>OV050030.1:88693651-89293651 GCA_920105625.2 Clusia tigrina | reverse complement strand
GAATTAAAAAGAGGACGGACGACCAATAGTACCTCAACGAATAGAGAGAGATCGAAATCAGCAACGGCTGGATATACACAGACAGTATTGACATTGCCTCCGGAAGTTCGCTGGCCGGAATATTCAACACCAGAAGAAATTAACTCGCGTGGTAAAGCTAAGATTAGTATTTAGTGAAGAGAGGCAAGCGGAATTTTTGTTTGGCACATCTGAGAGCGGCGTCGAACCTTTTTCGCCAGAAAGTCCGGTATATAATGAAAACCTGGTATATCCCCCAAAAGAGCCAGAACCAGTAACAAAGCAGCAAAGACCCAATACTGTGGACAGTGTTTCGCGTGCAGGAGCAAACGGTCGAAGATTAATTAGTTTGAGTCCGTCACTGGTCATGTACATCTCAGATCCGGGAGAAGTGAATCTGGAAACCCCCCAAGAGATTAATAACGCTAAGATTTTACCAGCAATTAAGAAAACACAAAGAAGTCAAATGGGCATTCTGGAAGTTGCTCATGCGGTGGAGAAGTTGTATGATCTGAGAACTGAGATCAGGCGCTTCAAAGAAGGTTGTGAGATAGCACAGCAGAGTCTTCCGGAAGCAGACGGGGAACACTTAATAAAGTGATTAGGCAAAGGACCACAGGTGATGCGTTGGATTTACTAGCGCATAGCTCAGTAAGCACTCTGTCGAATTTATATGCGCTTTTAGATAGAACGTACTTAAAACAAAAGTCATTCGACTGTCTCATACGGGAATCAACTCAGAAACCTGGGGAGGAATTGAGAGCATGGGGACGAAGGCTTAGATCCTTGAGGAACGCTGCTGAGGCGGAAGCCAACAGTCTGTTTCCAGGAAACATTGTAGCATACAAGGCTCAAGTGGAATGAGCTAATTTCTGTGTTCAAAGCAGGCCTGATAAATAGGGATTTAGCAAATTACACGCTTAATCTAACGCAGAGGAGTAAGGCAGAACTAGTGGAAGCGGTCTCTTCCGCTGAAGCAGCAATATAACAATGAATGACAACAGGTGGAATCTGCTGGACTAATGCTCCTGCAGAGGTAGGACCGGTATAGCAACGGAACATAAGTGAAGTCGGTAGATTGATGGGCCAATTTTCGCAACAAAGAGACCAATGATTCCTAGTCGAGAGATTCCAGCCAAGAAAACCCATTTGCTCATTCTGCCGTAAGCCAAGTCATACAAGGGATGGATGCTTTACACGCAAAAACAAGCCCTACTGTATGGAGTGCCAAACATATGGTCATGAGGCAAGTAGACAGAGCCAAGGACACACAAAATTGGATCAGAGTAGAAGGCAGCCAGCTACGTGGCGCCCGGATCCACCCTTGAGGGACAGCAGGGGTAACTTCAGTCGTCCCGAGTTAATTCAACAGAAGGAATTAACCAAGCAAGAAGTCCCTTCAATACGGGTGGAGTGGTCAGCTGCGACCAAATTGGAATTCCAGAAGTGATGCGAGAATGAGCAATACCATACAGGGGTTGAAATTCTTCTCATGTGAACGAGTGGGACATCGGGCAGCGGAATGCAGTGAAGGGCAATTGCAACAAAGGGACCATGGAAACTTCCAGCGGCCCAGTCCAGGAGGCCAGTAGACTGGAAAGCCAAAAGAAAGGAAGAAAGAATTAGGCCAGAAGTACGTGTGACTACTAATGTAAGAACAACATTCCAGGAGAAGGAGGAGCAAGAGGCTCTCCAATACCCAGTACCGAGTAATGTAAGAACTATGGTTCAAGATACGGAGGAGCAAGAGTCTCTCCGGGAAAAAATTGTTGATTGCGTTTTGAATTTTGAATTGGGTAACTGTGATGATTCTAGTACTTAAGTTAAGTTTTAATAAGGTTAGAAAGTATAGTCCAATTGCCGCGTAGGCGGTACGAGAATGTATAGTTAAGATATTCATGATAGTTTTTAGAGAGTATATGATGCGGTGCATGGAGGAAAAAACTTGAAGAGTCAGGAAGTAGATACCCGTCCATGCTGAGAACAAAAGGACGTTGCTTCGTTGTAAGCAGAACGGGTGACGCTTTCATTGAGATACCCTGCAAGGAGGCAGCTAGTGGAAAGCTAGTGCTTTTGGTAGATTCAGGGGCGGACACCAGCCTCGTAAAATCTACTATTTTACGGAAAGGGCTGGAGATTAATCAGATGGACGTAAGAACGCTTAACGGAGTGCTTAGAGGTTCCATCAGGACACTGGGATCGCTCAGAATAGGGCACAGTGAAGTTAAGGGCATGAGTGTTAGAGTGTACACAGTGGAATTGGATACGGCAGGTATTCCGGCGGATGGGATAATTGGGCGCGCTAATCTTTGGGGCGCACCATACTTGATGCGCTAGAAAAACAGTTATTGTTTTATGATAATAATAAGAATATAATCCTTACTCTTCCATTAAGGTCATGGCAGGAAGGAACCGTGAATAGGGTTATGAATAGTAGTATGGAGGTAGTAAACGCAAGGTCAACCAGAGTAGTTATTATACATGTTAACACGAAACTTCGGACAGTTTGTTTGCACAAGCAGCAGCTAGCGGAGGGCGTATATATGGGAGAGACCATAACGCACGTTGACAAGGGTAAGGCGTACGCTTGCGTACTAAATGCATCAGAAGAGGACTACTATATGGATAAGAATTTTAGGCCTAACTTCACTAGTTATGATCATTTTAAAGAACCGAATTATGGATCGGTTAATCAGATTAAGCAGGCAGATATAAGAAAAAGGATGGAGAGAGTACTAGAATCACTGAAGCTAGACCCAATCGTAAATTCAGAAGAGACGGCATCAATAGAAGCCATATGTATGTCATTCCATGACATATTTTTGCTGGAAGAAGACCAGCTAACATATAACCGGAAGTAGAGCATGAAATACATACTAGAGTGGATCAACCACCAATAAACCAAAAATAGTACAGACTGCCGTGGCAGGAATGTTAAATGTGTGAGGAGCAAATTATAGGCGTAAATTTGCCCCTACATATTCAGTTTTGTCATAACGTGTATATTTAACATAGGGGCCAAGTGCTTAAACAACCTACCCTAAAATATACACGAAAATAGTCTTAAGACTTTGGCACCTCCCACTTTCATTGCTAAAACCCCACACACACAACCGCCATCATATTTAGTGCAGCAGCCATCATACAAGTGAGTCTAAGACACCTCCCACCATAGTAATGCTACCAACAACAAGTGTTATACTCTGCGTTGGGAGGACAGAAGACACAGCCACAATTAAGTCAAGACAGTGGAACCTTGTGATAAGCGACGAAAAACATGCAACGAAGTCAACAACGCAAGATAACACAGGAGAATATCACACAAACAATTGTGCAAACGGCTGACCACAGTTAAAATAATATGAATGTACAACCACAGTGCCCAACGCACTGATATGAAATTACAACAACAGTGCCTAACGCACTGATATGAATTCACAAGAGATCGCGACAGAAGTTGCCGACTGCATTAGTTCGGAAAATAACCCACTAACAACACCCAAAAACGAAGGCCAAGCATAAAGTGAACCACGACAGACCGATCGCTAAGCACACCAACAGGGCGGACAAAGCATAAAGAGGAGAAGCAGAATTAAATATCCAATATTTAATATTTATAAATATTTTATGTTATCGATATAAAATATCAACAAAGTGCTGAAGGTGGCCGAAGGGCAAATAGCAACAACAACAAAGACAAGGAACAACAACAAGGTAAATCATCACAACAACAACACAATATTGAAGGTGGCCCAAGGGCAAAAACTTACAAGAACAACAGCGGGAAAACAACAACAATGTACTCAAGGTGGCCCAAGGTCAAATTCAAACAAGAAGAACAATGCGGGAAACAGTGGCAACATGCAACGGCACGAGATGGCAGACAGGTGCCACAACAAACTACAGTTCCCGCACAACAACAACTATTAGATGATCTACACTGAAGCTGGAGCATAAAAGCAGGAGCAACCTGGTGTTGTGTTGCGGATAGTCGATGCACAGACGCCATTTCCCATCCCGTTTTCTTACTAGCACAATCGGTGCGCTGTGTTGGCTATGCGACGGTGCGATACAGCCTTGTGCTATCAAGTCGTCTACTTCCGCGCCAATGATTTCTTGCTGCGCTGGATTTCTCGGATAGTGTCGTTGTTTGATGGGTCGGTCATCGCGCATCACTATTTTGTGGCTGGTGATATTGGTCACGTTTGGCCCGTCTGTGAATTTAGCCAACTCTGTGGCCAGAAACAGTTTTATCTTTGATTCGTCAACACAAATTATACTAAATAGGAAAATTATACCCAATAGTATTTATAGTATATATACTATATTTATTTAAATATTATATAATTTTGAAATTGATTTATTAAATTAACTTATGAAATGTTCGAGTAAAATTAGACATAGAAAGATTCAAACTAAAATGTTAACTAGAAAATTAAAAAGATTATTATAAGTATTCAGCTCTGATGATCTGAATCGAAGCAGAAAGTTCCAGGAACAGCGTATATTGGAAGACGATGCGGACTAAGGGACCAACGTATTATTCGAAGGATTAGGGATAAATGGCGACTTATGTAATATTTCTCGAAACAGCGTATGGCTGCAGTGTTTGATCACGTTGTGGATGGGTTTATTAACAAATAATTAAAAAATTAACGGGTTTCCTTGCGGTATTATATTGTGCAATGGACAGTCTAACGTTACAATGTCCACCCAGTGGATCACAATCTTAACAGAATCGTTTTTGAATAAGTTGAAGATGGGCAAAAGCATAAGGAGGGTGACTGAAACCACCACCAAATATAATAAGCAGAGGAAATTTGGCTTTCGGAAGTCAATTGCATCGTTAAAGTATATGTGCAATCTAGAGGATGAACATAAGAAATATTATTCGCATATGAAATTTATTTACTAGAAGAAGACACAGAGACTGGTATCTGATCGGAGTACGCAAATTGCGTCATTAACCATGTATCTCAGAGAAATACCGATAGTCTACACATCGAGGTCAACGAAGTCAAATTCCAATATGAGAAAGCTCAAGAGAAACACTTGCACCATAAAACGCATTGCTGCAAAGTAAATAACGGAGGAGTATTGTAATCTCTCATGTATTTCAAATGCAGTTTACAAGCTGAATACTATAAGGGCAGTACCACCTATACGTTGGGGCACGATATATAAATCAAAAGAAGAAGGCCACTACAACCGAAGTTTTAATGGTAAATAAAATCGCCAGCCTAGAATATCATACGTACCGGTCCAGAAAGAAGAGAGGGATATGCGGAGTTCATCGAGGGATTTCACTCCGACAACGTCGGTCGTCAACTGGACCAGCAGATAGCAGAGGTCGCAGTATAAAGTAAGATTTTAGGTATAGAATAGAATTGTGTTATCGCTACTATAATTTATACAGATGTTTGTATACACACCATTAAGAAAAGAGTCAATGAAGGACCAAAATATAAAAAATGGGAAATAAAAAAATAAATATATAGGAATAAAAAAAATTAAAATAAAATAAAGAAAACACTACAAAAGAAAAGAAAAGCTAAAGAAAAAAAATATAGAAAAGAATAGAATACAAAAAAAACAATGATAGAACCAAAATAAGTCTATTTAAAAAAATAAAAAAAAAAATTATAAACATGTATTATAGAGTTAAAGAAATGCACAGAATTGTTTACAGTGCAAGAAAAATATTGTAGAGATTTATTAGAAGTTAGTTGCACTAACTTCTTTTCGAAAGAGGGGAGGGATGTTGTGAGTTAGAATCAAGCTACCTGCACGTAATTGGTTCACAGCACTGACTCCAAACAGATACTACACATTTGGTGTGGTTAGCTTTAAGCAATTAAGTTAAGTAAGAAAGCACATATTTTTAGGGTGCGAGTATTGTAAATAACAAGAATTTATGTACTAATTATTATGTAAACTTTTAGGGAGTGACAGTTCCGCAGTCGAGTCAACGTAGGGCATTGGAATTTAGAATGCACCGTCGACATTTTTACAGTAGATCAGTTGGCTTATATATAATATATATATATATATATATATATATATATATATATATATATATATATATATATATATATATATATATATATATATATATATATATATATATATATATATATATATATATATATATATATATATATATATATATATATATATATATATATATATATATATATATATATATATATATATATATATATATATATATATATATATATATATATATATATATATATATATATATATATATATATATATATATATATATATATATATATATATATATATATATATATATATATATATATATATATATATATATATATATATATATATATATATATATATATATATATATATATATATATATATATATATATATATATATATATATATATATATATATATATATATATATATATATATATATATATATATATATATATATATATATATATATATATATATATATATATATATATATATATATATATATATATATATATATATATATATATATATATATATATATATATATATATATATATATATATATATATTATATATATATATATATATATATATATATATATATATATATATATATATATATATATATATATATATATATATATATATATATATATATATATATATATATATATATATATATATATATATATATATATATATATATATATATATATATATATATATATATATATATATATATATATATATATATATATATATATATATATATATATATATATATATATATATATATATATATATATATATATATATATATATATATATATATATATATATATATATATATATATATATATATATATATATATATATATATATATATATATATATATATATATATATATATATATATATATATATATATATATATATATATATATATATATATATATATATATATATATTATATATATATATATATATATATATATATATATATATATATATATATATATATATATATATATATATATATATATATATATATATATATATATATATATATATATATATATATATATATATATATATATATATATATATATATATATATATATATATATATATATATTTATATATATATATATATATATATATATAATATATATATATATATTATATATATATATATATATATATATATATATATATATATAATATATATATATATATATATATATATATATATATATATATATATATATATATATATATATATATAATATATATATATATATATATATATATATATATATATATATATATATATATATATATATATATATATATATATATATATATATATATATATATATATATATATATATATATATATTTATATTATATATATATATATATATATATATATATATATATATATATATAATATATATATATATATATATATATATATATATATATATATATATATATATATATATATATATATATATATATATATATATATATATATATATATATATATATATATATATATATATATATATATATATATATATATATATATATATATATATATATATATATATATATATATATATATATATATATATATATATATATATATATATATATATATAATATATATATATATATATATATATATATATATATATATATATTATATATATATATATATATATATATATATATATATATATATATATATATATATATATATATATATATATATATATATATATATATATATATATATATATATATATATATATATATATATATATATATATATATATATATATATATATATAATATATATATATATATATATATATATATATATATATATATATATATATATATATATAATGTGGTTATATATATATATATATATATATATATATATATATATATATATATATATATATATATATATATATATATATATATATATATATATATATATATATATATATATATATATATATATATATATATATATATATATATATATATATATATATATATATATATATATATATATATATATATATATATATATATATATATATATATATATATAACGACGACAAACACGGACCCCAGCACCATCAAGGAATCAGTATCAAAGCGAAATGCTGAGGCATGGAAAGTGGTCGGAAAGAGCAGCTCGGAAATTAAGAGCGGGAACAAAACCGCAACGGGGCCACGGAAAGGAGGAAAAGGTCAGCTGAGGAATAAGGCTACACGACGGGATGCTATATTGATAGCAAAAATCAGACAGATGTCATATGCTGATATGTTAAAAACGTTGAAGACAAAGTGTCAACAAAATAAGGAAGACCCCTAAAGGAGAACTGCTAATGGAGCTCAAAGGCGGGTCTGGAGATCAGGCTGGCAAACTTAAGGAAATAGCTGAGCGGATCCTCCAGAGCTCAGCAAATGTTAGAGCTCTCTGCCAGGAAACAATTAAGTGCCGGGACCTGGATGAAGTCACCACAGCGGAAGAAATATATAGTGCCATAGGAGAACAATTTCCCGAAATTGCAAGCATCGGAAAAAACGCAATTAAGTCGATGCGACGCACACTGGATGCCACACAGACACGCTAATTAGCCTACTATATAATCTGGCTAACAAACTAGCGGAAGCCGGTCGCATGCGTGGTTGGGTAAGATGTATGCACCGTGAGTACATAACTCCAAGCAGATGCTTCCGATACCTGGAATAAGTACACAAAGCTAGACACTGCAAGAGCAAAGAGGACCGCTCAGTTGTATGCCTAAAGTGTGGAGATAAACGACATTTAGCTAGAAAGTGCGAGGCCAAACCTAAATTCGCAATATGTGAGCCGGGATGCAAAGATGGAAACGACCACTCCACTGGAAGCTTTAAATGTGCAGCATACAAAGAAGCGATGAAAACATTAACAAAACGGGACTGGTAGGTGTATCCAAATAAACCTAAACCACTGTGAGGATGCTCAGGATTTGCTTAAGCAGACTATAATAGAACAGAAAGCGTACATTGCATTAATTAGAGAGCAATAGAAAACACCTATGTATGATTCTAGCTATGCAGAAGATAAAAAAAGCGAGCAACCATCTGGATTTGTGGCACCATTCCCTTCGAACGTAAAGCCAACCGGCAACAGGAAGGGTTTGTATATGCCGAAATAAAGGGGTCCACGTTTACAGCTGCTACGCCCCACCAAGTGCACGCCTCGAAGAAATGGAGGAAATGCTTGACCGCTTGGTTACAGATGCTCGAGGGAAGAGCCCCATAATAATTGCGGGTGATTTCAATGCATGGTCAGTTGAGTGGGGCAGCATTAGAACTAATCGCAGGGGTACCGAATTATTGGAAACCTTTGCTAGCCTCGATATAGTTAACTTAAATCGTGGTACAACACATACGTTTAATAACGGCAGATTTGGGTCATAAATACATGTCCCCTTTGCAAGTAGAGCGATCTCGAGACAGATAAAGTGGGAAGCCTCATCTATATATACGCATAGTGAATACCAAGCACTAATATTTGAAATACTGTCACCAAAACTCCTTCAAATGCGTAAGACCGAACGTAAGGTACAAGAAAATGGCTGGAAGACAAATGAGATGGACTGCGAAATGTTGGAGTACATGCTTGACAACATGGAAGAAAGACAAGGTAGCGCAGAACTGCGGACCAGGCGACTTATGGACCACCTTACTAATGCATGTAATGCCGCCATGCCTAGGAAAGGAAGAGGAAATGGGAGAACACAAATGTATTGGTGGAAAGAAACCATTGCCTCCCTGCGTAAAGATTGCACAGATGTCGCAGACGTTACCAAAGGGCTAGAGGTTCTGAAAATTACGAACAGACCCAAGCAGAATTTAAGGAAGAAAGGAAAAAGAAAAAGTGAGGTTTTCACCACCCTCAGAGAAGTACAAAATAATCCCTGGGGCGGCTCGTACAGAATTGTGTTGAAGAAACTCCATAGTAATTCAAACACACCTATCTGCGCGAGAACAATGGCTGAGATTGTGGCAGGTCTATTTCCACAGAATGCCGAACTAAAGCCTGAATGGGAAGTAAGCCACGCTGAAGATCCGATCCCGCCGGTCACAACAGAAGAGTTTCTCGGAGCCGCTGATAAAATGAAAAGCAACAGGGCTCCAGGTCTGAATGGGATACCAAATATGGTTATTAAAACTGCCATAAAAAGGAACCCAAAAATATTCAGCAATTTTACACGCAGTGTCTGAGGGAAGGAACATTTCCCCAAAGATGGAATCACCAGCGACTGGTACTCCTACCAAAAGGTGGTAAACCTATAGAGGAGCCAGCATCGTACCGACCCCTGTGCATGCTGGATGCAGCAGGGAAGGTTCTGGAAAGAATAATCTGCAACAGACTTGAATGCTATACTGAAGGAACCCCGGGTTTGTCTAAACGGCAATATGGCTTCAGAAAGAAGCGAGCCACGGTGGATACAAATAATATAAATAGCGCGGAAAGCCATGGCTGGAAAAAGGTGGATGGAAGGCGATAAACAATATTGCGCGATAATTACACTAGACGTTAAAACTTAACTCAATTCGTATCGGATCCTAAGGGCCCTACGTAGCTTGCATATCCCTGTATATCTACTTCGAGTCATAGCAAACGATTTCAAGGATAGAATATTGCTATACGACAGATAGGAAGGCCCAAAAAAGTACACCACAGGAGGAGTTCCACAAGGATCGGTGCTAGAACCACTTCTCTGGAACGCCATGTATGATGGTATTCTAGAAATTGAGCAGCCAAAAGGGGTCGATATTATAGGATATGTGGACGACATAGTCATAGTAGTAGTAGCAAATAAACTTGCGGACGTGGCAGTCAAATGCAATGAAACCATCCAAAGATCGAAGACGTGGTGGCAGATGGCTCAATGATCCGCTCAATTGCAAGGAACACCTGATATCTGCAAGTGAAGAAACTACTAGCCAGCGTTAGTACCTCCATTTTAATGTACGCAGCACGGATATGGACTCTAGCAACAAGCTGCCAAGCGTATATGAGAGGTGTCACAATGGCGTACATGCTAACAGCAATGAGAGTATGCTGTGCATTTAGGACTATATTCACTGATGCTTTCAGCGTCATCGGTGGACGGATGGCAATAGAGATCGCCGCAAAATGGTCCGCGACTATTCGAAACCTGAATAGCCAAGACAAAATGGGATATATCCAGCAAAGGACGGTGGACTCATGAGCTTATCCCAAACATACAAGTATGATCGCCCGAAGACACGGTGAAGTTAACCACCTAACGCAATTCCTATCGGGATACTGTGCTGTCAGGTATGAGAATGCAGAATGCGGCAGATTTAAGGGTGCAAAACGCCTACTTGAGCGTTATATAAGAGCGAAAGTAACCCCAGCTGGTGTTCTCCGGTACATGCTTGCGTCGCAGGAGGCCTGGGATTCAGCAGCGGTTGTTGTGGTCGGTATCATGAAGCAAGTAAGATACGACGAGCAAAGCGCTGGAGATTTAGTGAGCTAAGGCCGTTAGAATGGCCAAGATACGATATGTGTGGAAAACCCTCAGCCCACCCCGTGAAGAAATACCTTAACTGAATGTACCACGGCGACCTACGGGATCGAAACAAATGTGGTTTTAGTTGGGTTAGAGTCCCACTCCTCGGAACAATGCTTTCGCCCTAAAGAAAAAAAAAAAAAAAAAAAAAAAAACACACAGATGCCGTAGTAGTAATAGACGGCATGATCCCAGTAGACCTACTGGCGAAAGAGGCAACGGATCTGCACTGCGGACAGAGTATGCAAGAAGCCAGTGTGGAGGAACATCTGGTAACTATAAAACAATATTGTATCCAGGAGTGGCAAACCCGATGGGAGACGTCCCAAAAGGTCGATGGACAAGTTTGCTGATCCGTGACATAGAGCGGTGGATAAAAAGGTCTCATGGTGAGGTCAATTACCACATCACACAACTGGTGACCGGGCGTGGAGGTTCAAACATCCCCCATGTGTGCAAACTGTGGATGGAGAGTACCAGAGAACGCAGAACATGCGTTCTTTTGGTGTCCGAGGTCCGCCACTGGTAGAGATGCACTACAGGATAACATAGTGCAACACATGCTCGAGTCTCCGGAGAAATGGAATGCGGTGTGTGATACTTCAGCTGCAGTATGAATGACCTCCGCCAAAGGGAGCAGCAACGTCGCTTACAACGCGAATAGAAGAAGTCCTATGACTATAACCTCTCCCCGCTAAGTAGTATTTTGCGGTGGTCCCATGGGAAGTAGTAGATTAGGAAGTGGTTTTAGTCGGTAGGGATCCGGTATGCTATGGGACGGGAGTCCCATAGTATCTCAAGGTTTCCACCTCCCATCGTTGAAAACAAACGAGAAAGAAGTCTGAAGTCGGGTTAGACCGACTTCGAAATACCCTTTACCTTTCCTTGTGCGTGTGAGTTAAAAAATGGGGATGTTTTCTTCATGAAACATCATTAGAAGAATATCTACGGTAATTTTCAGTCAGATACCGTGAATTGATTCTATTAGTGGGAGGCGTGGCCTTTATCTGATCGACCCCATTTCTTGTATATGCTTTTGTAGAATCAATATACACTTAGCAGAAAAAGACTACGTACAACATATGAAAATAACAAATTGAAGTTATTTATTCAATTTCGCGATGATTTTTTTTTAATTTTGTTGATGCAGTATCATAGTCTTTTATGTTTACTATATATTTGCAAAAAAAATTTGGCAAAAACAACAACAAACAATATATAACTGAACTTAAATCCAAAAAGAGCGAAATTCAAAGCAGAAAAAGTCTACGTACAAAAAGAATAAATGTACTTATTGAGGCAAATAAACACAATTATTCCAAAATATCAAGGCTGTTACTTCAGCAGTGGTATTTTTATTTCTAAATACTTCGAAATCTTAAGAAAAAATCAATTTGAAATATTTTTTGTGATAAAAACTAAACGAAAGGAAATCAACGCCAGTGAACAAAAGATCATGATGCATCATTGGCAAAAAGGGAAAATATACCTTGAAATTGACGCAATTCCAAATCGAGCACGTTCTTCTATACAAATAGTTATTAATAACTTCAAAAAGACGGGTAAATTAACCTCAAAACCACGCTCTGGTCGTCCATCACTACTAAGTACCAGGGAAACCCTGGGTCTTATAGGGCAAATAAAAGTCAATCCACGACTAACGGCAGCAGAACTGGCAAAGGATGTTGAGGAAAAGCACATACAAAAATTATGTGCCGATATTTTATCAAAAATTTTAAAAAATCACCACTAACATGGCCGTATCGCTCGCAAAACATGGTATGTTTCAATAGTTAATAGACTAAAACGACAAGAATTTGCCCAAAAATATTTAAATGAAGGTGGAAAACTTCTGGAAGCAGTTAATGTTTTCTGACGAAAGCAAATTTTGCATTTTTGGTTTTAAAGGACCTAATAGTCTGGCGGAGACCCGTTGCAGCCTTCCAAAAATATCACAGTTAAACACAGCGTTGAAGAGTGTTGATCTGGGATGCATGGCACCTTCCGGAATGGGCGAATTGGAGTTTATTGAGAATAAAATAGACTACCTAAATCTCTTCCAACAGAAGATGAAGACCAGCGCAAAAGTGATCAGAATCACTTTCTAGTGATTCTGATCATACCTACCACGCCTCCTTCTTGAAATTGCAACTCCTCCCTAAAGCACAAAATTAGTATACCCTATTTACCATTTTTAAAGGTAAAGGGTATAAAAACACACACACAAACAGCGCAGCTCAGGGTACTGTGAGGGTCACAGGTGGCGGATAGTGAAACGTCCTACACTGGTATTGCTACTTACGCAGGTCAACTGCGAATAACCAATAAGCGGCCCGACCACAGCGGCATAAGTGGAGGGCGAGGTATAGTTCCTTGTGCCCGGTTTATATACGGTACCACTGGGCAAACATGGTACTTAATGTCAATATTTGAATTTGAGTATATGTGTGAAATGTGTGAATAAGTGAATATCTGCGAATATGTGAATATATGAATTTATAAATATCAGGCCTGTTCTGAAAAACGATTCGTTTCGGTTAAAATCGAATTCGTTTTCGTTGGTGTTCTGTACCCGTTTGGAATAGGCATGTGAAACCGAAATTGAAATCTAGCGGGACTTAAGTTCCACACAGCTCTTTTGGCTTTTAGCCGTCAAATAAATCTGAAGTTATTTATAAATAATTAGCATTCGCAAAACGAAAACATGAGTTCTGTGGTACCTATTAAACTCTTTAATAGAGCAGAATAAAAATAAAGAGGAGTAAGTGAATCGGAAGGTTCTACGGGACTATAGCAACACATATGAAATGCCAGAAAAAACGTAACTAAAAATATTCATAAATGGGTGTGCTGCAAAAATATAAATACAATATTTTTACTGCAGTTTTATTCAACAATTCCAATAAAATACATCATATTCCTGTTGCGCCTTATTTTTTCCCCTTAATAAAAACTAATTAATAAAATGCAATTTCAGTAAATTTTCATTCATTTTGCACATAGTTTTATCTTTAACCATGGAAAAACTCAACGAAATGATAAAACCGGCAGCAGTCAGTTGACCGGTTTGAAACCAATTGTAAAACAGTAAATTCTGTTTTCAAAACACCAATGTTCGGCTTCAACGTCCAAACCGAATGCGTATCAAGGTATTGCATAATAATGCTATAATGAGGTGTTGACTAGAATAACACGATATCCCCCGCATTTACTTGACTTATTCTGGAAGTTTGCTGCCGGTCGATTTCCAACGATCGGAATAGCACAAAAGCAAGCCCTGCTTTCGCTATGACTGTTAATAAATCGCAAGGCCAAACATTCGATAATGTTGCCATCATGTTGAGAAATCCAGTACTCACGAATAGGCAGTTACACATAGCTGCATGCAGAGTTAGGTCATTTGATGCGGTCAAGCATTATATTTGTGACACTAATGAAAAAACCCATTAGCAAAAGATGAACAAGTATTCACAAAAAATATTGTTGACACCGACTTGTTGGTAAATTATTAAATATATATATACTAAGTGCAATAATTAGAAGTACCAAACAAATTGTACTTTTTCTTCAATTTAAAGGTTAAGTATCCCGGCGACCGATTTCGCACATACTTTTAGTTTTAATTTCCTAGAGGCTGTCTTATCACAAAAAGGATATCATACAAATTACTGAAAAATCAAAGGATTTATTTTTATATATATTTTTTATGCTGCATCAAATAAGCTGCTCACTTTGAAGTGTGTTTAATTTGTTTTTAAATTTTTTAACCACAAAATTAAAAAAAATATATGGAATATGATTTTTAAGTACAAATTACGTTTTTTAAAATGGCATTTCAGTTTTTCGAAAGTTCATTTGGTTAAGAAATTACAGGACTTAAACAAATTTGTATTGCCTGCTTCAAATAAGCTGGCACTCACTGTATATATGTGTATATACATATATGTGTGTGTATAAATAAGTATTTGCAATTTGTTTCCACCACATTTACCTGATAATATCGAATGCACGAACTGTACCATCCATTGAACTGCTAACTAAAAATTTTTTATTTCTGCTAAATTGCACGCCCGTAACCCCACTAGTATGCTCGCTGAATGTAACAATGCAGAAACCACTGTGCAAATTCCATAGTTTAACTTTGGCATCTCTTCCACCTGTTGCAATAAAGTGGTCCTCGGGCGAGTACGCGATACATGTCATTTCACTACTGTGTCCCTGTTGTTTCATTATATATTGCTCACCTATTTATATAGTATGTAAGTGGTTTATAATTTTTGTAAATTAAATAAAGTATTAGAGTGTAATTTAAAAATCTAATTGGAAAGAATTACAAAAATTTTATTTTACGTACTCAATTACTCAAATACTAACTTTGCCATTCCCACACCAATAATTGTCCCAATTCTTGTGATGCCAACGCTACCCAATCTCCGGAGGAATTGAAAAGTGCTGTAGAAATTGAATAATCGGAAATACAAAGCGAATGAATCATGTCAACCTCCGGTATCTTGTAAAGATAAAAAATCCCTGTGCTAAAAGCCACAACCATTATCTTATTTAAATAATTGTAATGCGCTGCTGTAAGCACAGCATCGCGATGTTCTTTTCTTGGCTCGTCACCAAGATAGTGTCGGGAAAGATGTTTATAGAAAAAAGGATGCGCATTTTTAATACTTTCACGTTTAAATTTATATTCATCGATTATGGTAGGTATTGGTTCAGATGTCAATCCAGATTTTTCTTTATTATTACACACATCATCATCTGATACATCGACAAAATCATAAGTGTTACACTTTTTAGCACGGTTCTCTTTTAATCCACATTCGGATTCCTCGAATTCGCTAATATCAGAGAGTGCGAGGCTACATTGCCATATGCAGAATTGGCCGTTTCGACTAAGAGTATTTAAGTGGAGACTGTTGGCTTCGAAAAAACATGCGACTATTGTATCAGTATGTCCTCCAAGAATATATGTTCTAAAGTTTGCCATATAACGAAGTGCGCAAATCTTAGTCGAATTATCGCGACATCCTATTGCAAGGAATCGCGAGTCTGTAGACCACTCGATGCAAGTGATATCGTCGTATCCACCGATAAAATAACGCTCTAAAATAAACGGATTATATTCACCCGTAAGGGTACTTGAGATGCGGTATATTAACACAAGATTCGTTTCTGCAACTGCAAAATAAGCACCGTCTGGCGAAAAAACAACACATTTCACACCTGTCTGAAATTTGTGTCGATGGATTACTGTACACGAAATCATACTTATTAACTGTGCATCTCCGATTTCATTCACAGCGATGAGTAATTTGCCATTTGGGGATAGTGCAATCGTTTTATAGTTGTATCGTGACCCAAGGGATAATGTACGAGCCTTGTTACTGCAAAGTCATTGATATATTTAACATATTTTTATTTAATTAAAGTATTTACTTTCTCAGATCATGAATAGTTAATCTATTCCCAACTGGACTAATAATAGAATTTCCATCCGTTGTAAAGAGTACATTACCTTTACGATACATAGTGCCGAATAAATTAGAAAACTGTAATCCGGAAACAAATCATACATTTTTAAATGTGTTTTGGAATATATGTATTCTTTACCTTATATGAAAATTTCATTTTAAATTATTAGTTGTACCACAGTTAATATCCAAATCAAGAATTATGTTTAAGGAATTCTAAACACGTGGTGTTAAAACTAGACAACGCAGAGAAATGACTTTTGGCTTGCGCTCACTAACCCATGTGCAAAACTTTATTAGTGTGGCTGATTTTTTTCAGAACTAATTGTAAACAAACCTTGATTGAACAACACAAGTGGTGCAGATAAATTTTGAGAGAATTCTGATCTCGCTTCTGTCAAAATAGTCAGCTGGTGCGTTCGGGAGACATGAGAATATTTTAGTAACGGGCGAAAAATGTCTTTGACGGCTGAAATTTTAGTTCTATAACGCCTGATATATTCTCGTCACTTTGGAACTTTGAAACACTTCACATTTTCTTGGCCCCAACTTTTGCGGCATATTACACAAAATTTGCCCAATTTATTATTTTCACTTAATAATAATTAAATAAAATTTATAAACTGCAAAATTTTATGTTCGATAATTTCAATAAAGCGCGACAAACGGTTTTCATAATTTGACAGAAACAAGACCGAAAGAGAACAACAAAACCGAATATGCTAGGAAACATTACTTATCTGCACCACCTGTGTCGTTGCATCAAGAAATAAACCAATCCCGATTGCCCTCTAATTATAAACAAAGCAGTGGGAAAGCACGGTGAATTTACCTACTTTTTTTTCCACTTTTAGGTGAAATTCGTACCTACGGAATTGTCAAACATAAGCAATGTGCCATCAAAATAAACGAAATTGAGAGGAATGGAGGAATACATAAGAGCTGCTTAAAGTGGTACATAATTTATATAAATTATATTTAATTATTAAAAAACTCATAATTTCTTCATAATGTTCAAACTTTACATAAATAACAATTAAAAAACTCTTATTTACTCAAATATAAACTCTATTTGCAATTGTTTGCATATTTGTTTTGATCGCATTTTTCTATAATTTCAATTTTGACAACTACTGAGAGAAAATGGGTACAAAAAATTTGTTCTTGCAGCCACCATGTAAGTAAATTCACCTTGGGGGAAAGGTAGAAAATCATATTTAGGGTTGTCATTCGTTAAAATGTAACTACTATTCTTGCGCCAAAAAGTACCAATATAAGTTTCTCTAAATATTTTTTCATTTGACAATTTTGATCATTACTAACATTAGGAATTATACTCAATATATTGAAATCATCAAGTTGTTAATACTTATTTAACAGGTAATTACTTATTTCAATACGGCTTGTCTATTTTTTTTATTTGGTTTTTTCTTTAATGAATAAAATTACAAAACATATTAGCAAATAATTGGAATTGAATGACAATAAAATATTTTACAGATATATATATATATATATATATACATATATATATATATATATATATATATATATATATATATATATATATATATATATATATATACTCCCAACATTTTAATATTTATAAATAAATTTAAAATCCGGAAATCTGTTTCAAGGTAATCCTAGGATAAAAATATCCCCTCAGGGACGCGCAAAACCCTGGCTAGGCAAATGCCCACCAGCAACACCCCCGCCCTTGGTTCGAAGACAAGCAGCATAAGCACTGCCCCTTCAACAAGCACCACAGCTTCGGCTAATAAGCCACCCAAGAGCTCTTCGCTGTCCCCAGGCTCTTCAGCGGCTGCTAGGGTATTGACTCACAAACCAGCAGCAGTCGCTCCGCCTAAGCCCTCTTCAGCAAACGCCTCGATATTGCCTCACAAGTCGATGGTAACTGCTCCTCGTACCGCTCCTCCTTCAGGTGCACCTACCAACGTGAACCCGAGTACAAGGGCGTACAGGACGCGTAGAGCGGCTTACCGTATTTTGACGAGGCTCAACGCTTCAGAACCATCTCAACTGTCAGAATACGACAAGGGCAAGCTTGAGTGGGCAAAAGCACACGCTGATGTGCGTGTCCACTCCTCCACTGCACAAGCAGCCGGTAACCCCAAGAGGCAGAGATCAGCCGATCGCCCGGGCCAATCCACCCAAAGCATCCCTAAGCGCGTAAGGCTGGCTACTCCCAAGCCTAAGCTCTCCAAACCGCTTAGTGAGATTGTGAAAGAGAGCCTCACATGGGCTGTGGTCGACTCTGCCAATGCCGATGGGACCATTACTCCTGCCAATTGGAGACAGGTCGAAATGGCACTGTTACCAATTTTCGTTGAGGTTATGTCCCTCAACCCTGGTCCTTCACCCAGCTGCCGTGACGCAGGGTGGTATCAAGGACATATTAAGATCATATCTTGCTCGGACCAACGCTCGGCGGATCTATACAAGGTAGCGATCAATAGGGTAGGTGAGATATGGCCGGGTGCACAGCTCAACGCGGTACCTTTGGACCAGGTTCCCCAACGCAATCGCTCCAAAACATGGCTTCCTGCCGAGCCCTCTGAGCCCGAGGCAATCTTAAAGATCCTCAAGCTCAGCAACACCGATCTTCCCACCGATGGCTGGAAGGTCGCGAAAGTTGGTGACCCCAAAGGCACTTTGCGTGAGGTCACCATCATTTTGAACGAGCAATCCCTTGTTCCCATCAACTCCCGCGAGGGGGTGATTAATTATGGCTTTGGAGCCATCACTCTCCGCATCTACAAGTGCGATGCCCAAGCCCCCCAACAGCCTCCCCCAGCTGGTGCTGTCCCACAAGCCACTGCCAAAGAGCCTAGCTGCTCGGGCCCGGCTCTCACCCCTTTGTCGGGTAGTGACAATGAGAGTATGTGCTCCGTTACAACCAGAAGCAGCCGCTTCTCAACTTCCGAACTGGTCGGAGAATTCTTCGACCACATGGATACGGAGGCGGCTGGTGGATACATCTCTCCAATGTCCGAAGAGGAGGAGTTGAATTCCACTATAATCGCTCTTCCAGACAATGCTGAAGGTACTACAGATTAACCTTCAGCATTCGAAAACTGCCTCGGCAGCCCTGCTTCTCCATCTCTCGGATATAGGGGAGGAGCTCATTCTCGTCCAAGAACCATGGGTCATAAATGACCGGGTTTTTGGACTCAATGCATACGGATATCGTATGGTATATATCGAGGATCAAGGTAAACCAAGATCCTGCATTCTGGTAAAAAACAGCGTTAACGCTCTTTTACTCCCTAGATTCAGTGACAAAGACAATGTTGCCATGGTCATTGAAATGGGTCCACGGACTTTCTGGATCTCCTCGAACTACATGGCTCATGACTATGGCGACTCCCCGCCACCAAACATACTGAAGCAAATGGTTGCTGTAGCTCACCAGAAACAGATTCCGGTAATTATCGGCGCCGATGCCAATGCCCATCACGAAATATGGGGCAGCTCCGGCACAAATGATCGAGGTGAGTGTCTTTTCGACTTTATCATTTCAAATAACTTAGGCATTGCTAACCGGGGAAATGAGCCGACCTTCCTTACATCCGTAAGGAAGGAAGTGCTTGACATCACCCTCGTCAGCGATAACTACTCGAACATGATAAGCAATTGGTTCGTCTCACAGGAATGCTCCTTTTCGGACCACTGCTATATCACCTTTGACATTGACTTGAGGGAGACTACAGGCAATACAGAATCTCTTAAACCTGTCAATAGAAAAAACACGAACTGGCCTCTTTTCCGGCTCAAACTGGGGTCATGCTTAGCAACGACTCCCCCTATTATCCACAACTGTCCCGACATTGATCGGGCGGTCGACGATCTGTCCACAGCTTTTAAAAAAGCCACTCATATTTCTTGCATCACTCCCGAACCACGGGGCAAACCTAAACCTCCGTGGTGGAACTCGGAAATTGCAAGTCTTCGCAAAACTTGTAGAATGCTTTTCAACAAAGCTAAAGTTACAGCTGAGTGGGCCCCTTTCAAAAATAAGCAAAAAGAGTTGAAATACGCCATTAGGCGAGGGAAACGAGCGTCATGGAGGGAATTTTGCGAAAGCATTGAATCGACGTCCGAGGCTAGCCGTCTTCGTAAAATTCTCCACTCCTCTAACAAAGCCCTTGACTGTATCCAAAAACCAGATGGCAGCTGGACTCACTCAAGCGCCGAAACCCTTGATATCCTGCTAGACACCCACTTCCCAGGGAGTTTAGCCTCAGCGGATCAAGCACTCTACCAGGTGGAGCAGGTTTCGCATGATACCCTCCCCACATTCCAAGTGACAAAAAGTCACCTTGAATGGTCCATTCAAACCTTTAAGCCATACAAGTCCCCCGGACCAGACGGCATCATTCCTGCCGATATCCAAAATGGGGAAGAGATTATCCTTCCATGGCTGCTTCAAATATATAATGCAAGCCTCAGACTGCAATACATTCCCTTACGCTGGCGCACGGCTCGGGTCGTCTTCATACCAAAAGTTGGGAAGGCCTCGCACACCAAACCTAAGGATTACAGACCCATAAGTCTAACATCCTTTCTTCTTAAGGTTCTAGAAAGAGCTCTTGACCTACATATCAGGACATCGATCAACCCTTCTCTTCTCTCTGTATCTCAACACGCTTACTCTAAAGGCAAATCGGTTGAAACAGCACTTCATTCTCTCATTTCTCAAGTTGACAAATCCTTGGCGTACAAGGAATTCACACTTGCCATATTTCTGGACATCGAGGGAGCATTCAACAATGTATGCCCCAACGCTGTCATCTCCGCACTCTATAATCTTAACCTGAATTCAGGTCTTCTTAAATTTATAGAGCTTCTACTAAAATCTAGGATCATCACTTCCACGATCGGCAGTGCCCAATCCAGGAGGGTGGTTAACAGGGGCACGCCACAAGGGGGTGTTTTATCACCCCTCCTCTGGAACCTGGCAGTTAACACACTACTGGTGAGATTGGAATCTACTGGATGCAAAGTGATAGCCTATGCGGACGACATAGCAATCGCGGCATCCGGCAAATTCCCACAAACACTTTCCGAAAAACTTAACTATTCACTCTCTATTGTGTCGAACTGGTGTCGCGAATTCGAACTTGGGGTTAACCCATCCAAAACCGAGACTATGCTTTTCACTAGGAAGTACAAAATTCCAAAGTTTACAATGCCTAGTCTAAACGGCACTCCGCTCTCTTTGAGCACACACGTTAAGTACTTAGGCCTGATTCTCGACCCAAAGGTTAATTGGAAAGCCAATCTAGCTGAGAGGGCACGTAAGGCAGCATGCGCTATATACTGCTGTAAAAGAGCAGTTGGTGCACGATGGGGACTTCGTCCTCGAGTCGTGCTCTGGCTCTACACGGCCATCGTTGAACCAAACCTGTTATACGGGTCGGTCTTCTGGTGGCAAGCTCTTGAAAAAGCCTGTAATATCAAACCTCTTGATAAAATCAGAAGATCCATTGCTCTACTGATCACTGGCGCTCTTCGTAGCACACCTACGAAAGCCCTTTTTGCCATGCTGCACTGGCTCCCCTCGGGGATCCTGGTTAAGCAACAAGCCAAGCTGACAGCGATTAGACTTAATGCTCTTTCGCACTGGCGCATAACCCTGACAGGCCATGCTTCAATTCTGAATCAGGACCCACCTGTCCCCAACTTTATAGATTATATGTCGGTCTATCCCGATTTGAACAGGGAATTCGACCTCACTATTCCAAGTCGAAGCGACTGGACTTCAGAAAACCGAATCGTCGGTGAAACAGTCGAAATCTACACCGACGGTTCCAAACTTGGAGGTAGAGTCGGCAGCGGTATTTATTCCGACAAGCTGGACTTAAACATCTCCCTACGTCTCCCAGACCATTGCAGCGTTTTTCAAGCTGAGGTCATGGCCATTTACCACGCAGCCAAATGGATGCTGAGTAGTGATATCGGCGCGGTTGACGTATCTATCTTCTCAGACAGCCAGGCCGCCATTAAATCTCTTTTTGGCTCCACGGCCACATCAAGACTAGTTCATGAATGTCGAACATCTTTAAATGAGCTCGCAAGTTACTCTCGGGTGCACCTAGTCTGGGTTCCCGGACACAGCGAAATCCCGGGAAACTGCGAGGCGGACGAGCTTGCCAAGGCAGGCACGCTAATGCACGACATTCACCCCTCTGTAAACATCGGCATTCCACTGGCAACAGCCAAGCTGGAAGTCAAACGGAAATATCTGGCTGACGCCTACAAATCCTGGGCTAACGAGGAATCCTGCCACACGGCTAGACTAACTTGGGCAAGCATGGACAAAAACAGAACCAATCAACTTCTTCGACTTGATCGCGTATCACTGTCGACAACTGTGTCGGTTTTGACCGGCCACTGCATAATGGGACAGCACGCAGAAAGACTGGGCCTACCCTCAAATGACTTTTGCCGAGGCTGTGGCTTCGAGGAGGAGGACGAGACGGTTTTCCACCTCTTATGCCACTGCCCATCCTTGAGCAGAAGAAGAATTCGCACCTTTGGTGCCCCATTTCTTACAAGCCTGACAGAGCTGTCATCCATTAATATTAGGGACATAGCCAGGTTCATCAAAATATCAGGATGGTTTCCTGAAACATGACGGGGGAGTCGTGCCTTTCCAGGCGCTGTCCTTGCGCTGACTATCACCATCCCAAGTATGGGAACCTTTTTAGTCAGTGCTTGAACGGCGCCACACCGTGGTATCACAATGGGCCATTATGTGTGCTCAAGTGTGCTTTTGGCAAACTGGGCGGCCACTCCTACCTACCTACCTACCTAGGATAAAAATATACTAATTTGAAATTCGCATTTATTTATTTGGTTTAAAACAGAGCTAAGTCTACTGATTCCTGCAGACAAACACTATTTAAATTAATGATTTGTAAATGGCATTAATAATGCTAACATATTGTTACTCTAGTAATACTTGAAAAAAATGGTAGATGTAGACCTCTTTTTGCGATCGTGGTTTTTGGCGTCTACCGTCTGTATGTTTGTTTTGCTTCTTTCCTTCTTTTCTCGCTTCCACTTGTCCGCTTTTCTAGTGAATGCGGCCAGTCAAAAACCTACCAGACGATTCTGAGGTAGAGATGGCGCTGCCTGAGAATAGTAAAAATTCCAAAGAAAGGTAACTGACCGACTTGACCGCTGGAGCGGTCAATGATGGAATAGCGGAAGAGGCCGAGGAAATGGAAAAAATACGGTTTCAAGAGAAAAGGGACAAAAACATTTAAGGCAGGGGTAGGGAAAAAACGGTCTCTGTGCAGTTTTAAGTGTTTGGGAAGAAAGTTGTTTCCAATTAATTTTGTTGCCGCGCGCGTTCAAAATTTGTGTTTTACTGTGAAAGTATTCGGATTAATTGTCGATTCTGTGACTGTGCACTGAAGTTAGAAAAAATAATATAAATTGAATTTGAGTGTTTTATTAGAACAACGTATTTCAATTAGGCTCATTTGAGAGAGAAAAATAACCTTATTTACATTCGTGTACTGAAAATATTCAAATTACCACAAAGTCCGGATTTTGCTGTTTAGAAACGTGTATTGAAAAAGTCTAGTGCGGATATTCGTTGGTGCAGGTCTGATTTTGTGTGGATAGTCTCTCGTCTCGTCGGTTGTTCCTGTTATTTGATCTAATACAGTAAAATTATTGCGCTGAATAGAGTGATAACTGCTTGTTTCCGGCCCATCCCATTCGAGAATCGGAGTTGAGTTGTGATACCGGAGGAGAAAGGAGGTTGCCGCCCGCCCCCTCGAAAGTATATATGGTATTTATTTAAGTTATTAGGTATATATGTATGTTATTTATTTAAGTGTAAGGTAGAATGTTTAGGTATGTGTAAATTTATGTTGAAAATGTTAGACTAAGGCGGCAAATATGGGGCGGGCTCGCTTGTCGTCGTGGAGGAGGATGCCCGGAAAAATGGTGAGTTGAATTTTTGTTTTTGTAGTGTTGTCCCACCCGATGCAGTGTGGCGGGTTAAGGACCATGACTATTGCAGTGAGCTAGCCGCGGCCACCACCCTGCATCATTCTAGTGGTGCGGTAACACCCTTTATTTGTGTAATAACTGTAGACTCACACTTATGCTTACTATTTTCATTCGAATTAGAATATACTTTGTTTTGAAATTTTTTAATAGAGAGGTAACGGAACCCAATTTTAAAAATAAGTTTTTATGTATTTGAGATGTGCACTATAGTATAGTATTTTTTTTAGTTAGCACAAACCACATACTTAATGCATGCAATATGGATGATATTATATATTGTATATATTATTAACTTTTTATTCAATTAGTCTATAGTATTTATTTATTTATTACTTACACTACTGTGATAATAATAACGAAATAATACACATATAATTTCATTCATTCATTAATTGTGCTTATATAAAAATTTATATTATATACATTTAAGTAGAAATTATGTAAAGAAGTTATTTAATTATATTAATAAGGAAGTCTATATAAATTAAACCTTATTAATCAAAATTACTCCATTTTTCAATTTTCTACTACGCTTTAGGTTTTCACATTTTTAATAGCAGGGAACTAATTTTTACCGTTCATAACGCGGTAAACTCACGTACAATGTAGGTGTTTTTTTTTAAACGTCAGTAAATTTTACGTTTAAGTGTCCCGTCTCTATGTTCTCTGCTCCTACTCTTGCGTATAATATTATCCTTTAATAGTTTTTTTCACTATTAACAAAAATATTTACAGAAAGGAGGTAAGGGTATTGCTTGCTCCATATAGGTGCTTCACCAATTGTTCGTATTTCTGCTTTAATGTCCGTTCTAAACGGTAAATTTAAATTAATGTTTGAGTGCAGTTTTGATACACTTTTTATCGTTTCTCGACTTAAAATTCGGAGTTTTTCCACGTCGTTAGACTTATCTTCAAATCCTTTATCAATGGCTATTTGGTATAAAATATTTTCATTACATCTCTCATTTCCGTTTGAGAGTTCTTTATTGTTTTCTTCGCTAAGAGACTTTTCGTTTTCAAAGCTTAAAAATTTTTCACAATGCTGACCACATTGTAAAGTTCCTTTTTCAAAATTGATTATAATACTCGCCTTTTTCAAAAAACTATAGCCTACCAAAATATCAACTTCCAAATCGATATTTCATAAAACCGTTGTCTAATAATAATTAATAATCGTAAAACCATTTCTAGTCCTAACTATTTTTTTAATACGCAATATTTGTTTATTATTAAATGTTCCTGGGCAACAGTAACAACTTGTAACTCCGCAGACAAACAAAATTGTATATTTTCTTCCGGAATTTGCTCTTCTGGTGATGATGATCCTGATTTTCCTCTAAAAAAGTGTCCTCATTAAAATTGTATACTTTTTGTGCTTTATTTTGAGGTTGGTTGCTAATCTGATTGCTATTTGGCGGTCTTTTTTGAGCCTGCTGAAAATTGTTTTGGGCATAGTTATAAGGATATCTATTTTGAGGATTCTGTCTCTGATAAAATTGATTTCCTTGGGGTTAAATGGTTGACTATTATAAAAATTCTGCGGATTTGGGGGGCATTGTATCGATGAACTAATCTCCATAGGTTCTGATCTTTGGTTTACACTTTGGTTTCTGGGTTTGGTCTTTTGGTTAGGTGGGTTTGGTCTGCCATCTTGCCTTTGAAATCTTAACATATTTTGCGTTTTTGTATTGAAATTATTAGCGTTTTGTTTATAAAATTGCTGAGCGAAATTTGCGCGGATGTGGTTATATATATATATATATATATATATATATATATATATATATATATATATATATATATATATATATATATATATATATATATATATATATATATATATATATATATATATATATATATATATATATATATATATATATATATATATATATATATATATATATATATATATATATATATATATATATATATATATATATATAACGACGACAAACACGGACCCCAGCACCATCAAGGAATCAGTATCAAAGCGAAATGCTGAGGCATGGAAAGTGGTCGGAAAGAGCAGCTCGGAAATTAAGAGCGGGAACAAAACCGCAACGGGGCCACGGAAAGGAGGAAAAGGTCAGCTGAGGAATAAGGCTACACGACGGGATGCTATATTGATAGCAAAAATCAGACAGATGTCATATGCTGATATGTTAAAAACGTTGAAGACAAAGTGTCAACAAAATAAGGAAGACCCCTAAAGGAGAACTGCTAATGGAGCTCAAAGGCGGGTCTGGAGATCAGGCTGGCAAACTTAAGGAAATAGCTGAGCGGATCCTCCAGAGCTCAGCAAATGTTAGAGCTCTCTGCCAGGAAACAATTAAGTGCCGGGACCTGGATGAAGTCACCACAGCGGAAGAAATATATAGTGCCATAGGAGAACAATTTCCCGAAATTGCAAGCATCGGAAAAAACGCAATTAAGTCGATGCGACGCACACTGGATGCCACACAGACACGCTAATTAGCCTACTATATAATCTGGCTAACAAACTAGCGGAAGCCGGTCGCATGCGTGGTTGGGTAAGATGTATGCACCGTGAGTACATAACTCCAAGCAGATGCTTCCGATACCTGGAATAAGTACACAAAGCTAGACACTGCAAGAGCAAAGAGGACCGCTCAGTTGTATGCCTAAAGTGTGGAGATAAACGACATTTAGCTAGAAAGTGCGAGGCCAAACCTAAATTCGCAATATGTGAGCCGGGATGCAAAGATGGAAACGACCACTCCACTGGAAGCTTTAAATGTGCAGCATACAAAGAAGCGATGAAAACATTAACAAAACGGGACTGGTAGGTGTATCCAAATAAACCTAAACCACTGTGAGGATGCTCAGGATTTGCTTAAGCAGACTATAATAGAACAGAAAGCGTACATTGCATTAATTAGAGAGCAATAGAAAACACCTATGTATGATTCTAGCTATGCAGAAGATAAAAAAAGCGAGCAACCATCTGGATTTGTGGCACCATTCCCTTCGAACGTAAAGCCAACCGGCAACAGGAAGGGTTTGTATATGCCGAAATAAAGGGGTCCACGTTTACAGCTGCTACGCCCCACCAAGTGCACGCCTCGAAGAAATGGAGGAAATGCTTGACCGCTTGGTTACAGATGCTCGAGGGAAGAGCCCCATAATAATTGCGGGTGATTTCAATGCATGGTCAGTTGAGTGGGGCAGCATTAGAACTAATCGCAGGGGTACCGAATTATTGGAAACCTTTGCTAGCCTCGATATAGTTAACTTAAATCGTGGTACAACACATACGTTTAATAACGGCAGATTTGGGTCATAAATACATGTCCCCTTTGCAAGTAGAGCGATCTCGAGACAGATAAAGTGGGAAGCCTCATCTATATATACGCATAGTGAATACCAAGCACTAATATTTGAAATACTGTCACCAAAACTCCTTCAAATGCGTAAGACCGAACGTAAGGTACAAGAAAATGGCTGGAAGACAAATGAGATGGACTGCGAAATGTTGGAGTACATGCTTGACAACATGGAAGAAAGACAAGGTAGCGCAGAACTGCGGACCAGGCGACTTATGGACCACCTTACTAATGCATGTAATGCCGCCATGCCTAGGAAAGGAAGAGGAAATGGGAGAACACAAATGTATTGGTGGAAAGAAACCATTGCCTCCCTGCGTAAAGATTGCACAGATGTCGCAGACGTTACCAAAGGGCTAGAGGTTCTGAAAATTACGAACAGACCCAAGCAGAATTTAAGGAAGAAAGGAAAAAGAAAAAGTGAGGTTTTCACCACCCTCAGAGAAGTACAAAATAATCCCTGGGGCGGCTCGTACAGAATTGTGTTGAAGAAACTCCATAGTAATTCAAACACACCTATCTGCGCGAGAACAATGGCTGAGATTGTGGCAGGTCTATTTCCACAGAATGCCGAACTAAAGCCTGAATGGGAAGTAAGCCACGCTGAAGATCCGATCCCGCCGGTCACAACAGAAGAGTTTCTCGGAGCCGCTGATAAAATGAAAAGCAACAGGGCTCCAGGTCTGAATGGGATACCAAATATGGTTATTAAAACTGCCATAAAAAGGAACCCAAAAATATTCAGCAATTTTACACGCAGTGTCTGAGGGAAGGAACATTTCCCCAAAGATGGAATCACCAGCGACTGGTACTCCTACCAAAAGGTGGTAAACCTATAGAGGAGCCAGCATCGTACCGACCCCTGTGCATGCTGGATGCAGCAGGGAAGGTTCTGGAAAGAATAATCTGCAACAGACTTGAATGCTATACTGAAGGAACCCCGGGTTTGTCTAAACGGCAATATGGCTTCAGAAAGAAGCGAGCCACGGTGGATACAAATAATATAAATAGCGCGGAAAGCCATGGCTGGAAAAAGGTGGATGGAAGGCGATAAACAATATTGCGCGATAATTACACTAGACGTTAAAACTTAACTCAATTCGTATCGGATCCTAAGGGCCCTACGTAGCTTGCATATCCCTGTATATCTACTTCGAGTCATAGCAAACGATTTCAAGGATAGAATATTGCTATACGACAGATAGGAAGGCCCAAAAAAGTACACCACAGGAGGAGTTCCACAAGGATCGGTGCTAGAACCACTTCTCTGGAACGCCATGTATGATGGTATTCTAGAAATTGAGCAGCCAAAAGGGGTCGATATTATAGGATATGTGGACGACATAGTCATAGTAGTAGTAGCAAATAAACTTGCGGACGTGGCAGTCAAATGCAATGAAACCATCCAAAGATCGAAGACGTGGTGGCAGATGGCTCAATGATCCGCTCAATTGCAAGGAACACCTGATATCTGCAAGTGAAGAAACTACTAGCCAGCGTTAGTACCTCCATTTTAATGTACGCAGCACGGATATGGACTCTAGCAACAAGCTGCCAAGCGTATATGAGAGGTGTCACAATGGCGTACATGCTAACAGCAATGAGAGTATGCTGTGCATTTAGGACTATATTCACTGATGCTTTCAGCGTCATCGGTGGACGGATGGCAATAGAGATCGCCGCAAAATGGTCCGCGACTATTCGAAACCTGAATAGCCAAGACAAAATGGGATATATCCAGCAAAGGACGGTGGACTCATGAGCTTATCCCAAACATACAAGTATGATCGCCCGAAGACACGGTGAAGTTAACCACCTAACGCAATTCCTATCGGGATACTGTGCTGTCAGGTATGAGAATGCAGAATGCGGCAGATTTAAGGGTGCAAAACGCCTACTTGAGCGTTATATAAGAGCGAAAGTAACCCCAGCTGGTGTTCTCCGGTACATGCTTGCGTCGCAGGAGGCCTGGGATTCAGCAGCGGTTGTTGTGGTCGGTATCATGAAGCAAGTAAGATACGACGAGCAAAGCGCTGGAGATTTAGTGAGCTAAGGCCGTTAGAATGGCCAAGATACGATATGTGTGGAAAACCCTCAGCCCACCCCGTGAAGAAATACCTTAACTGAATGTACCACGGCGACCTACGGGATCGAAACAAATGTGGTTTTAGTTGGGTTAGAGTCCCACTCCTCGGAACAATGCTTTCGCCCTAAAGAAAAAAAAAAAAAAAAAAAAAAAACACACAGATGCCGTAGTAGTAATAGACGGCATGATCCCAGTAGACCTACTGGCGAAAGAGGCAACGGATCTGCACTGCGGACAGAGTATGCAAGAAGCCAGTGTGGAAGAACATCTGGTAACTATAAAACAATATTGTATCCAGGAGTGGCAAACCCGATGGGAGACGTCCCAAAAGGTCGATGGACAAGTTTGCTGATCCGTGACATAGAGCGGTGGATAAAAAGGTCTCATGGTGAGGTCAATTACCACATCACACAACTGGTGACCGGGCGTGGAGGTTCAAACATCCCCCATGTGTGCAAACTGTGGATGGAGAGTACCAGAGAACGCAGAACATGCGTTCTTTTGGTGTCCGAGGTCCGCCACTGGTAGAGATGCACTACAGGATAACATAGTGCAACACATGCTCGAGTCTCCGGAGAAATGGAATGCGGTGTGTGATACTTCAGCTGCAGTATGAATGACCTCCGCCAAAGGGAGCAGCAACGTCGCTTACAACGCGAATAGAAGAAGTCCTATGACTATAACCTCTCCCCGCTAAGTAGTATTTTGCGGTGGTCCCATGGGAAGTAGTAGATTAGGAAGTGGTTTTAGTCGGTAGGGATCCGGTATGCTATGGGACGGGAGTCCCATAGTATCTCAAGGTTTCCACCTCCCATCGTTGAAAACAAACGAGAAAGAAGTCTGAAGTCGGGTTAGACCGACTTCGAAATACCCTTTACCTTTCCTTGTGCGTGTGAGTTAAAAAATGGGGATGTTTTCTTCATGAAACATCATTAGAAGAATATCTACGGTAATTTTCAGTCAGATACCGTGAATTGATTCTATTAGTGGGAGGCGTGGCCTTTATCTGATCGACCCCATTTCTTGTATATGCTTTTGTAGAATCAATATACACTTAGCAGAAAAAGACTACGTACAACATATGAAAATAACAAATTGAAGTTATTTATTCAATTTCGCGATGATTTTTTTTTAATTTTGTTGATGCAGTATCATAGTCTTTTATGTTTACTATATATTTGCAAAAAAAATTTGGCAAAAACAACAACAAACAATATATAACTGAACTTAAATCCAAAAAGAGCGAAATTCAAAGCAGAAAAAGTCTACGTACAAAAAGAATAAATGTACTTATTGAGGCAAATAAACACAATTATTCCAAAATATCAAGGCTGTTACTTCAGCAGTGGTATTTTTATTTCTAAATACTTCGAAATCTTAAGAAAAAATCAATTTGAAATATTTTTTGTGATAAAAACTAAACGAAAGGAAATCAACGCCAGTGAACAAAAGATCATGATGCATCATTGGCAAAAAGGGAAAATATACCTTGAAATTGACGCAATTCCAAATCGAGCACGTTCTTCTATACAAATAGTTATTAATAACTTCAAAAAGACGGGTAAATTAACCTCAAAACCACGCTCTGGTCGTCCATCACTACTAAGTACCAGGGAAACCCTGGGTCTTATAGGGCAAATAAAAGTCAATCCACGACTAACGGCAGCAGAACTGGCAAAGGATGTTGAGGAAAAGCACATACAAAAATTATGTGCCGATATTTTATCAAAAATTTTAAAAAATCACCACTAACATGGCCGTATCGCTCGCAAAACATGGTATGTTTCAATAGTTAATAGACTAAAACGACAAGAATTTGCCCAAAAATATTTAAATGAAGGTGGAAAACTTCTGGAAGCAGTTAATGTTTTCTGACGAAAGCAAATTTTGCATTTTTGGTTTTAAAGGACCTAATAGTCTGGCGGAGACCCGTTGCAGCCTTCCAAAAATATCACAGTTAAACACAGCGTTGAAGAGTGTTGATCTGGGATGCATGGCACCTTCCGGAATGGGCGAATTGGAGTTTATTGAGAATAAAATAGACTACCTAAATCTCTTCCAACAGAAGATGAAGACCAGCGCAAAAGTGATCAGAATCACTTTCTAGTGATTCTGATCATACCTACCACGCCTCCTTCTTGAAATTGCAACTCCTCCCTAAAGCACAAAATTAGTATACCCTATTTACCATTTTTAAAGGTAAAGGGTATAAAAACACACACACAAACAGCGCAGCTCAGGGTACTGTGAGGGTCACAGGTGGCGGATAGTGAAACGTCCTACACTGGTATTGCTACTTACGCAGGTCAACTGCGAATAACCAATAAGCGGCCCGACCACAGCGGCATAAGTGGAGGGCGAGGTATAGTTCCTTGTGCCCGGTTTATATACGGTACCACTGGGCAAACATGGTACTTAATGTCAATATTTGAATTTGAGTATATGTGTGAAATGTGTGAATAAGTGAATATCTGCGAATATGTGAATATATGAATTTATAAATATCAGGCCTGTTCTGAAAAACGATTCGTTTCGGTTAAAATCGAATTCGTTTTCGTTGGTGTTCTGTACCCGTTTGGAATAGGCATGTGAAACCGAAATTGAAATCTAGCGGGACTTAAGTTCCACACAGCTCTTTTGGCTTTTAGCCGTCAAATAAATCTGAAGTTATTTATAAATAATTAGCATTCGCAAAACGAAAACATGAGTTCTGTGGTACCTATTAAACTCTTTAATAGAGCAGAATAAAAATAAAGAGGAGTAAGTGAATCGGAAGGTTCTACGGGACTATAGCAACACATATGAAATGCCAGAAAAAACGTAACTAAAAATATTCATAAATGGGTGTGCTGCAAAAATATAAATACAATATTTTTACTGCAGTTTTATTCAACAATTCCAATAAAATACATCATATTCCTGTTGCGCCTTATTTTTTCCCCTTAATAAAAACTAATTAATAAAATGCAATTTCAGTAAATTTTCATTCATTTTGCACATAGTTTTATCTTTAACCATGGAAAAACTCAACGAAATGATAAAACCGGCAGCAGTCAGTTGACCGGTTTGAAACCAATTGTAAAACAGTAAATTCTGTTTTCAAAACACCAATGTTCGGCTTCAACGTCCAAACCGAATGCGTATCAAGGTATTGCATAATAATGCTATAATGAGGTGTTGACTAGAATAACACGATATCCCCCGCATTTACTTGACTTATTCTGGAAGTTTGCTGCCGGTCGATTTCCAACGATCGGAATAGCACAAAAGCAAGCCCTGCTTTCGCTATGACTGTTAATAAATCGCAAGGCCAAACATTCGATAATGTTGCCATCATGTTGAGAAATCCAGTACTCACGAATAGGCAGTTACACATAGCTGCATGCAGAGTTAGGTCATTTGATGCGGTCAAGCATTATATTTGTGACACTAATGAAAAAACCCATTAGCAAAAGATGAACAAGTATTCACAAAAAATATTGTTGACACCGACTTGTTGGTAAATTATTAAATATATATATACTAAGTGCAATAATTAGAAGTACCAAACAAATTGTACTTTTTCTTCAATTTAAAGGTTAAGTATCCCGGCGACCGATTTCGCACATACTTTTAGTTTTAATTTCCTAGAGGCTGTCTTATCACAAAAAGGATATCATACAAATTACTGAAAAATCAAAGGATTTATTTTTATATATATTTTTTATGCTGCATCAAATAAGCTGCTCACTTTGAAGTGTGTTTAATTTGTTTTTAAATTTTTTAACCACAAAATTAAAAAAAATATATGGAATATGATTTTTAAGTACAAATTACGTTTTTTAAAATGGCATTTCAGTTTTTCGAAAGTTCATTTGGTTAAGAAATTACAGGACTTAAACAAATTTGTATTGCCTGCTTCAAATAAGCTGGCACTCACTGTATATATGTGTATATACATATATGTGTGTGTATAAATAAGTATTTGCAATTTGTTTCCACCACATTTACCTGATAATATCGAATGCACGAACTGTACCATCCATTGAACTGCTAACTAAAAATTTTTTATTTCTGCTAAATTGCACGCCCGTAACCCCACTAGTATGCTCGCTGAATGTAACAATGCAGAAACCACTGTGCAAATTCCATAGTTTAACTTTGGCATCTCTTCCACCTGTTGCAATAAAGTGGTCCTCGGGCGAGTACGCGATACATGTCATTTCACTACTGTGTCCCTGTTGTTTCATTATATATTGCTCACCTATTTATATAGTATGTAAGTGGTTTATAATTTTTGTAAATTAAATAAAGTATTAGAGTGTAATTTAAAAATCTAATTGGAAAGAATTACAAAAATTTTATTTTACGTACTCAATTACTCAAATACTAACTTTGCCATTCCCACACCAATAATTGTCCCAATTCTTGTGATGCCAACGCTACCCAATCTCCGGAGGAATTGAAAAGTGCTGTAGAAATTGAATAATCGGAAATACAAAGCGAATGAATCATGTCAACCTCCGGTATCTTGTAAAGATAAAAAATCCCTGTGCTAAAAGCCACAACCATTATCTTATTTAAACAATTGTAATGCGCTGCTGTAAGCACAGCATCGCGATGTTCTTTTCTTGGCTCGTCACCAAGATAGTGTCGGGAAAGATGTTTATAGAAAAAAGGATGCGCATTTTTAATACTTTCACGTTTAAATTTATATTCATCGATTATGGTAGGTATTGGTTCAGATGTCAATCCAGATTTTTCTTTATTATTACACACATCATCATCTGATACATCGACAAAATCATAAGTGTTACACTTTTTAGCACGGTTCTCTTTTAATCCACATTCGGATTCCTCGAATTCGCTAATATCAGAGAGTGCGAGGCTACATTGCCATATGCAGAATTGGCCGTTTCGACTAAGAGTATTTAAGTGGAGACTGTTGGCTTCGAAAAAACATGCGACTATTGTATCAGTATGTCCTCCAAGAATATATGTTCTAAAGTTTGCCATATAACGAAGTGCGCAAATCTTAGTCGAATTATCGCGACATCCTATTGCAAGGAATCGCGAGTCTGTAGACCACTCGATGCAAGTGATATCGTCGTATCCACCGATAAAATAACGCTCTAAAATAAACGGATTATATTCACCCGTAAGGGTACTTGAGATGCGGTATATTAACACAAGATTCGTTTCTGCAACTGCAAAATAAGCACCGTCTGGCGAAAAAACAACACATTTCACACCTGTCTGAAATTTGTGTCGATGGATTACTGTACACGAAATCATACTTATTAACTGTGCATCTCCGATTTCATTCACAGCGATGAGTAATTTGCCATTTGGGGATAGTGCAATCGTTTTATAGTTGTATCGTGACCCAAGGGATAATGTACGAGCCTTGTTGCTGCAAAGTCATTGATATATTTAACATATTTTTATTTAATTAAAGTATTTACTTTCTCAGATCATGAATAGTTAATCTATTCCCAACTGGACTAATAATAGAATTTCCATCCGTTGTAAAGAGTACATTACCTTTACGATACATAGTGCCGAATAAATTAGAAAACTGTAATCCGGAAACAAATCATACATTTTTAAATGTGTTTTGGAATATATGTATTCTTTACCTTATATGAAAATTTCATTTTAAATTATTAGTTGTACCACAGTTAATATCCAAATCAAGAATTATGTTTAAGGAATTCTAAACACGTGGTGTTAAAACTAGACAACGCAGAGAAATGACTTTTGGCTTGCGCTCACTAACCCATGTGCAAAACTTTATTAGTGTGGCTGATTTTTTTCAGAACTAATTGTAAACAAACCTTGATTGAACAACACAAGTGCTTGATGCAACGACACTGGTGGTGCAGATAATGACATTTCCTAGCCTATTCTGTTTTGTTGTTTTCTTTCGGTCTCGGTTCTGTCAAATTATGAAAACCGGTGCCGCCAAAAAATTTGCCGCGCTTTACTGAAATTATCGAAACATAAAATTTTGCTGATTATAAAATTTATTATTTATTATTAAGTGAAAATAATAAAATGCGCAAATTTTGTGTAATATGCCGCAAAAGTTGGGGCAAAGAAAATGTGAAGTGTTTCAAAGTTCCAAGTGACGATATTATCTCAGCCGTTATAAAACTAAAATTTCAGGCGTCAAAGAAATTTTTCGCCCGTTACTACAAATATTCTCATGCCTCCGGAACCCGCCTGCTGACTATTTTGACAGAACCGAGATCTGAATTCTCTCAAAATATATCTGCACCACCTGTGTCGTTGCATCAAGCACAAGTGGTGCAGATAAATTTTGAGAGAATTCTGATCTCGCTTCTGTCAAAATAGTCAGCTGGTGCGTTCGGGAGACATGAGAATATTTTAGTAACGGGCGAAAAATGTCTTTGACGGCTGAAATTTTAGTTCTATAACGCCTGATATATTCTCGTCACTTTGGAACTTTGAAACACTTCACATTTTCTTGGCCCCAACTTTTGCGGCATATTACACAAAATTTGCCCAATTTATTATTTTCACTTAATAATAATTAAATAAAATTTATAAACTGCAAAATTTTATGTTCGATAATTTCAATAAAGCGCGACAAACGGTTTTCATAATTTGACAGAAACAAGACCGAAAGAGAACAACAAAACCGAATATGCTAGGAAACATTACTTATCTGCACCACCTGTGTCGTTGCATCAAGAAATAAACCAATCCCGATTGCCCTCTAATTATAAACAAAGCAGTGGGAAAGCACGGTGAATTTACCTACTTTTTTTTCCACTTTTAGGTGAAATTCGTACCTACGGAATTGTCAAACATAAGCAATGTGCCATCAAAATAAACGAAATTGAGAGGAATGGAGGAATACATAAGAGCTGCTTAAAGTGGTACATAATTTATATAAATTATATTTAATTATTAAAAAACTCATAATTTCTTCATAATGTTCAAACTTTACATAAATAACAATTAAAAAACTCTTATTTACTCAAATATAAACTCTATTTGCAATTGTTTGCATATTTGTTTTGATCGCATTTTTCTATAATTTCAATTTTGACAACTACTGAGAGAAAATGGGTACAAAAAATTTGTTCTTGCAGCCACCATGTAAGTAAATTCACCTTGGGGGAAAGGTAGAAAATCATATTTAGGGTTGTCATTCGTTAAAATGTAACTACTATTCTTGCGCCAAAAAGTACCAATATAAGTTTCTCTAAATATTTTTTCATTTGACAATTTTGATCATTACTAACATTAGGAATTATACTCAATATATTGAAATCATCAAGTTGTTAATACTTATTTAACAGGTAATTACTTATTTCAATACGGCTTGTCTATTTTTTTTATTTGGTTTTTTCTTTCTAATGAATAAAATTACAAAACATATTAGCAAATAATTGGAATTGAATGACAATAAAATATTTTACAGATATATATATATATATATATATATATATATATATATATATATATATATATATATATATATATATATATATATATATATATATATATACTCCCAACATTTTAATATTTATAAATAAATTTAAAATCCGGAAATCTGTTTCAAGGTAATCCTAGGATAAAAATATCCCCTCAGGGACGCGCAAAACCCTGGCTAGGCAAATGCCCACCAGCAACACCCCCGCCCTTGGTTCGAAGACAAGCAGCATAAGCACTGCCCCTTCAACAAGCACCACAGCTTCGGCTAATAAGCCACCCAAGAGCTCTTCGCTGTCCCCAGGCTCTTCAGCGGCTGCTAGGGTATTGACTCACAAACCAGCAGCAGTCGCTCCGCCTAAGCCCTCTTCAGCAAACGCCTCGATATTGCCTCACAAGTCGATGGTAACTGCTCCTCGTACCGCTCCTCCTTCAGGTGCACCTACCAACGTGAACCCGAGTACAAGGGCGTACAGGACGCGTAGAGCGGCTTACCGTATTTTGACGAGGCTCAACGCTTCAGAACCATCTCAACTGTCAGAATACGACAAGGGCAAGCTTGAGTGGGCAAAAGCACACGCTGATGTGCGTGTCCACTCCTCCACTGCACAAGCAGCCGGTAACCCCAAGAGGCAGAGATCAGCCGATCGCCCGGGCCAATCCACCCAAAGCATCCCTAAGCGCGTAAGGCTGGCTACTCCCAAGCCTAAGCTCTCCAAACCGCTTAGTGAGATTGTGAAAGAGAGCCTCACATGGGCTGTGGTCGACTCTGCCAATGCCGATGGGACCATTACTCCTGCCAATTGGAGACAGGTCGAAATGGCACTGTTACCAATTTTCGTTGAGGTTATGTCCCTCAACCCTGGTCCTTCACCCAGCTGCCGTGACGCAGGGTGGTATCAAGGACATATTAAGATCATATCTTGCTCGGACCAACGCTCGGCGGATCTATACAAGGTAGCGATCAATAGGGTAGGTGAGATATGGCCGGGTGCACAGCTCAACGCGGTACCTTTGGACCAGGTTCCCCAACGCAATCGCTCCAAAACATGGCTTCCTGCCGAGCCCTCTGAGCCCGAGGCAATCTTAAAGATCCTCAAGCTCAGCAACACCGATCTTCCCACCGATGGCTGGAAGGTCGCGAAAGTTGGTGACCCCAAAGGCACTTTGCGTGAGGTCACCATCATTTTGAACGAGCAATCCCTTGTTCCCATCAACTCCCGCGAGGGGGTGATTAATTATGGCTTTGGAGCCATCACTCTCCGCATCTACAAGTGCGATGCCCAAGCCCCCCAACAGCCTCCCCCAGCTGGTGCTGTCCCACAAGCCACTGCCAAAGAGCCTAGCTGCTCGGGCCCGGCTCTCACCCCTTTGTCGGGTAGTGACAATGAGAGTATGTGCTCCGTTACAACCAGAAGCAGCCGCTTCTCAACTTCCGAACTGGTCGGAGAATTCTTCGACCACATGGATACGGAGGCGGCTGGTGGATACATCTCTCCAATGTCCGAAGAGGAGGAGTTGAATTCCACTATAATCGCTCTTCCAGACAATGCTGAAGGTACTACAGATTAACCTTCAGCATTCGAAAACTGCCTCGGCAGCCCTGCTTCTCCATCTCTCGGATATAGGGGAGGAGCTCATTCTCGTCCAAGAACCATGGGTCATAAATGACCGGGTTTTTGGACTCAATGCATACGGATATCGTATGGTATATATCGAGGATCAAGGTAAACCAAGATCCTGCATTCTGGTAAAAAACAGCGTTAACGCTCTTTTACTCCCTAGATTCAGTGACAAAGACAATGTTGCCATGGTCATTGAAATGGGTCCACGGACTTTCTGGATCTCCTCGAACTACATGGCTCATGACTATGGCGACTCCCCGCCACCAAACATACTGAAGCAAATGGTTGCTGTAGCTCACCAGAAACAGATTCCGGTAATTATCGGCGCCGATGCCAATGCCCATCACGAAATATGGGGCAGCTCCGGCACAAATGATCGAGGTGAGTGTCTTTTCGACTTTATCATTTCAAATAACTTAGGCATTGCTAACCGGGGAAATGAGCCGACCTTCCTTACATCCGTAAGGAAGGAAGTGCTTGACATCACCCTCGTCAGCGATAACTACTCGAACATGATAAGCAATTGGTTCGTCTCACAGGAATGCTCCTTTTCGGACCACTGCTATATCACCTTTGACATTGACTTGAGGGAGACTACAGGCAATACAGAATCTCTTAAACCTGTCAATAGAAAAAACACGAACTGGCCTCTTTTCCGGCTCAAACTGGGGTCATGCTTAGCAACGACTCCCCCTATTATCCACAACTGTCCCGACATTGATCGGGCGGTCGACGATCTGTCCACAGCTTTTAAAAAAGCCACTCATATTTCTTGCATCACTCCCGAACCACGGGGCAAACCTAAACCTCCGTGGTGGAACTCGGAAATTGCAAGTCTTCGCAAAACTTGTAGAATGCTTTTCAACAAAGCTAAAGTTACAGCTGAGTGGGCCCCTTTCAAAAATAAGCAAAAAGAGTTGAAATACGCCATTAGGCGAGGGAAACGAGCGTCATGGAGGGAATTTTGCGAAAGCATTGAATCGACGTCCGAGGCTAGCCGTCTTCGTAAAATTCTCCACTCCTCTAACAAAGCCCTTGACTGTATCCAAAAACCAGATGGCAGCTGGACTCACTCAAGCGCCGAAACCCTTGATATCCTGCTAGACACCCCCGGACCAGACGGCATCATTCCTGCCGATATCCAAAATGGGGAAGAGATTATCCTTCCATGGCTGCTTCAAATATATAATACAAGCCTCAGACTGCAATACATTCCCTTACGCTGGCGCACGGCTCGGGTCGTCTTCATACCAAAAGTTGGGAAGGCCTCGCACACCAAACCTAAGGATTACAGACCCATAAGTCTAACATCCTTTCTTCTTAAGGTTCTAGAAAGAGCTCTTGACCTACATATCAGGACATCGATCAACCCTTCTCTTCTCTCTGTATCTCAACACGCTTACTCTAAAGGCAAATCGGTTGAAACAGCACTTCATTCTCTCATTTCTCAAGTTGACAAATCCTTGGCGTACAAGGAATTCACACTTGCCATATTTCTGGACATCGAGGGAGCATTCAACAATGTATGCCCCAACGCTGTCATCTCCGCACTCTATAATCTTAACCTGAATTCAGGTCTTCTTAAATTTATAGAGCTTCTACTAAAATCTAGGATCATCACTTCCACGATCGGCAGTGCCCAATCCAGGAGGGTGGTTAACAGGGGCACGCCACAAGGGGGTGTTTTATCACCCCTCCTCTGGAACCTGGCAGTTAACACACTACTGGTGAGATTGGAATCTACTGGATGCAAAGTGATAGCCTATGCGGACGACATAGCAATCGCGGCATCCGGCAAATTCCCACAAACACTTTCCGAAAAACTTAACTATTCACTCTCTATTGTGTCGAACTGGTGTCGCGAATTCGAACTTGGGGTTAACCCATCCAAAACCGAGACTATGCTTTTCACTAGGAAGTACAAAATTCCAAAGTTTACAATGCCTAGTCTAAACGGCACTCCGCTCTCTTTGAGCACACACGTTAAGTACTTAGGCCTGATTCTCGACCCAAAGGTTAATTGGAAAGCCAATCTAGCTGAGAGGGCACGTAAGGCAGCATGCGCTATATACTGCTGTAAAAGAGCAGTTGGTGCACGATGGGGACTTCGTCCTCGAGTCGTGCTCTGGCTCTACACGGCCATCGTTGAACCAAACCTGTTATACGGGTCGGTCTTCTGGTGGCAAGCTCTTGAAAAAGCCTGTAATATCAAACCTCTTGATAAAATCAGAAGATCCATTGCTCTACTGATCACTGGCGCTCTTCGTAGCACACCTACGAAAGCCCTTTTTGCCATGCTGCACTGGCTCCCCTCGGGGATCCTGGTTAAGCAACAAGCCAAGCTGACAGCGATTAGACTTAATGCTCTTTCGCACTGGCGCATAACCCTGACAGGCCATGCTTCAATTCTGAATCAGGACCCACCTGTCCCCAACTTTATAGATTATATGTCGGTCTATCCCGATTTGAACAGGGAATTCGACCTCACTATTCCAAGTCGAAGCGACTGGACTTCAGAAAACCGAATCGTCGGTGAAACAGTCGAAATCTACACCGACGGTTCCAAACTTGGAGGTAGAGTCGGCAGCGGTATTTATTCCGACAAGCTGGACTTAAACATCTCCCTACGTCTCCCAGACCATTGCAGCGTTTTTCAAGCTGAGGTCATGGCCATTTACCACGCAGCCAAATGGATGCTGAGTAGTGATATCGGCGCGGTTGACGTATCTATCTTCTCAGACAGCCAGGCCGCCATTAAATCTCTTTTTGGCTCCACGGCCACATCAAGACTAGTTCATGAATGTCGAACATCTTTAAATGAGCTCGCAAGTTACTCTCGGGTGCACCTAGTCTGGGTTCCCGGACACAGCGAAATCCCGGGAAACTGCGAGGCGGACGAGCTTGCCAAGGCAGGCACGCTAATGCACGACATTCACCCCTCTGTAAACATCGGCATTCCACTGGCAACAGCCAAGCTGGAAGTCAAACGGAAATATCTGGCTGACGCCTACAAATCCTGGGCTAACGAGGAATCCTGCCACACGGCTAGACTAACTTGGGCAAGCATGGACAAAAACAGAACCAATCAACTTCTTCGACTTGATCGCGTATCACTGTCGACAACTGTGTCGGTTTTGACCGGCCACTGCATAATGGGACAGCACGCAGAAAGACTGGGCCTACCCTCAAATGACTTTTGCCGAGGCTGTGGCTTCGAGGAGGAGGACGAGACGGTTTTCCACCTCTTATGCCACTGCCCATCCTTGAGCAGAAGAAGAATTCGCACCTTTGGTGCCCCATTTCTTACAAGCCTGACAGAGCTGTCATCCATTAATATTAGGGACATAGCCAGGTTCATCAAAATATCAGGATGGTTTCCTGAAACATGACGGGGGAGTCGTGCCTTTCCAGGCGCTGTCCTTGCGCTGACTATCACCATCCCAAGTATGGGAACCTTTTTAGTCAGTGCTTGAACGGCGCCACACCGTGGTATCACAATGGGCCATTATGTGTGCTCAAGTGTGCTTTTGGCAAACTGGGCGGCCACTCCTACCTACCTACCTACCTAGGATAAAAATATACTAATTTGAAATTCGCATTTATTTATTTGGTTTAAAACAGAGCTAAGTCTACTGATTCCTGCAGACAAACACTATTTAAATTAATGATTTGTAAATGGCATTAATAATGCTAACATATTGTTACTCTAGTAATACTTGAAAAAAATGGTAGATGTAGACCTCTTTTTGCGATCGTGGTTTTTGGCGTCTACCGTCTGTATGTTTGTTTTGCTTCTTTCCTTCTTTTCTCGCTTCCACTTGTCCGCTTTTCTAGTGAATGCGGCCAGTCAAAAACCTACCAGACGATTCTGAGGTAGAGATGGCGCTGCCTGAGAATAGTAAAAATTCCAAAGAAAGGTAACTGACCGACTTGACCGCTGGAGCGGTCAATGATGGAATAGCGGAAGAGGCCGAGGAAATGGAAAAAATACGGTTTCAAGAGAAAAGGGACAAAAACATTTAAGGCAGGGGTAGGGAAAAAACGGTCTCTGTGCAGTTTTAAGTGTTTGGGAAGAAAGTTGTTTCCAATTAATTTTGTTGCCGCGCGCGTTCAAAATTTGTGTTTTACTGTGAAAGTATTCGGATTAATTGTCGATTCTGTGACTGTGCACTGAAGTTAGAAAAAATAATATAAATTGAATTTGAGTGTTTTATTAGAACAACGTATTTCAATTAGGCTCATTTGAGAGAGAAAAATAACCTTATTTACATTCGTGTACTGAAAATATTCAAATTACCACAAAGTCCGGATTTTGCTGTTTAGAAACGTGTATTGAAAAAGTCTAGTGCGGATATTCGTTGGTGCAGGTCTGATTTTGTGTGGATAGTCTCTCGTCTCGTCGGTTGTTCCTGTTATTTGATCTAATACAGTAAAATTATTGCGCTGAATAGAGTGATAACTGCTTGTTTCCGGCCCATCCCATTCGAGAATCGGAGTTGAGTTGTGATACCGGAGGAGAAAGGAGGTTGCCGCCCGCCCCCTCGAAAGTATATATGGTATTTATTTAAGTTATTAGGTATATATGTATGTTATTTATTTAAGTGTAAGGTAGAATGTTTAGGTATGTGTAAATTTATGTTGAAAATGTTAGACTAAGGCGGCAAATATGGGGCGGGCTCGCTTGTCGTCGTGGAGGAGGATGCCCGGAAAAATGGTGAGTTGAATTTTTGTTTTTGTAGTGTTGTCCCACCCGATGCAGTGTGGCGGGTTAAGGACCATGACTATTGCAGTGAGCTAGCCGCGGCCACCACCCTGCATCATTCTAGTGGTGCGGTAACACCCTTTATTTGTGTAATAACTGTAGACTCACACTTATGCTTACTATTTTCATTCGAATTAGAATATACTTTGTTTTGAAATTTTTTAATAGAGAGGTAACGGAACCCAATTTTAAAAATAAGTTTTTATGTATTTGAGATGTGCACTATAGTATAGTATTTTTTTTAGTTAGCACAAACCACATACTTAATGCATGCAATATGGATGATATTATATATTGTATATATTATTAACTTTTTATTCAATTAGTCTATAGTATTTATTTATTTATTACTTACACTACTGTGATAATAATAACGAAATAATACACATATAATTTCATTCATTCATTAATTGTGCTTATATAAAAATTTATATTATATACATTTAAGTAGAAATTATGTAAAGAAGTTATTTAATTATATTAATAAGGAAGTCTATATAAATTAAACCTTATTAATCAAAATTACTCCATTTTTCAATTTTCTACTACGCTTTAGGTTTTCACATTTTTAATAGCAGGGAACTAATTTTTACCGTTCATAACGCGGTAAACTCACGTACAATGTAGGTGTTTTTTTTTAAACGTCAGTAAATTTTACGTTTAAGTGTCCCGTCTCTATGTTCTCTGCTCCTACTCTTGCGTATAATATTATCCTTTAATAGTTTTTTTCACTATTAACAAAAATATTTACAGAAAGGAGGTAAGGGTATTGCTTGCTCCATATAGGTGCTTCACCAATTGTTCGTATTTCTGCTTTAATGTCCGTTCTAAACGGTAAATTTAAATTAATGTTTGAGTGCAGTTTTGATACACTTTTTATCGTTTCTCGACTTAAAATTCGGAGTTTTTCCACGTCGTTAGACTTATCTTCAAATCCTTTATCAATGGCTATTTGGTATAAAATATTTTCATTACATCTCTCATTTCCGTTTGAGAGTTCTTTATTGTTTTCTTCGCTAAGAGACTTTTCGTTTTCAAAGCTTAAAAATTTTTCACAATGCTGACCACATTGTAAAGTTCCTTTTTCAAAATTGATTATAATACTCGCCTTTTTCAAAAAACTATAGCCTACCAAAATATCAACTTCCAAATCGATATTTCATAAAACCGTTGTCTAATAATAATTAATAATCGTAAAACCATTTCTAGTCCTAACTATTTTTTTAATACGCAATATTTGTTTATTATTAAATGTTCCTGGGCAACAGTAACAACTTGTAACTCCGCAGACAAACAAAATTGTATATTTTCTTCCGGAATTTGCTCTTCTGGTGATGATGATCCTGATTTTCCTCTAAAAAAGTGTCCTCATTAAAATTGTATACTTTTTGTGCTTTATTTTGAGGTTGGTTGCTAATCTGATTGCTATTTGGCGGTCTTTTTTGAGCCTGCTGAAAATTGTTTTGGGCATAGTTATAAGGATATCTATTTTGAGGATTCTGTCTCTGATAAAATTGATTTCCTTGGGGTTAAATGGTTGACTATTATAAAAATTCTGCGGATTTGGGGGGCATTGTATCGATGAACTAATCTCCATAGGTTCTGATCTTTGGTTTACACTTTGGTTTCTGGGTTTGGTCTTTTGGTTAGGTGGGTTTGGTCTGCCATCTTGCCTTTGAAATCTTAACATATTTTGCGTTTTTGTATTGAAATTATTAGCGTTTTGTTTATAAAATTGCTGAGCGAAATTTGCGCGGATGTGGTTTGCTTCGAGCTCTTGAGCCTTTGCTAATGCAGTTGGTAAATCCTCTGGGGATATTGAAAAAAGTATATGAAATAATGGGCATTGAGACCTGTAATAAATACACAAAGTGCGTATTGTCTGTTTTTGTTATTTATTATTATTATTATTACTTGAAAACAATAAATGGGAGCACTAGCTGCTAGGGCTTTCAGCTCTTTTGTTATTTAATTCCTATTCAATTAGGGAGTTATATTTGTTATCGTTAGGTTAGTGGAATTCTTACTGGACTTCTCTTTGAAAAAGAACAAAAAAAAAATTACTATGACAATGATAATAGTGGAAATAATTAGATTCATGTAAGACAGTATTTCCTTTCTATCTTTTATTAGATCTATTGTTTTTATGTTATCAATATTGAGTTGTTTTATCATTTCCAGAGAGAGAATTTCTTCAGTTCTCATTATGTTGGGGCATAACTGCGAAAGTGCAGGAAGAGGAGTGAGGAATTTCATTTCTGTAGATGTAAAATTTCCATCGTTTATCTTTAAGGTTTCATAGTGAAATTGAACTAAAAAACTGCCATTTATATCCCAAGATTGGCCGTTCAATAGTTTTACCGATCCATTAAGCAATAACAAAGACATATACGAATGTAATACATTTTTAATCACACGAATTAAAATAGAGCCACCTAGGAAGAAACGTGAATTTACCCAATGTGTCCGATGCCAAAGTTACGGGCACTCCAAGTGATACTGCAACCGTAGCTCACGATGCGTTAAATGTACAGGAAACCACCTTACTTCCGAATGTTTCCGCAAACTCGTCGCACAAGACGTTCGATGTGTGCTCTGCGAAGGCAATCATACCGCTAATTATAAAGGTTGCACTGTCTATAAGGAGCTGCAACAAAAGTCGTTCCCAGCACTCAGAAACAGAGAAGCGAGGAACATTAACCAGGAAGCGCCTCAAATATCCGCTCCACGAACAACAACGTCAAATGTAGTATGTAGTGCAAATGTAGTACGAAACAATACTCCGGTAGAAAGCAATACAAACCTAACCATTTCGCTCAACAATCCAAATACTCAACTCAATGAGGATATGACCGAGCTAATAAGCATGCTTAAAGCATTGATGGATCAAGTCAGTACATTACCTAATCTACTAACCACAGTCGTAGCAAATATGTCGAAATGAATAAATCATTAAAAATCGCAGCTTGGAATGCCAAGTTGTCATATCCATGAAATATCAGCTTTCTTAGTAGACAAAAATATTGACATTATGTTGATATCTGAAACCCATTTCACTGAAAAAACCTATTCTCTACAAACCCCCCAGCAGGCACTGCGCATGGGGGAATTGCTGTAATTATTCGTAACAGTATTGCACACGTGGAGCATGAATGTTATAAAAAGAAATAATCAACGGTTATAACAATTGATGATTATAAAGGTACTCAAAAATTCCGCAATATGACCTATACTCCATATATGTTATCTGCGAGCAGTTCCAAGAATTTTATAACTCCCTAGGATCAAGATTCATCGCTGGGGGTGATTAGATTGCTAAGCATCCGCAATGGGAGTCTAGAATAACAACTCCTAGAGGCCGTAACCTATATAAAGCTATGCAACAAAACAGCCTGTCCCTCCTATCAACAGGTGAGCCAACGGACAGTAACAAGGTTCCAGACGTTATTGAATTTTTTTGTATCCAAAGGTGTACCAATAACAAACACTTCCATGGAATCGTGCCTGGACCTGTCATCAGATCACTCACCGATAGTTCTAACAATTAGTTGGGAGGTTAATGTCAGAGCAAGAACAATCTGTCGGCACAACAAAAGCACAAATTGGGAGTTGTTTAGACAAAGCATTATCGAGACTCTAGTCACCAATATTCCTTTAAAAAACAACTCCAATATAGACGATGCAGTAGAACTTTTGAACTCAACCATTCAGCATGCTGCATGGACTTCCACATTGGAGCCCAGCTGTATAAATAATCATCGTGATGTAAGCCAGGTTGTATAGGAGCAACTAAAAGAAAAGAAGAGACTGCGTCGAATTTGGCAAATGACCAGAAGCCCCTATGACAAAAACCGGTTCAATTGTGCTACAAAGCAACTCAAAAACGCCCTCGGTCAACAAACAATTCAGAAATACAAAGCAATCTCAGCAGCTTATCACTTTCACAGGCCTCAGGTTATTCTCTATGGAAAGCTACAAAAAAAATAAATCAACCAACATCACATGTACCACCTATTAAAACGAAAGATGGCGGATGGGCCAGATCTGACAAGGAAAAAGGACAGTCATTTGCTCTTCATTTATTAGAAGTATTTGCGCCGTTTTCAAGCAAATATCCACCGGGGTAAGACCTTATTACGAGCAGAATCCTAAAGGAGCTACCAGATTGCGGCTATAAATTCATTGCCCAATTATTCAATGCGATCATCCGATGTGACCACTTCCCAAGCCAATGGAAAGTGGCTCAAATTATACTTGTTCCCAAACCTGAGAAACCGGCAGATTTGGTCACCTCATATAGACCAATAAGCTTGCTTCCGATACTTTCTAAAGTGTTTGAGAAACTTCTTTTGAAACGACTCCTCCCAATCATCGAGTCAAAACAACTTATACCTTCCCATCAATTTGGATTCCGAAAGCATCACGATACGATAGAACAAATAAATCGAGTATATGCATTTGCACGGAATGCACTAGAAAATAGAGAATACTGTTCAGCCGCATTCTTGGATATCACCCAAGCATTCGACAAGGTGTGGCACCAAGGGCAAATTGAAAAAGCATTTAGCCTATCACTACTTTGCCATATTAAAGTCCTACTTAGAAAGCAGATTCTTCATGGTCAAAGTTAACAGCGACGTAACTTCCCTCTATCCAATCAAAGCTGGTGTTCCACAAGGGAGCGTTTTGGGACCTGTGCTCTACACACTATTCACGGCTGACCTGCCTCTGACTGATACCACATATACCGCAATTTTTGCAGATGATATTGTTGTAATGGCCAGCAACAAAAACCCCATGTTAGCCTCGAAGCATTTGCATGAGAATCTGAATCAAATTGACTTATGGCTAGACAAGTGGCGAATAAAAGCAAATGCAATAAAATCAGTGCAAACGACTTTAACATTACGTGCAGGTTCTTGCCCTCCAGTGGCACTAAATAACTGCCAATTTCCACAACCAGACCATGCAAAATACCTTGGGGTGCACCTGGATCGGCGGCTTACGTGTCGCTGTCACGTCACATCTTCTCCAAACGGAAACAACTCGGACTAACGCTTAGGTCATTGTTCTGGCTACTTGGACGAAGATCAGCCCTAACACTTGGAAATAAAGTCCTGATATATAAGGTAATATTGAAGCCCATATGGACTTATGGTATTCAAATTTGGGGATCAGCATCCAAGTCAAACCTGGACATCCTACAACGATTCCAATCAAAAGTCTTACGACTGTGTGCTAATGTAGCTTGGTATGTCAGCAACGACATCATTCATCGCGATCTAGACATCCCAAAAGTAAATGATGAAATCATGAAATATAGCCACTCATATCGCAAACGTCTTAGAGTCCATCCTAACAACTTGGCGGTAGAATTGATAACCAGCGAAGCCAGCGCGCGAAGACTAAAAAAATATGTACCATCGGAATTACCATTCAGATTTACCCATTAAGATTATATTAGAATCAAAAATTAAAAAATAAGATTAAATTTAAAAAAAAATAATAATAATAATAAGGAATGAATGAAATTAATATATGTATATGAAATCTAACTTTGTTAAATTAATGTACTTAATGTATTGAATGCTAGTGAAAATTCATACACATGTTTATAACCAAATATAATATTAGTAGTACTGAATGTCCAGCTGGACAGATTGTAGTTAAATAAATGAAGATACAAAAAAAAAAATTAAATTTGTTTAGTAATATTATACGCGGGAATAATTCTTCGTCATTGTTTGTTATCGGACAATTATGATCACTGCTACTTAACAGTTTTGGTAAGCATTCACGTTGAGTTATAGCAACAAGATCTTCTTCAGTACAAATGCCAATGTCACTATGTGCTTTACAGTCCTTTTTTGTTTCAAAGAGTTTGTTTTTACATTTTACAAAATTTTCATTTACAATTTTCTTTCTAATGTTTTTTCTTTTTATTGGCTTAACTAATAATTTTTCACAACGGCCTTTTTTATTGTCGGAATACTCAATATGTAAATTATTGTCCTACTATTTCTCGCAATTTTAATTTAATCTAATTCCTGTTCCGACAAATTAATGAATTTATAATTCCTACTTTTGCCCACTGTAATCCGTAGTCTAAATTAATCAATTCATCCTTAATTATCTTAAGTCTATATATTATATTCTGTTCTATATTTAAATTTATTTATTTATTTGATTTGATCATTTTCAAAATATTATTTGTAACATTTGTTAGCAGATTTATTTTCATCATTGAATCCCTATTAATAATTCTTTGTTGGTTATTATTTTCTAATATATCATTTAATTTTTCAACAACTATTTCATGAACATTGATGGTCAGGGCTACCAGCGATCCATTTCGAACCGGTGCCTATGAAGTCTAGTGATCGTTTATCTCTTTGTTTCATTGTACCGAGTGTAGTCTGTAGTTTTTTCAAGTCGTGTAGCAAGAAACGTACAGATGATCTATTTGTCAAAACTTTTCGTGCTTTCTTTTCTATATCAGAAAGAGCTAACTTGTATATCTCTAGATTTATAATATGAATTAGTTTAAAGTTGCCATTTTGAATTCTGGCGTCGCTTAAATGTTTCGGCACGAGTTGTTTATTCGTATAGTAGAGTATTTTGAGATCGGCTCGGCTCGGCTCGAATTGAAAATCACCAATATTATGAAAAAGATGGAGTCCATTTTCTAATGGGGTAAAACAATAAAAGGAGAATATTATGTTCGAATGTTATTTTTGTGGATAAGCCTATTTCTACTGTATACTCTGACTTTGTTTCCTAGATCGTCTTTTACTTTCTGTTTCTTAAATCTCGGTTCAAGTTAGTTTCTTTGTCCTATTATCTTTTCATATAAGATGTCACCTTGTTGATAGGTCCAAACGTGATTCGGGTTATTTCTATCTAACATTTTTTCTTGGGCTTTCTTTAATTTCGAATGAACATTAGTGTGATCAATCCTATTAAAAATAATTTCAAACGGTTTTTGTTCCATTACAGAATGAATCGTTTCGTTATACTTTTGTGCCGCTCTATAAAAGGATTCTATATCATCTACTAAACAGTATTCAGCTTTTATACAACGCGCTATTTCGACTAATCTGGAATGTACTCTTTTTCTATTTGATCATTAGTGGTACTATGACGGTGTGTGCAATAATAAATTTCTATACCTAATCTTTGTATTGGCGATTTGAACTGTGGCGTAGTGAAGCCTGGTTCATTGTCAACTGTAACTTTTTTCCATTTGGAAAGCTTTGTAAGAGTTCTAAAACTTTTTCGCCTAAGTTTGATTTATCTTTCGTATTTTTAACAAGAAACTGTGAATATGCGTCGATACAAGTCATGAATATTAAGCTTTGGGCGTGAACTCGATATGTGAAAAAACTGTATATTTAATATGTTTTTTATATTTTCATTAAATTCGTAAAGATCCTCTGGCGTACAGTATATCCCTGTTACAATGTTTGGTCTTAAAAATTCTTTGAGTATTACTAAAAGTTTTTCCCTTGTGTCGAATTCAATTATATGCCTTACTTTCTGAAAAGTTGTTAGTGATTCATGGATTGTAAAAATGTTTTTGCTAATAGAATTTGCTGTTTAAATTCATTTAACGGTTTTTTCGTTTCTGGAATACTTGAAGTGTCACTACATTCTACTGAATGTTGTGTTTCGGTAATTGACTCATTATCTGTTAAATGATTTATCCATTGTCTCGAAAAGGCATCTGCTACTACATTAGTGGCACCTGTTTTGTAGATAATTTTTGGCGAAAGCTCTTCTATGAAAGAGCGCCATCTTTTTATCTTTGCATTATGATTTTTTGTTGTGACCGCGAGTGTACAGTAAGTACATGTAAGTAATTCCTTAAGCTTTTGAGTGACCAGACTATTGCGTAGAATTTAATGTTTTAGATATAAAGGTTATAGTTTTTCCTTCTTGACTTAATACAGCCAATATTGCTGTGTCAGTAGCATCTGTTGTTAATACAATTTTTTATTAAAAGCTGCTATGCCTTCCTCGTCTAACTGAATTTCTGTTTTCTTTGACAAATATTGGGAAACTTTACTGTTTTCTCCTGATAAGTGCTTTGTTAGTGGTTTTGCAATGTTTGCGTAATTTCTGATAAATTTTCGATAATAACCTACAACGCCAAGGAAATTTCTAAGCTGTCTAAGTGTTTTTCTGATCCGTGCTGGATTTGCCTGACATCCCATCGGACGCGTCCCCAGGTGGCGGATAGGGGGACCCTTGGTAGGCAAATTACATTACTTCTGAACCTCTTAGGAGGGGCGGGAGTTATGGCTGTCTGTCTATCACAATGATGGTATAGAGAATGGGTACCATCCGCGGACCAAACTGGCTAAGGAGGAGTCCCGAACAAAAACTGTCTGGCGATGGACAACAATAGGTTAATTACTCCAGGTGGAACCCACGCATGTGGAAATCCACCCGCTTCGGCGGCAGGGGGACGGATTCTGGAGGCCCCAACCATCGCTAAAGTCTCTCGCCTTTATCAGCGAGAGCGCATCCTGGAGGAGACTGGGGTTTGTTACCGCAATCTCTTCTTCTTCAGAGACGGAGGAACGTACCCTGGATCCAGAGGGCCTGCGTCGGGAAGTCACCACAGTGGCGGAACGACCAACCAGTGGTTCTAGGGCAACGCGAACTCAAGCGAGGGGACAGAGAATGAATCGGCTTGATAGGCTCGTGCAGGAGAAATCCTCACGTGGCTCTGCCGGCCCTTCTGTGTCGACTCCCTCCAAAAGGCCCAGGTCGGCGGAAGTGACACCCACGGAAGCCACCGAGCCTGCGGAGGGATTGACCGCTCCGAAAGCTCGCTCGCGAGGTAAGCGGCGGAAGAAGGTGGCGCCACGACCCCAAAGGGTACGAGCGAAACCTCGGTGGCGGCTAATGTGGCGGGGAAGAATGTTGCCAATAAGCTGCAGCTTGCCCAGCCCCTCGTATCCAGCAAAACCATCTGCCCGGCGAAATCTCTGCCAGTGGCGGGTGGTGAGCTGGACTTTCGCCCAAGCACTTCCAAAGGTGCAGCCAAGCCATCGTACAGCGAGAAGGCTAACGGCCCGCAACCAATGGCGGTGATTGGGAAGCTGGGGCCTGACCATCAGCTAACTGATGCAGAAATAAAACACTGCAAAGGTCATCTGATGCGTTGCGTCATTGCCTCCGTTCCTGAAGCTAATGCGAAGGGCTATAAGACAAAGGACGGCACTCTACAGGTGTCGTGCGCGTCTCAGGACAACTTTGATTGGCTCAGGGGTGTAGGCAATGACGTGCCCCCATGGGAACCACTCGCTTCGCGGTCTTTAGCGAAGCAGGCGTGTCCCTCAGGAAGGCCATCTGCTGTATTCCGGATCCCGATCTGACGACCGTAGATGTCCTTTCCTGTCTGCGTGCTCAGAACCCTGGCATCAACAAGAGGCTTTGACGAGTTCTTTCGCACACCAAGGGTAGCAACCGGGATGGTAAAGAAGGTGCTAGTCTTGTGGTGCGAATAGATGAGGCCTCTGTTGATGTCATGGTTTCTCGGTACCGGAGCCGTCTGAGTCTCTTCTTTGGGACTGTCATTTTTCATGCCTTTCCTAGATGAAAGGCTCGGACTATTCTCGTAGGTATTGTCCTTTGACGGTAACGCAGATTAACTTGCAGCATTCTCAAGCCGCTACTGTACTCGTAGACGACTCACCGTGCTGAATACATAACAACAGTACAAGAGCCCTGGGTCTTTAGGGGTCGCCTCTGTAGCCTTGGCTCTTTGAAAGGGGCCACGATATTATATGACAGAAACTCGATTAGACCTAGAGCCGGTCTTATAATATCATCCCATCTTGCAGCGACCTGCCTTGACGCATTTTGTTGTCAGGATCTGGTTGCGGCAGAGATTAGTTTTAAGAGTATGCACGGATGGTCGAGGTTCGTGATTGCATCTACTTACTTTCCTTACGATGCTTTGGAGGCGCCACCACCTGGGAAGGTAGCTACTCTCGTAGGGTTCTGTGAGCGGCGCAATCTTGGTCTCGTTCTTTGTTGCGATGCTAATGCCAGCATACGATCTGGGGCAGCAGCAAGTGCAATGAGCGAGGCTCTCGACTTTTCGAGTATATTGCCTCCTCCAGCCTGAACATGCACAATGTAGGCAGGCAGCCTACTTTTGTGACTACGAGAAGGCAGGAGGTAATTGACGTCACCCTGTCAAATCCAAGACTAGGATGGTCGATCAACAACTGGAGGGTCATCGCCGAAGACTCGTGCTCGGACCACAGATACATTGAGTTTCAGTGTGGAGAGCGAGCGCAGATGCCATTTCCCACCAGAAACCCAAGAAAAACAGACTGGCCAAAGTTCAGGGAGGCACTGCGTAGCAAGTACGTGACGCCACTGAAACTTCGAAAGGAGCAGAACATTTAGACGGCTGTTGAACATCTCAACACCGCTATAACAAACAGCTTCGAGCTAGCCTGTCCAACTAGACCTCCTCTTAGCCGGACTCCTGTTCTATGGTGGAATCGAGAGCTTCAGGTGCTGAGGCGTGAGTCTAGAAAACTCCTCAACCAGGCCCTCAAGACTAATCTTGATGAGGACTGGGAACGATATCGACGTGTTCAGAGGGACTACAAGAAGCTAATTCGGGACTCGAAAAGGACTTCTTTTAGAGACTTCTGCAGTGATATCGAATCCCTGAGTGACACGGCAAAACTGGTGAAAGTCCTGAAAAAGGACCAAACCGCTAAGCTGGGGTCGCTCAGGAAACCTGATGGCTCCTATACGGAGAGGCAAACTGAGAAACTCAGCTTGCTGTTGGAGTCACACTTTCCAGGAAATCAGGTAAGCATAGCCCGTCAACAACCACCTTTGGTCGGAAATGTTGTCAGGGCAGCTGCGCCCTCTCGACATGATTGGTATGTCGCCAGAACTGTGGCGAATGAGGCTGCCACTCGATTTGCTATCAAGTCTTTTGACAGCTTCAAGTCGCCCGGACTGGATGGCATATATCCGATTGTGTTGAAGGAAGGCATTGAGTTAGTGTTGGCAGCACTGAAGAAGATCTTCACTGCATGTCTCGCGCTGGCCTATGTACCACGCTGTTGGAGGATGGTGAGGGTTGCTTTCTATCCTAAGGTTGGAAGAGACGACTACACCAATCCCAAGAGCTTCAGACCTATTAGTATGACCTCGTTCATGCTAAAGAGTTTAGAACGGCTGGTGGAGCTTCGCATGCGTAGGGAGTCTCTGAAGACGTATCCACTCTCTCCATTTCAGCATGCCTATCAAAGCGGAAAATCTTGCGAGACGGCTCTGCAAAACCTTGTTAGAAGGATAGAGCGAGCCATCGACAGGAAAGAATACGCAATAGGCATCTTTGTGGACATAGAGGGTGCGTTTGACAATGCTACTTTCGACAGTATGTGCGGCTCTGCTAGGCGACATGGCATAGACCGGGCTCTAGTAAATTGGATACGTTCAATGCTGGCCCAGAGAATCATAACGGTGCGGGCGGAGGAAGATTTGCTGGTGTCGTCTGGGGTTAGTAGAGGCTGTCCCCAAGGTGGCGTACTGTCTCTGTTGCTCTGGTGCATAGTAATCGATCCTCTGCTTAACGCCATTAATGACTCGGGTGTCTACGCTCAGGCATATGCGGATGAAGTTGGCTGTCTTGTGACAGGTCCATCCCTTATCATTGTCTGCAGAAGGGTGCAGAGAACTCTGGATATGATTGACACTTGGTGCAGTGCGAATGGGCTATCGGCTAATCCTGTCAAGACTGGTATTGTCCTCTTTACCAGAAGGAGAAAGCTTGATGGACTTATTCTGCCTACACTAAAAGGAATCACTATCCAGCTATCCAAGGAAATCAAATATCTTGGAGTCATCCTTGATAACAAACTTCTTTGGAAAACACATGGCGAACTGAAGATATCCAAAGCACTGTCAGTTTTCTGGCAGTGTAAGGGTATTTTTGGTAAGACATAGGGTCTGTCCCCTAGTAAGGTCCTATGGATCTATACAGCTATGGTAAGACCTATGATCTGTGGTTTGGATGAGCAGCTTCTCTCTTGTAGGGGTCAAAAAAGCTCTATCAACACTACAACGTACTGTGGCCATATGTTGTACCGGAGCATTTCCGACTACCCCAGACCCGGCACTTGATGCTCTGGTGAATCTCCTGCCACTAGATGTCTTCATCCGCGGAGAGGCCGTTAAGGCTATCTGCAGAGTGAAATTTAGTGGCCACTGGTATGGGGTGTATTCGACATTGGACGACAGCGCAGGCGCTGACATCGATTCTGCAATCCTGTCTATGCCCCCGGACTCCATGTCGTCAACCGTCATACTAGAAAAGCGGTACAATGTGTTGCTGCCAGAGGCTCGTTCATGGTTAGACCCCGATAACGAGCCCGGCAAACACTGCTGCCGTATATTCACTGATGGCTCCAGGACTGAAGACGGTTCAGGCTCTGGTGTCTTCGTGGAATCTTGTTGGACCCGTAGGTTCTTTGCCCTTGGTCTGCATGCGTCTGTGTTTCTGGCGGAGGTGTATGCGATACTTGAGGCGATGGACTTTGTTGTGGAAAACAGGTGGAAAGGCAAATCTATTTGTGTCTGCAGTGACAGCCAAGCTGCGCTCATGGCCTTGGATAGTCCGACCACCACTTCCACGATAGTCAGGTCCTGCAAATCCAGGCTAAATTGTGTTGGAAAACATAATAGTCTGACGCTGACTTGGGTCCCGGGACACGCTGGCATTGCGGGTAACGAGACCTCTGACTCCTTGTCCAGGATGGGCTCCGAGGCTGTTTTTATTGGCCCTGAGCCTGTTCTGCCACTCCCTTCAGCTGCCATCAAAGCCACTGAAAACAAGTGGGTTGTTTCGACCCACAAGCGAGCATGGCGGGCTGAGAGAGGCTGCGGATGGACGAAAATTATGCTACCTGCTATCTCTGACCGATGGTCACGGTTCCTTCTATCTTTAGGTAGGAGGGACTGCAGGCTGTTGGTTGGCTTGATGACAGGGCACTTCTATGGGCTAGGCACATGGAAAGGATTGGCATATCAGACAGTGCGCTGTGCCCAGCCTGTGGAGAGGAAGACGAGACGGCGGACCATTTTCTTTGCGTCTGCCCTGCCTTTGCTCGAATCAGGTTTGGGATTTTTGGCAGTGATGTGCTGAGGAGTAACCAACTTGGCTCCTTGGCACCACAGGATCTACTTCTACTTCTTCGGAGGTCGGGTACATTTAAAACCGAGTAAAAGGGAACCTAAAGTGCAGTACAATGGATATATACTCTGTCTAAGTGCTGCGCTTACTAGATTTTTCCGACAAAAAAAAAAAAAGTGTTTTTGGCAAGGGATAATTAACTATTTACTGTATTATATTAGGGTCGGTTTTAATAACACCTTGGGCTACCACATAACGCAAAAATTTAACTTCTTTGGCGTAAAATTTTCATTTCTCTAATAAAATAAAATTTTATCTAATAAAATTTTCATATTCTTTGAGTTTATTTATTATCAAATTCAGATGATTTAAGTGATCTTCTAAAGTATCTGAAAAAACAACTATGTGATCTATATATACGTGACATATCTTCCCTATGAATTAACGCAGTATGCTGTCCATTGCTCTCTGAAAGATACTTGGTCCATTTTTTAGACCAAATGACATCCTTAAAAAATCATATTTTCCCTTATTAACGGAGAAAGCGGATTTTCTACTTCATCTTACCGCATTAATATTTGATAAAAGCGAGATTCTAAATCAATAGTTGAAAAATACTTTGCTTTTACTAAATTTGATAATTGGTTTGTTCCCGTACTTTTTGGACTAAAAATGGTAAAACTGTCAAAATCGTGAGAGTAACAAAAAATCTCTCAAAAGGAGAGAAAAGCACAAAAAAGTACAGGAACGCTTTGCGGACTAAAAATGGTAACACTGTCAACTTGCGTAAACTGTCAAATCGTTTGACACATTTTCACATTCATTTATTTCAATCATCGGGATCATCATCATTCAACAATAATCTGTTAAACCTATTTTAAAAGGAAAAAGATAATAAATTAATTGTTCAATGTTCTCCAGGCACTTTTTCGCGTGTCCAAAATGGTAAGTAAATTGTACATATTCTAATAAATTAATAAAACATTTAATAAACATACAAACGTATCAAGATTCTGACTACCGTGACCAGCTGACGGTGGATTTACTGAGTTCGCAACGGGAAGCATATAACGAAGTTTTCGCCTGTGTTGGAGGAAGATGGAAAGCAGGTATGACTAGAGGCGCCGACAAAATTGCTTTTGTCAATCATGGCAGAACTGCAACCGAAAGTTGGAAAGACCGCCAGCGTTAAAAACAAGAAGAAAATGTGGAATGTTATAGCTGAAAGGATGTGCCTAGAAGGTTATAATTATTCTACAACTCAAATTGAGAATAAATTTAGAACCTTGGAGCGGCAGTTCAAAAAAACCAACTTGCACAACAAGCAAACTGGAAGAAATAGGCAAACCTGTCCATACCAGAAGTAAGAAGCTTTCATTATAAATATAAATCCATCGTTCTTAAACATTTTCAATTTTGTAGCGAACTTGAGACTTTGCTCGGTGACAAAAGGGGCATAAATCCAGACTATCTTTTAGATAGCGAGAGCGCTGAATTCACTGCCCGGTCTGATGCTGTAAATACTGCTTCCTCGGATACGGAGTAACAAGGTAGTACATATTTAAATTTTGTAAGGTTTTTGTTTATTTTTATAATTTTATGCAGTAAACAATGAGCCAAGCACTTCAAAAAAAGAAAGCGGACATGCGAATCAGGTCAAGTAGCGGCTTTTAAGGCAATTAATGAAATAGCGGAGGAGAAGAGGGCTTATTATAAGGAAATGTTAGGATTTGCTCAGAAAAGAGAGGAAATGGCCCATAGAAAAGAAGAAGCATCACAAAAAAAAATTAGAGCTGCTGGAGAAGTTATTGAACCAATTTCAGAATGCTTCACAGTAGAAGTATTTACTTATTTATTTAAGTTTAATCTAATTTTAAACAATATATGTTATGTAAAAAATTCATATGTTTTAAAATAGAAAAAAGTTATACACCACTTAAAAAATATTTTGTTTTAAACTTCACGGTTGCTCAGTTCTTGGCAAATTTGGGCACTTATAGCATTTCCTCTCGGTGCTTGGTCGTATTGTTCTGATATTTCCTCAAAATTTTCATCGGTTTCTTAAAAAATAAATTCCAGGTCAGTTTCAGCAGCAATATTATGCAAAACACAGCACGCTCTAATGAAATGGCAAAGCTTTTTAGCACCTCTGAGTTTGCAATAATAAAGTTGCCTAAATCTCTGCTTCAATATTCCGAAAGAGTGCTCTATAGTTACGCGACCTGAGCTTAATTTCATATTAAATTTTTTTTGGTACTACTTAAATGGCCAATATCCTTGTATGGGGTAATTAAATGCTTTAAGCAAGGATACGCGGAGTCTCCCAGCAAACAATAATCTATAAAATGAGTATATTACAATTTTAATTTTTATTATATATCAGGGTTCAATGTATATTACCTCCACATACATTAGCCAATTTGGTATTAATTGGTGAGTTTTGAAACACCCAGTTATCGTGACTTGATCCCGGAAATCCTACAAATGAATGTTAATGAATTTTTTTGTTCATTGCATATTGCTTGCATTGTTATTGTGATGTTTCCTTTTCTGTCAATATAGTCATCCTTGCATTTTGCCGGTGGGTCAATGGTTATGTTTGTCCCATCAATACAGCCTGTAAAAAAATTTGACCAAAAGTCCCAAAATTAAAAATATTTACCTATTGCTTTCGAGAAACCACACATGTTTTTGAAAAATTCAGCAGACTGCTGTTTTTCTTCATCACTAGGCCACTTAATAACATTAGGACTCAGGCTGCTAATGTACATAGTGACTCGTGCGATTATTCTGCAGACACTTGATAAAGATAAATCGAACCGATCCTTCAAGTCACGATAGCTGCATGCCTCATATCCAGCAAACCACAAGAATACAGCCAAATCAGTTGTGCCTGGCAATCTTTTATCAACTCGAAGACTTGAAAATATATCATTTTCTTCCAACTTGTTGCTTAAATGCAAAAATAATGATTTTGCAATCCGAAAATGGCATTTAAATTCATTTTCGGAATATGTAGGCACAATATCCTGCAAATCATTTTTTATGCAATTTCGTTTTTTGGGCATAAAAAATTCGAGCACTCCATAGATGAGATCCTCCTCGGTTGCATCTTCTACCATTTCCATGAGCTCGTCATCTTCAGAATCGCTTGATGATTCGATAAACTCAGCGAATAGTTTGCACCAAAAAGATTTGTTTGGTTGAGCTTCAGCTTGATGTGGAGCATCGGAAGTGCAGATAACATCCTAAAGAGTTTCAACAATATTAACATTAAGTCTTAAATTACATTTATATTTGGGTTTTCAACAATTTACCATGTTTTCGCTTTAAATTCTAATATAAAATAAATTTATTTGTAAGAACTTGATGTTGTTAAATTTCTTGTCAGCTGATCAGTTTGACAGTTTTACCATTTTTGCCAGCAGAAATTTCTCTGACTAAAACTTGCAACTTTTGACAGGGAGGGGGAAAATTACTAATATTAGGAATTATCAAGAATGATAAAATAGAAGATTGCGCCAATGCTGGTACGAAAATTTCCTCTCTCTGCGCATCTCGTCATAAGGCGCACACGAAAAGAGAGAACAGCCAAAATGCATACATTTTTGTATGAGAAATGTGATAATTTGTGTTCAATATTAAATATTTTAATATTTATCACATTTTATAATAATATTTATATAAATAAATGTGAAATAATATATTTTAATTGATTTGGCATTAAAATTTTTGTTCTATTCAATAATTTGTTGGTTAAATTTGTGTTGTGAAAGTTTTTATTTACTGTTTTGGTGCAATAATGGGAATATAAAATGAAATAATTATGGGAAATGAAATTCTAATATGTGTGTATTTATTAAATATATGTGTATTTATATAATATTAATATATTTATATGTATTAAATCACTACACGAATTCATTTTTTCTTTTTTGGTACATGAAAATCTGCTTAATCCGCTGCTTAATTACCTTTTATCGAACGAGTTTTTCAATAATTTGTATTCATTTACTAGCAAGTGCATTTGTCAAGTTATATATTATTAAAAAGAATTAAAATCATTTTAATTCATATATTATTGCCTTTGTACATGCATTTTTCATATACAAAAAATATTTCAAAGCGCCTTTTGACGTCACAGCCAATCAGCTGTGCTGTGTTTTTGTCGAGAGAGGAATAGCGGACCTGCGCATGGCGCAATCTTCTATTTTATCATTCTTGACGAATTATACTCAATATATTGAAAGCATAAATTTGTTAATACTTATTTAACTGGTAATTACTTAATAAGTCTAATTTTTTTAATTTGGTTTCTTCTTTCTAATGAATATAAACTAATAAAACTACATAACATAATAGCAAATAATTGGAATCGAATAACAATACAATATTTTACAAAACGAAATGTAATTATATACTCGCAACATTTTAATTGTTATAAATAAATCTAATATCCGGAAATCTGTTTCAAGGTAATCCTCAGATTAAAATATACTAATTTTAATTTCGCATTCATTTATTTGTTTTAAAACAGCGCTAAGTCTACTGATTACTTTAGACAAACACTATTTAAATTAATGATTTGTAAATTGTAAATTGTGCTTATATAAAAATTTATATTATATACATTTAAGCAGAAATTGTGTAAAAAACTTATTTAATTATATTAATAAGTAAATCTGTATAATTTAAACCTTGTTTTTATATCAAAATTAGCACATTTTAAAATTTTCTAATACGCTTTAGGTTTTAAAATTTTTAATAGTAGGGAACTCCTTTTTACCTTTCATAACTCGGTGAACTCACGTACCATGTAGGAGATTTTTTTTAAACGTCAATCAATTTGGTAGTATGATCAAAGACAATATACTACAAAGATATTACATCGCTCTCTTCACTCAGCGAAATGAGTTAAAATTGCGTGGCTGACTATGGCAAAATTATTAACTCAATACACGAAGTGTGCTCGCTAATGCAAGGGAAAACCTGTAGATACACATTCTGGTTTTTTCGTTGTTTATGCGCGTGTGTGTTTACTACTATGTGCGAATGTTTCTATGGTTTCTTGCAGCTTTATGGCAGGCATATGTGTTTTTTTTTATATTTAACGAGAGAGGAAAACATCTAAAGTCAGAACCCCGTCAGTGCGGGACTCTAACTCCGCTAAAACCTCCTCTCGTCATTACGGCGATTCCCCCCGGAGACACTGATTAGGTTTTACGTCGGGAGGCCGTAAGAGCATTTACTGCTCACACGTCAGTATTAGGTCTGTCATAATGTCAGTCCTGTGTGTCTCAGTATCGGAGAGGCGCTGGCGTCTACGTTCAGCGCTACGCACTCGTTCTGCGATTCACAGCGCCTTCATGATGGTGACCGCTGCCGAGCAAACTGCTTCCCACTTGACGAGCGTATCGCACATGTGGTCACAGAGGTCCATTGTTGGTGGTTCATCGAGGACAGCACTCAGTTGATCCCGGGTGCCTTTGAAGTGTGGGCAGTCGAAAACCACGTGCTGTGCGTTCTCGTGCACCCCAGGGCAGTACGGACAGTCTTCCTCATACTTTCTCTCATGGAGGTACTTCTTAAAGCAGCCGTGACCAGATAGCAACTGTGTGACGTAGTAGTTCAGTTCCCCGTGCCCATGGTTATTACCCATGGTGTGATGTGAGGGATCAGCATGAAGGTCCATCGACCCTTTTCGGATTGGTCCCACCTCTGTTGCCCTACCGCAATGGTGTTTTTCTTTCCGCTGCTTTGTCGATGTTTGTGGGTCTCGCCCTCTGCTTGTAGAGCCGGTGTACCTCCTTCGCCAGCAAGTCAATGGGTGGTTTGCGGCTTATTATACCTATTGCTTCGTCCGATACACTGCGAAATGCGCTAGCCACGCGTAGTGCGCTCAGCCTATATACTGACTGGATGCATTTAATGAAGGCTTTCACCTTAGTGGCTTCCACCCAGATTGGCGCGGCATACAAATGATGGAGCTAGTAACCGTCGATAGCAATCTCCGGTGACTTGAGCGTGGGCCTCCAATATTCGGCATCATGCGTGTAAGTGCTCCGTTTAATCTCGTGGCCTTTTCGCAGACTGTTTTCAGATGCTCTTTGAAGGTGAGCTTGGAGTCAATAATGACTCCCAGGTACCGAAGTTGTTGTTGGGATGCGATCTGATGGCTTCCCACTGTGATGGTGAACCTCTCGGTTATTTTCCTCGTACTCAGTAGTACCGCCTCTGTTTTATGTGCGGCCAGTTCCAGCTTTGCACTAGTGAGCCATTCCATAACACACCCAATTGCGTCATTGCATCTGTTCTGCAGTGTGTGGATATGTTTTGCAACCGCCACCATTGCGATGTCGTCTGCGTACCCGAGTAGCGTTACATCCATTGGTAGGTCCAAGCGGAGTATGCCATCATACATGATGTTCCACAGGATAGGGCCGAGTACAGATCCTTGTGGGACGCCACCATTGACTACAGAGCGACGAACGCCCTCATCAGTGTCGTATATCAGTACTCTGTTCTGGAAGTAGCTGGATATCAACCTTTGTAATTACACCGGAACGCAGAATCTCCGAAGTGCTTTCATAATTAGAGGCCAGCTCGCTGAGTTGAACGCATTTTTTACTTCCAGCGTCACCACCGCGCAATACTTCTTTGTACCTCCTCGCTATCGCTTGCCACTTGTTGCTTCACGGGCTATGACCTTTGTGGGCTGAATGGTATCTACCGTCGAACGTCCCCTTCGGAAACCATATTGACAGTCTGAAAGCCAACCATGTTTTTCGACCGCCTCCTGGAGTCGTTCGCAGATAATCCGCTCCAAAATTTTTCCTATCGTGTCTAACATGCACAATGGTCGATATGCTGAGGGTTGGTCTGGTAGCTTTCCCGTCTTGAGCAGTAGTACCAGTCGCTGCTGTTTCCATCTGTCTGGGAATATCCCTTCCTTTATGCACGTATTGTACATCAAAGCAAAAGCCTCTGGCCTTGCCTCTATTGCCGCTTTTACTGCCACATTTGGGATGCCATCTAGACCGGGAGCTTTGTTGTCAGCGATTCTCCTCAGGGGCATGATTACATCGCTACTGGTAACAACATAGGTGTGTATGTATATGAATGTGGGTATATTATTTTTTAAACTTTATTTCTGAATTTGAAACGAATTTCAATCATAGCAATCGAAGGAATTAGCTTTATGTTAACAGCCGGCCGGTTGTAGTATGTACTGGTGCATAGGGCTGTAAATTAAACGTCAATTTTTTTACCGTATGAAAAAAAACATATGCAGTATATGTGTGTTCACCTCGAAAAAACGGGTGCCATTGTACTAAAAATTTCATATTACGAAATTGTAGTAGGAAAAGAAAAAAAGGAACAATCAGTCCAAATAGTAAAGCGGAATAAAAATATAATACAGAATAAGATTAATAATATGAAAAATTTGTATGCAACAATATTTAAATTATTTTTTTATCCAGTCCCATATATATATTAATGCAAATTTAGCTTTTTTATACATTACATATCTAAAAATAAATCTATAACTACATAAATAAATAATTTTTCCCGGAAAAACCCCACCCAAAATCTCCATTCATTTCGCCCTCCTATTTGAAAATAAGGAAATATCTTAATTTGTATTAATCTGCTTATATAAATCAATATTAGTCTGCCTGTAAATCTCTAGTTTACTGGGAAAACTTTAATATATGTACATACATACAATAAAATACCTTTTTTTTGTCAAAACAAACTAAATAACACACGAAAAAAGGAAATATGTATCGCATCTACTAAAGCAAATGCAGCACTATAATACAAGACATTTTAACAACCAAAAAACATATATTTTAATATAAGAACTTTTGCCACCCATTGCATCGAAGGACACACTTCCGCTGTTCAGACATCTATATATTTGCTCTGTAATAATAAGTTTAGCTTCAATTACAAATTTATAAACAATTTCTAATTGTAATTCACTGCTTCTGAAATTACACTTTTTAATTTCACTTTTAAAATCACTCTCAATCACTACTTCACTCTACAAAATATTAAATGCTTTAGTTTCCGTTTAAGGCACTGGACGCCAGAATCGAAAATGGTGAACTTTTTCTGCGAGCTCGCCCTGGATTGCCCATTACGATTATTTTTCTTAATTGGTTGTTAAGAATTTTTTTATTTTTATTGATTTTTGTTGGTTGATTTTATTGATTTTTATATAGTCTTTTGATAAATTCTGAAGCAATATTTAACTAAAAGAAGTCAACGTATTTAATTAAATGTTTCTTGCAAGACTATAGTAATAAAATTAGAGTATATTATAGTATTGCTTGCATACACGGCATTGAGCGATTCCTTAAATTGTATGAATTTTGACAACATGTTGAGTAATTCCATGTAGATAAGATTTTGTACGCTACATGGTATTTGTTTTTTGTTGTTTGTAATTTAGCTAATTGGGTTTTTGTGAAACGAATTCTCAATAATAATAAAAAAAATAACGAAATTATACAAATTATCAATTCTATTTATATGAAAATTAGTAATTGAAATAATACTGAATACATTGTTAAATGTAGACATGCTTTCGCAGAAGCATTATATATATATTTTCATTTACAAAATTCCACAGAATTCATATATTTAAATACTGCTTTTGCATTGGAATTTTAAAATTTGACAAATATATTGCAATTAGCATGGAATATATCTTGTATTCATTAGATTTTTAGCTATGAATTGAAATTAAAATGCCCTCAAAAATAGTTGTTTCAAAACAAAAACAAAGTATATAACATTTATTTAATTAAATATACGTACAGAATTGTGTTGCTTTTTTGTACTTTTGTTGGTATTAAGTTCATTAAAAAGAATAAACATGCCAAAAATTATAAATTAATATAAGAATTAAATAAAAGTTTTAATAAATTTATTTTAGCATATAGAGTAGTGTATCTAATATTAGTAATTAATCAGAAATAGTATTCACTAAATTGAATTTGGTACTTTTTGGAATGAGAATACTATTAATATATTAACGAACGACAACCCCAAATAGTGTTTTTTCCGAAACTCACCAGTTTATTTACAGCCAGTGGGGAATGAAAAATTGGTTTGTTTACATCCAATGGCGAAAAAATAGCCAGCAATCCAAGTGTATTCTGTGAATGTATAAGTAAGTTTCATTTCTCATATTCTCTGGTCTATACAGTCCTCAAAATACATTTACCAGGTATTATTAATAGAAGCCCGCTCTCCAAATGTCATTTTCTTTCAGTCATAATAAGTGTCAAAATGAATAAACAATGTTGCTTCTTTCGTAAATTTTGGCCGCTATTTTTGGCTTGCAGTTTTTTTCGTAATAAGTAAAATCTCAAATTCACTTTACTTTTATGGGTTTTTTTCATTTATTATTATTTAAAAAATAAATTATACATACACACATATAACAACTAATACAACTTGAAATAATATTTTTAATAATTTATTACTGCCTATTATTGTTGTTTTTTTTTTGGGTTGCTAATCTTCTATTTAAAAATTTAATTCGAAAATACATTCGACATGTTTTTTACCGCATTTGGTAAATTAACTTCAGTGCTTAATTCCATTAACTTTTCACGGAAATTCTGGCAGTGCACAATTTTATTTCCGTTGAACTCTATAAAAATGATTTCTAATGATTTGATGAGACACAAAAACATTTCTGAAGGCTTCCTAAGACCTCCTTTTGAGACTTGGTCCACCCATGTCCAAGTGCTGCCTTCAAATTCATGCTCATTAAGCTTAAGTCTTCGAATAATATTCCAAGCACAATAATTTATTTATTTCCCTTTTTTAGTTTGTTTTCGTATACAACATTCATTAAGAGAGCAGATTTGACACATATTATGACTGTTTTCCTCTCACTCTCTCAATTAATAATACCTGGTAAATGTATTTTGGGTCATGCCTACATACTCTCTCTCGTTAGTTCGTAATCTGATATATTTGTTGTTATGTCTGTTGTTTATCTCGTTAAGCAGTCTGTTTTGTAATGTTCTCTCACTCTCAAAAAACAATTGGGCATCCTCGCCAGTCATTCTGTTCTTTTAGTTTTGTTGTTATTATTGCTAATTCTTTTTTGTTGGTTTTTAGTAGTTCGTGTTTATGTTTTATTGTCAAACTAAGTATTCGGGTGTGAAAACCTTTGATGTGCTGCTCCAACACAGATGTATTTTTTGATGAAACTCTGTTATTGTTATTTAGTGTGGTTTTTTACATTTTTAATCATATTGTTGATGAAAATTGGTGTTAATCCTGCTTTCCTGCATCGTATTAAGAAACGGATTGAAGACCTAATTTTTGCGTTTGTCTGCCTTATTAATTTATGTCTTTGAATACATTTTTTATGTTGTTGTTGTAGGTGTGTTTTATGTGATTATACAGCTTCATATTGTGAGTGTATTTTCGGCGTACTCTCCGTTCTTTAAATATGTTTAAACGATTCTCGACCTCCGGTTGAAATTTAATAAATTGGTTTTTGTAACGAGTTCAAGGTCCAAAAATAAAAATTATTTTTATTATTATTTAATTAAAAAGTTCCCAATATTTCGGTTTCCTCCGGAAACCATCCTCAGGGTCTACAATTAATGATAATTATATAAAAAATGTTTCAATTCAATAAATATATTGACACTTACAATTTTCTGATCTGTCAACTTAAATGTAAATTACAGACTAAATATAATTACCTGCCTAACGGTGGTCTTAATTTGTCTACGGTCAGCTGTTTGTGTTTGTTGTTGTTATTTTGAATGTTTACTTGTCTCGTACAATTTTTCTATATATGTGTGCACCGCTATCCGTGTCCGTTTTATAATTAAGTCTTTGTTTTGTTGGTATGTTGGTGATATGTAGCATTTCCAGTAGGTATCGTTTGTTGTAATGTTGTTCTTGTTGTAATAGCTGTGCTTCTTCGAAGTTCGGGTGATGTCCAGTACGAGCACATTGATCTGCAAGTGCCGTTTTTGGTTCTAGTGCTGTGCTTCTGTTTTTCCTATCCGATTTGTGCGCTGATATTCTCGTCCTTAATTTGTTTTTGGTCGTACCAATATATACTTTGTCGCATAAATTGGACCCGTCTCCACAACAATTAATTTTGTATATCACGTGCGCCTTATCTAATTTGTCGATCGTACTTTTTGTGTTGGTATATACATAGTTGTTGCAATGTGTTATTCGTTTTATGTGCTATTTGGAACTTTTCTTTATTGTACATATTCGATGTTTTGAATCGTTCTGAAAATTCCCTTGTGTATGTCATTGACTTGTATATTTTTATTGTCCTCTCTATTTTAGTATTGTCCTTTGTCCCTTTATGGTTTTTAATAAGTCTGTTATGTATTCTATTCGGGAAATCGTTAATCTTTAAAATCGTCTTTATTTTTGTAATATTTTCCTTGTGAAACACTTTGTCGCTAATTGTTAGTATTCTAGGTATTAGATATGTCGCCGTGTTGACAATTATTCTTTTTGGGTGTTTTGAGTAAAAATTAATTATTCTACCCGACGCATTTGGTTTTTGATACCAATTTACTTTTATCCTATTATGTTTTCTAACCAGGAGCATGTCCAAGTATGGCAATTGTCCATCTTATTCTTCTTCTATTGTAAATTTTATTGTTTTGTGACAATTGTTTAGCTTATTTAATGTGTTTAGTATTTCATTTTTCTTGACAATTGCGAAAATGTCATCTACATACTTGGTCAAAGATCCAGGGTTATATCCACTTTTCATTAATTTGTCCAATATTTCTTCCATTACTATGTCCGCTATTATGGGTGATGCCGGCGAACCCATTGGCATACCAATGCGTTGTGTATAAATTTTGTCCTTATATTTAAAATATCTATTTTCTTTTATGGAAAATTGCAATATTTCCATAAATAATTCCTTTGTCATGTGTGTATGTTGCTGTATAATGTCCCATTTTTTACTTATAATTCCTATAGCGTAGTCAATTGGGATGCTGGGAAATAGAGACACAACGTCAAATGAAACCATAATTTCGTCATCGTATATATGTGCATTGTTCATCTTGTTTTTAAACTGTACTGCGTCTTTTATGTTGTATTCAGATTCTACCGTCAAGTTTTTTAATATGTTTACTATATATTTGCATAATCCGTATGATGGTGAGTTAATAGATGAACAAATAGGTCTTAGTGGTCTTTAATTAAATAATAATAAAAATAATTTTAATTTTTGGACCTTGAACTCGTTACAAAAACCAATTCATTAATTCAATTTTTATCCATTAGTCCACATCATTGCTTTGAGAGTTCTATTAAAACGTTCAACAATTGATGCCTTTAAAAGGCTAGGTGTTGAGTAATGATTAATGCGACATTCTTTCATAAAATTGTTCAATTTACTGTTGAAGAATTCTTGACCGTCGTCAGTTTGTAAATGTGTTAGTATTCTTCTCAAAACTAATATAATTCTCATACCCTCAGTGACATCAGCAGCATTTTTCGTTTTAAGAAGCCCAGGCAAATTTTTAAAATGTATCTATAATTGTTAGGAGGAAGCGGTACCCAGTAGAGGTCTGCACGAATGGTTTCGTATGTTTCGGTTACTAGTGCACCTACTTCAGTGCACCCGCTATTCGAAACAATTTTAATCATCAAGCAATTACTCTCTCTGTTTTGTTATTTTTATAGGAAGTATCTGCTGTATTTGTTCGTTTTTAGCATTCACTCATTTTGGATCCGTATACACACAATAAAGAACGAGTATACTCACAGAGTGAATAGAATAATGCTGTTCTCATTCTTTATGTATTTTTGGTAACCCATATATTCGTGGTGCTAATGTTATTTTAGTAGTTAACTTTTGTTTTTCGTAATTTGTTATTATCCCATTTTTATTTAAATTATCTACTAAGTCATTGTTTTTTTGCTGTAATGTTGAAGTGGGGTCTCGTTTCAGTACTTGGAATTTGGTAATGTCATTCAACATTTCTTTCATTTTTTTGTCGTAGTCCGTCTTATTCCCTTTATCGGCCTTAAGTATTAGAATATTTGGGTTATTTTTTAAAAATAATTTAGCTCCATTTACGGTATGATTAACCAATTTCTCTCTTCTGTCTAGTCTTGTTCCTTGCTTTAGTGTGTATCAGCGTTATAAAATTAGTTCTCTGCGTTTCCTGCTCCTCTTTATTGCTAACAGTTTGTATGGAATTTTCTCCGTCTGCTATACTTTTGAATAGTGGGAAACTGTGTATGTCATTAGGTATTCTTGTATCAGTTGTGTTCACAAACCAATTTTCATTTTGGGTCATGCCCAAAATACATTTACCAGGTATTATTAATAGAAGACCGCTCTCCAAATGTCATTTTCTCTCAGACATAATAAGTGTCAAAATGAATTTACAATGTTCTTCTTTTGTAAATTTTGGCCGCTATTTTTGGCCTTTGCAGTTTTTTTCGTAATAAGTGAAAACTCAAATGCCCTATATTTTTTTGGGTTTTTTTCATTTATTATTATTTAAAAACAAAATTATACATACACACATATAAAAACTAATATAACTTAAAATTATATTTTAAATATTTATTTTTCCATTTTTTTTAGCTGCTAATTTTTTATTTGAAAATTTAATTCTAAAATACATTCGACATTTAAAAAAAAATTATTTTACCGCATTTGGAAAATTAACTTTAGTGCTTAATTCTATTAACTTTTCACGGAAATTCTGGCAGTGCACAATTTTTTTTCGTTGAACTCTATAAAAATGATTTCTAATGATTTGATGAGACACGAAAACATTTCTGAAGGCTTTTTAAGACCTCTTTTTGAGACTTGGTCCACCCATGTCCAAGTGCTGCCTTCAAATTCATGCTCATTAAGCTTAATTCTTCGAATACTATTCCAAGCACAATAATTTATTTATTTCCCTTTTTTTAGTTAGTTTTCGTATAGAACATTCGTTAAGAGAGCTCATTTGACACATATTATGACTATTTTCCTCTAACTCTTTCAATTAATAATACCTGGTAAATGTATTTTGGTCTGTATGCTTGGGTGCATTAAGGTGCATTACACGGACTGCTTTTAGCTGCAATAAGCTGCATTTACACGAAGTGTTTAAAAATGCATTACACGTTGGTCCCTTAGTCTGCACCGTCTTCCGAAACTCACTGTTCCTAGAACTTCTTGCTTCGATTCACATCATCCTTATAATAATTTTCTTAGTTTTCTAGCGAACATTTTACATTGATGTTTTTCTATATTTATGTTTAGTCGACCATTTCCAATTTTTTTTTGTTAATTTGTGAATTAGATTAAAAATTTTCTTTGGATTTTTACATTTATTTCATCATAACTTCAGATTTTAAATAATTAATTTCTGGAATTATAATTATTTTCAAAACTACTTGTGTTTTTAATTTCAACTTTTGCACAAATTATAATTTTTAAAATTATGATGTTCCTTAATTGTAAATATTATGGAGATACGAATATATTATGCATATTTAATATGTAATAATCCGTACTTATTTTGTGAAATTGCGAAGAACCAAAATTCTTTTAGAAAAATAGAATTTCTTTTAAGTAGTCAATATTTTTCATCTATATTTTTTTGTTCTTCATATAATAGTTTCTTCTTATTATCATTATTTTTTTTGTTTAAATATTTCATAATTGCTTTCATATCATTTTTCTTTTTTAATACATTTCTTTTAAAATTTTTCAATTGTGAGCAAATCTATTTGTCCCTCCGACATAAGCAAGAATATTTGAGATAAACCCGTTTATGTGAGAACATTGTCTATTGCATGACTCAATCTTTCATGCATCTAATTTCTATACATTAATTAAAAATATTTAACATTATCGTCTAGTATGTACGAGTATGTAACCATAATCGAGTGTATTTTCCTACACTCTGTAACCCGCTCATATACAACTACATACTTACATTCCAGGCACTTTTTATTGCCTGTAGCTAAAATTATTTCCAAATTAAGCTAAACATATTCTTTTTATTTCAACATATATATTCTTCCAATTTCCCACATGCTCTACTCTAATTTCCTAAGCAATAACAGAAAATATTGAAGCATATTTACAAGTGCCCTGCTGCAGTATGTATATATCTGCAAATTCTCAATTTTTCATCATGTGTCCCTATATACTTACTTACACGTACATACGCATTCCTCTTGTCCAGAATACTTACTTATTTAAACACATATATTCTTACTTCCACAAACGTTTCCGTAGATTGCGCCTTCATTCCCGGCGTTAATGTTTACGCATTATATTTCCATGCAATAACTGCTTCATGCATGTGTGTATATACTTTTCGCTTAGTTTCACTGTCTTATACATTTTTCTTTTTGTTGTATTTTTTTCAATGAACCTTTTCTAATATTCATATTCACAGAATTGACGACTATGGACTTACTCACATTTACAGAATGAATTCGGTAAAAAAGGTGACATCTATGCCTACTGACGAATCTTCACAAGATATTGTAAACCATATAGAATCTATCCTAGAAGGTTAGTGTGATCAGGCTTAATTTGCCTGCCACTAACAAAAGCAATGTACTATGACACCACTGATATGTAATAAAAAACAGAGAGAGAGACCTAACGGAACACGTACATACGCATTCCTCTTGTCCAGAATACTTACTTATTTAAACACATATATTCTTACTTCCACAAACGTTTCCGTAGATTGCGCCTTCATTCCCGGCGTTAATGTTTACGCATTATATTTCCATGCAATTACTACTTCATGCATGTGTGTATATACTTTACGCTTAGTTTCACTGTCTTATACATTTTTCTTTTTGTTGTATTTTTTTCAATTAACTTTTTTTATCTTCATATTCACAGAATTGACGACTATGGACTTACTCACATTTACAGAATGAATTCGGTAAAAAAGGTGACATCTATGCCTACGGACGAATCTTCACAAGATATTGTAAACTTTATAGAATGTATCCTAGAAGGTTAGTGTGATCAGGCTTAATTTGCCTGCCACTAACAAAAGCAATGTTCTATGACACCACTGATATATAATAAAAAACAGAGAGAGAGACCTAACGGAACAAAAGAGGGGCAATAATGCGACAGAGTTGATTAGAGTGTGGTGGAATGAGACAGTACATGGACAGAATTTGATCAGGCAGTTCACCACCTGCAGTTAGCGTAGTTGTCTGGATGGACAGATTACAACAGCTGCAGACCCAGGTTCGATTCCTGGGAGGGTTCATAACTGGTGTGCTGTTGATTTCTGAGACATAATAAAAAATGCTTTGGGAAAAATTGCCTTTCATTGAAAGATCGCTGATCACGATAAGTGGCGTGTCCGAAATAGCTTTCTTCTTTTTCTGAAAAATTATTACGGTGGCATAACCACACATACGCAATTGCAACTACTGTTGTCACTTGCCTTGTCAATAAATTCGTTACAAAAATAATCTTCATTAAATATTTAAAAAATATTTTTCTCCTATTTGCTTTACTACGAGGGCGGATTGATATTGAAGCTCCCTAAGTAGGAAAAAAACATTTTTTTTTTCAAAAACCATTTATTTTTCAACATAGTCTCCTTTTACTTCGACACACTTAGTAAGACGGTATTCCAACTTTTTATACCATCTGAATAATACGATTTCGGGAACCCCTCAAAATACGCGTTAGTTTCGGTAATCACTTCTTCGTTTGAGATGAATCTTTTTCCTGCGAACCATTTTTTCAAGTTTGGAAACTGGAAAAAGTCACTAGGAGCTAAATCTGGACTATAAGGTGGATGATTAACCAATTCGAAGTGTATTTCACGTAATTTTAGCATCGTATCTAATGCTGTGTGAACCGGTGCGTTGTCTTGAAGAAAGAGCATTTTTTTTCTTCTTTAAATGTGGTCGTTTTTCCTTGATTGCATCAATCAATTGATCCAATAATGCACGATAATACTTTCCTGTGATTGTGGATCCTTTTTCAAGATAATCGATGAGCAATATTCCGTGTGCATCCCAAAATACAGTGGCCATAACCTTGCCAGCCGATTTTACTGCCTTCGCCTTCTTCGGAGCACTTCCACCAGCTTCCACCCATTGTTTCGATTGATTTTTGGTTTCAGGTGTGTAGTGGTGGACCCACGTCTCATCAACAGTTATTAATCGACGCCAAAAATCAACAGGATTACGCTTTATCATGTCCAAACACCGCTGTGAAGTGGTCTGTCTGTATTGTTCAGTGCTTGTTCGGCCACGTTTAAATTCAGCAATCCAAAATTTTACTATGTAATCTGACGGAGCAGACTCACCGTAATGTTTATCGAGCTTTTCTTTTGTCTCTTTCGCCGTTTTCCCTTTCAAATAATAATGTTTAATCACTGCACGAAATTCGCTTTTTTCCATTTTTCGAGAAACACAAAAGTTGCTTACTTCAAACGACTACAACAAATAAAATAATCGATGAATTTGGGTGAAATTTTAACAGCTGCCGTTTGACAGATCGCAATTTCTAAAAAAAAAAGTTTTTGTGTTTGTGCTGCCATCTAGCGCTAGGTAGCTTCAATATCAATCCGCCCTCGTATTTGGTAAAATGAATCAGGACTGTCCAGAAAATTTATTTTCCGTATTGAGATCTAAACTTTGTCACAATGTTAATCCCTCAGTACGAGAAAAAAAAGATCTGACAGCTAGATCATTATCTATGAAAATCGTCACACAGTCCTTCTTATTGAATACTAACTACAACGATGATCATGATACTAAACTTGGCTGGAACTTCTCCCTGACATCGGATGCTAATACTGTATCCTATCACCAATTTATTGATAAGTTATGCATACATCGGCACAATTTTGAAAAAAACAAATTATTTTGAAAATATATTTTGAAAAAAATTATCCATTGTGGTTTTCGCATGGAATTTGCGGCACACATAGACTGGAGGTCTTAAAATTTCTGATAGTGGTGTTACTTAGGAAGCACTGCCCATTGATGCCTCAAGACCATTTGGCCAAGATCAGGCATCACAAACTGTGCAATAGAGCTTCTGACAACAACCACATTGGGCAACCAAAAAATTAATTTGCCATATCATAAGTCTGAAGCCATCTGCCAGCTTGAATTTCGGTTGACTATATTATTATCACGGAGAATTAAATTGCTTGTGCACATTTTAATATTAAGGGACCTGTTGACCGTTGCTTGTACAGCGTAGGAAATTCATTTTTTTTTATATTATAGGAATGTGTTAGGTTAAAACTTTTGTACTTTATGTAAATAGAATGAGGAGTTAGTAATTGTATAATAGAGTCTTACTGGTATTTAGTTTTTGCCCTCCTTATTTCTTATCATAAATTAGAGTTGCAGTTTTGTTCTAATTAGTTTACTTCCTACAAGTTATTTAGTACACTTACTTTCCTAATTGCACTTTATTAATATATTAACTAAAGAATAATAAAAATACTACTATTTCATAAATGTATAAAATATTCCAAAGTAAAATATTTCCTAATATACACACATTATGCTTTCTCAAGACATGGAAAATCTTTCTTATACGCAAAACCACAAATGACTTGTTTTAAGCCCCACTTTCCGTATAAAAAAGCTTTGCCATATAGCAAATTCATTCTTATGTATTTTACCCCAGCCACACAAATCAGAAAATAAAAATTTGATTTCAAATCATTCGCTTCTGCAGTGAGCACACACACACATACTAATATTATTCATACGAATGTGCAAACAACAATAGCCATGTGTGTGTCTGACGATTGATACATATTCACGACTGCTTCGTGAAATTGCCTATGATTTTTCCAATGTGGTTGCCATACACTTCAATATGTGGATTCTCACTCAAGAGAGCAATGAATGGTCTTTCTGTATATTGTCTTTGGTATCATAGACATAGAGTAGTATAGAGAGATAACTTCGTAAATCCAGCAACAAAATCAATGGGAAATTGAATGCAAGTGTATAAGTGTTCGGAGGTCTGTTTGCGAATAGCTGTTCCTTAATAGACCCCAACAAGGTGAATTTACTTGCATGGTGGCTGCAAGAACCAATTTTTTTGAACCAATTTTCCCTCAGTAGCCAAAATTGAAATTTGTTACCTCACCATTTTGCCACGACGACCAGCGAGCCCGCCCCATTATTGCCGCCTTAGCCTAACATTTTAAACATAAATTTAAACATAACTAAACATGCTACTTTTGTTAATAACTTAAATAAATAACATACCGACTTAATAATCTAAATAAATACCATATATACGTATATACTTATCTTTATCCTTATTTCTAGGGGGCGGGCGGCAGCCTCCTTTCTCCTCCGGTATCACAACTCAACTCTGATTCTCGAATGGGATGGGCCGGAAACAAGCAGTTATCACTATTCAGCACAATCACTAATCAATGTAAAATTGTATGTACATGATTAAAAAATTTTTTTTTTTTTTTAAACCGTTCACACTTTTACTGTATCAGAACAAATAACAGGAACAATCGACGAGACCAGAGACTATCCCCGCAGAATCAGACCTGCACCAACGAATATCCGCAATAGATTTTTTTCTATACACGTTTCTAAACAGGACTTTGTGGTAATTTGAATATTTTCAGTACACGAATGTAAATAAGGTTATTTTTCTCTCTCAAATGAGCCTAATTGAAATACGTTGTTCTAATAAAAAACTCAAATTCAATTTATATTATTTTTTTCTACCTTCAGTGCACAGTCACACACTCAATAATTAATCCGAATATATCCACAGTAAAAACACAAATTTTAAACGCGCGCGGCAACAAAATTAATTGGAAACAACTTTCTCCCAAACACTTTAAACTGCACAGAGACCATTCTTGCCTTAAACGTTTTTTTCCCTTTTCTCTTAAAACCGTATTTTCCATTTCCTCGGCCTCTTCCGCTATTCCATCATTGACCGCTCCAGTTACCTCAAGTTCATTCATCCAGATCATTGACCGCTCCAGTTACCTCCAGTTACCTTTCTTTCGAATTTTTACTATTCTGAGGCAGCGCCATCTCTACCTCAGAATCGTCTGGTAGGTTTTAGACTGGCCTCATTCACTAGAAAAGCGAACAAGTGGAAGGAAGAGAAGAAGGAGAGAAGCAAAACAAACATACAGACGGTAGACACCAAAACCCACGATCGCAACAAATTATAGAAAAATGCGATCAAAACAAATTAGCAAACAATTGCAAATAAAGTTAGTAAAAAGTTAATAAAGTGTATGTAACTTTATGCATTTCTCCATTCCTCTCAATTTCATATATTTTGATCGCACATTGCTTATGTTTGACAATTCCGCAAGTACGAAATTCACCTTGCAGCCTCCATGTAAGTAAAATAACCTGGGACCCCAAGGAAGAAAATACATTTGGACTTTTTATGAAATAGTGTTACTGATGCTACTAATTTTTACTACTTATTTACATAAATTTAACTAAATAAATTGAAATAGTGCTTTAATTATTGATATATTATTGGAAATATTTTTATCTTACTTATTTAGTAGCACATCAACTCACAACGTGTAGTCGTTTAATAGATCATAGTCTTAAAGTTTTCTGATTATAAAATTGGTTAATCTTTGTAGTAATTTACAAATAATTGGGTGTTATAAATAAGAAAGAAAAATATATGGTGATTAGGTTTATCCAAAGCTTATTTGCTTATGCTACTTTAATAATATATTAATGATTAACTTTAACGAGGGCAGTTCGAAATGTTCTTAGCCTAATAATGAAAAACAAAAGCTAGATTTTTAAAATTATTTTATTTTTCAACATAATCTCCTGAAACTTCAATACACTTAGTCCAACGTTTTTCTAACAATTCTACCCCTTGATTAAAATAATTTTCCGGAAGCTCCTCAAAATAATCGTTTACAGCTGCCATTGCATCTTCATTGTAGGTAAAACGTTTGCCAGCAAGGAATTTTTTTAGATTTGGGAACAGGTAGAAGTCAGAGGGAGCTAAATCAGGAGAATAAGGTGGGTGGTCAAGCAATTCGTACTTCAATTCGTTCAATTTTGCCATTGTTAAAACACTCTTGTGGCATGGTGCGTTGTCCTGATGAAAAATAATTTTTTTTTGTTGTAAACCAGGTCGTTTTTCTCGAATTTTCAAATTCAATTGATCCAAAAGGTTACAATAATATTCAGAATTTATTGTTTTACCTTTTTGAAGATAGTTGATTAATAAAATTCCTTTGAAATCCCAGAAAACCGTTGCCATGACCTTACCAGCCGATTGAATTGTTTTTGCCTTCTTTTGTGCACTTCCACCAGATTCAGTCCATTGTTTGGATTGTTCTTTTGTTTCTGGTGTGAAGTGATGGATCCATGTTTCATCAACAGTTATGAAACGACGCTTAAAATCCATTTTATTTCGCTTAAAACGATCCAAACAAGCTTGAGAAATTTTCATGCGAATACGTTTTTGGTCAACTGTTAACAAATGCGGCACTCATCTTGCAGAAAGCTTTTCCATATGTAATCTTGTTGCAAAATAAAATGTACTCGATCATTTGAGATGCCTATGGCATTACCTATTTCACGCACTTTCAATCGTCGATCGTCTAATACCATATCATGAACTTTAGCTATGATTTCTGGCGTTGTTGCAGTTTTTGGACGTCCACTTCGGGGTTCATCTTGAATGCTTGTACGACCACGTTTAAATTCAGCAATCCAATTTTTTACTGTTGCATATGAAGGAGCACTTTCAACTAACACATTCACGATATCATTATGAATTTCTTGTCCCGATAAACCTTTCTTATGTAAATATTTAATCACACCACGAATTTCAAATTTTTCCATTATAAAAAAATCACTGAAGCGTCTTTTTTGAACACGTGTTACTATTCAAATGAGTAGCCAGATCTCAATGAAATTTAACATGTGTTCATATGACGGATGGAAGTTTCCATTATAGAAAGCTTTTTGCTGTTTGTACCGCCATCTATATGTCAGGCTAAGAACATTTCGAACTGCCCTCGTAATATAATACATAAATATAATTTGAATGTAACTATTATTTACGTAATTAAAAACAAAGTTTTAATTAAAAATTTACTTTTTCATTCATCAAAATTATATAGTATTTATACCGTTTTTAAATTTAAGATACTACTTTATTTCTCCATAACGCAACTTGCAATTGTACCCTAAATTTAGTGCCAAATAAATTTCATTACAAGCACGGAGGAATAACATTGCTTTGTTTTTGTCTCTCACGGATAAGGAAAAAAATGGGATAATTTCATCAGCTGACATTGGAAGAAGAAGAGTTATTTCTCTATATTACAATCAGTATTGCCGTCTTCACTTCTATCGAAGTATTTTACCAAAGAACATCAACGTAATAAGCAAGAAGAAGAACAAAATATTTGATTTTCTCTTTCACGTTACTAGTTAAATGGGCGACACTACAAATCATGATTACAATAGAAACATGAATACTACAGAATTTTGATTTTTGTTGTGAATAATTGTACACACTCGTGCTTATATGTATGTTTGCATGCACAATTGCAAAACAAAAACAAAGAAAAAAAAGCAGGTGTGTATGTACATATACTCGTATTTATCCATATATAATTCTGGCAGGTATGGACTTCTGAAGGGTGCGAAACGCGAAATAAGAGAAAAGAAGACTTTTTCCAAATTTACGTATCAATTTGAAATGGAAGAATAATTTCAATTTTCAGTTGATAATAAAACGCATATACTTTAATGTTATGGCCAAGAATTTAGCTTTATTATATAGAAAAGGGTTTGCCATTATGTTTTAAAAATGATTTCGGGCCAGTGGCCGCCGCGGCTGCCTCGTATAAATTCCAGCCGAGAGGCCCAATTTTCGACCACTTTTTGCAGCAATTGGGGCCGTATGTCAGCTATAACGCGCCGAATGTTCTCTTCCAAGGCGTTAATCGTCTCGGGCTTATCTGCGTAGACAAGCGACTTCACATAACCCCACAAAAAGTAGTCGAGCGGTGTTTAATCGCACGATCTTGGAGCTCACGCCACAGGTCCACGACGCGAGCTAATACGCTCACCAAAAGTTTCCTTCAATAAATTGAATGTTTCGTTGGCTGTATGGCATGTAGCGCCGCCTTGTTGGAACCAAAGTTCGTCCACATCAATATCCTCCAATTCAGGTAGGAAAAGTCATTAATCATGGCTCTATAGCGTTCCCCATTGACTGTAACAGTATGGCCGGCTTCAGTTTTGAAGAAATATGGACCATTGATTTCCTCTAACCATAGAGCGCACCAAACAGTGACTTTAGAGGATGTAAATTTTTACAGCTGTCAAAAAGACCAACCCCGAAATAAGTATTGCCAGATTGAAAACCACACGTCTGAAAAAAAACCCTTTATTTGTGTCGTAGTCTGTGAGGTTATAGTATATATTTCATCGGCCAGGTGGCGCCACAAAAGTTTTTTTTTCATACATTTCGTACAAACACTATACGTTAAGTTTACAGAAAGATTTTTTTGATAGTGGTTCATATCAATTCAATATGTATTAATATTTGACATTTCATTTTTAGCTATTAGATTTTGCGTATATAAAAAACACATTGAAGACAAATTTAACAACACAAAATATTTAAATTCGATTGTTTTTCAAAGATAAAATAAAAAAAGTAGGAATATATTATGTGTTTTTACAATATGATCATATTTATATTTTCAACAATATAAAAATGCAACACACGTAACTCAAAACCAAACAATTTCTCTCCACATCTAATTAGTATAACAATAAAATGCCACGACGTCGTTCAAATCTTGGTCGCAGAACTTCGGCATCGCAAAGAAGAAATACGGATGGAGCAAATTTAGACACGGAACAAAGATTAGAAGTGAATGAAACAACCAGATTGAGAGTATCGCGATTACGTTCAGCACAAACTACTGAACATCAGAATGAACGCCGGACATTAATGAGAAACACTATCAGAGACAGACGCCATCATAGTACAGATGCAAATCGCAATTTATATCAACTCACAAGCAGAGAACGTATGCAGACAGCCAGAGCATTTACATTGTCATCTTTTAATCGTATCGCATTTGAATATGATCCAGAAATTGAATATTCTGCTCACGTAAAAATTATGATTGGCAATATGGATAAAGAATGTACTTATTGTCACGCTCGAAAATTTAAAAATGAGACCGCTGGGACGTGTTGTGCCAGTTTTACATCCAGTTTTACCAGTATTACATCCACCACCAGAGCCATTGAAATCATTAATGTCCGGAGATAATGAAGATTCAAAATTATTTCTAAAAAATATCAGAAAATTTAATAGTTGCTTTCAAATGACATCTTTTGCTGCAAAAATAATTTCAACCGTCGATGAACGAGGTCTAATTTTCAATTCGACGTTTAAAATACAAGGCCAAGTGTATCATAATATTGGCTCCTTGCTTCCAATTCCAACTGAAACTCCCAAATTCTTGCAAATATATTTTGTAGGAGACGCAGAAGAACAAGTTAATGTTCGTTGTGATTATAATCGGATTCAGCAAATTGAACAGCGAGCAATAGTATCAACATTACAAACTTTTTTGAAAGAAAATATCAACTGCTTCAATTGTTCCATCAAATGCGGGATAAATTAGTGAACGACAATTATATGATTCTCATTAAAGCCGATAAAATTCCAGTTGGAGAGCATTCGCGTCCATTCAATGCTCCCACTGTTAATGAAGTTGGGATTGTAATGGTTGGTGATTCATTTGAAAATAGAGATATTCGTATTTTGCGCCGTCCACGTCATATGCAAGAGTACATTCAGGCTGCTATGGCTTATGTTCGCGCTTACGGTCGGCCAGACTTATTCATCACCTTCACCTCTAATCCAAAATGGGATGAAATAATAAAACATTTTTTGCCTGGCCAAGCAGCAAGTGATCGACACGATATTACAGCACGTGTATTCAAGCAAAAATTAAAGTCATTAATTGATTTGATTGTCAAATATCATGTTTTTAGTGAAACTCACTGTTGAATGTACTCAATTGAGTGGCAAAAACATGGACTGCCACATGCCCATATTTTGATTTGGCTAATCAACAAAATTAGACCTGAAGAAATGGATAGCATAATCTCTGCCGAAATCCCAGATGCGGACATTGATCCAGAGTTATTCCAAATTGTGACAACAAACATGATCCATGGTCCTTGCGGTGCCATCAATATGAATTCACCTTGCATGGACAATGGTAAGTGCACAAAACGATTTCCAAAGGATTTGCTATCGTATACAATCACTGGAAATGATGGATATCCTTTGTATCGTACACGATCGACTGAAGATGGTGGATATTCCTTTATGGAGATTGCCAGATATGATATAGAAATTTATCATAAATGGGTTGTACCATACTCCGCACTGTACATCCCCCATATAAAGCCAATTAATATTAAATATTGCAGTTCAGTTAAGTCAATTAAATACATTTGTAAATATTTACATAAAGGTAGCGACATGGCCGTTTTCGCTGTAGAAGGTGTGAAATGATGAGGTTGCACGCTACCAATGGGCAGATACATCAGCAGCAATGAATCTGTATGGCGAATTCTTTCTTTCCCTATTCATGAAAGAGATCCAGTTGTCGTTAATTTGGCTATTCAAATCGAAAGCGGCCAACGAGTATATTTTACTGAACAAAATGCAGCAGAACGAGCAGTTATTCAACCAACAACAACATTTATTGATTTTTTCATTTATGCAAACAACAAAATGATTATGGTCGATTTGCGAGAACATTGCGCTATGCTGAAGTACCAACCTTTTTCACGTGGAATAAGTCGAGAAAAACATGGGAACCCCGTAAAAGAGGAAAGGCTGCTGCCGATTATCCAGGAATATTTTGTACTAATGCATTAGGCCGACTATACACAGTTCATCCCAAACAGCGAGAATGCTTTTTTTTACGATTGTTGTTAGTTAATATTCCTAGACCAACATCGTTCGAATATTTGAAAACTGTAAATGGTCAACTACATATAATGTATCATGATTCATGCCGAGCATTAGGATTATTAGTAGGAAATTTGCATTGGGATTTAACTCTTGCCGACGCTGCTGCCAGTTCAACGCCACGCCAAATACAGTGGTGGATGAAAATGAAGCCGCTAATTTCCCAATAGAATTTCTAAATTCTTTGGATTTACCAGGACCTTCCGTCACATAGTTTACAATTGAAATTTGGGTCCCCAATCATTTTGTTACGAAATCTCAATGCGCCAAAACTTTGTAACGGAACGAGATTAGTTATTAAAAAACTTGCGGGACACGTTATTGAGGCAACTATCATTAATGGAAACTTCAAAGGGGAACATGATTTATTGCCACGAATTCCAATGATTCCAACAGATGCACCAATACAATTTAAACGACTGCAGGTTCGTTTAGCTTTTGCCATGACTATCAACAAAGCACAAGGCCAGTCAATACAAATCTGTGGTTTATATTTCGAGAATTCGTGCTTCTTCCATGCACAGCTATATGTAGCCTGTTCACGCGTTGGTAAACCCACCGATTTATTTGTTTATGCCGAAAATGGAGAAACAAGAAATATCGTGCACAGATTAGCATTACAATAATTTATTATTTTATTTGTTTTCAATAAGAATTTTTATACTTTAAAATTAATTCCAAACATTTTTTATTATTTAACATTTATTAAAAAAAAATATAGGCAAAACAACGTTGCCGGTATAGCTAGTATATTTATATATATATATATATATATATATATATATATATATATATATATATATATATATATATATATATATATATATATATATTATATAATATATTTATATATATATACATATATACTCGTATATATATATATTTATATATATATATATATATATTAGACTTGGCGTTAAAATTTTTTTTTTTAAACTTGAATGTGGGTAGCGATCAAAATATGCGATTTGATACCAAAATTGATGTAGCAAATTTTCAGGCTGATCGGAGGGTGTCAAGCCGTGCCATAATGAGGTCAAAGGTCAAAATTTTCAAAAATCACCAAAATATACTTTTTTTTGCATTTTATCAATATTTTAATAAGAAATACTATATAAATATGTTTTTTCTTTAATTTTTATTTAATAGGCTTAAATTAATTTTATTTTAAATCAATGAAGATTTTGTATAGTATGGGAAGTCCTTACGGTAGCCCTCTATAATGTGTAACAAGTACTGTTTATCGTCTTCGTTGTGTGCTAAGCATCTGTTAAAGTCCGTTATTAGTTTGACTTTTCTTTCGGCGGCATCATTCACAACAGTAATACATTTGACGATCTGTTCCCCTTTACAAAATGCTTCGCTCTTTATCTTTTCCAGCAATTGCTAGAAGTAGCTTTCCGTCCCAATGCAAAACAAATGTTTCAGGGATCTAAAAAACTTAAGCTCAAAGAAAAACTTATAACTTCGAAAACAAAAATTTTTACCTTGATATTTTCAATAATTTCTTTGCCATGACGCCGACTATATTTTTTACATTGTTCACGCAAACTTGTGCAATTCAGAACAAGATCCTCAAGATTGTGACCCAACGCTTTGGCAGTTGCACTGATGAAGTGTATAGCTAATGGAGATGAGATATTGCCAGCATCCATACAAGCTAGCATTCTGTCGTCAATAAAATTCTTCTTTCCACGTTTACGAATCGGCTTATTGGAGCAACTTGGAATGTTGTAAGTCTGATTTACATCCATCGCCTGCACATCATCTCCCGATTCATCACTCTCAAATTCAACATGTTCCATAGTCAAGTCTGTACATGACATTAAATGGACAAAAAAATAACCACTGTACATCCAAATACTATATAATAATTACCTGAAGTGCCTTTTTTCTTTTCATAATTTTCTTTTCGACGTTTGTCATCTTCCAATCTTTGTGCCTTTCTTTTTTCTTTATTTGTGACATTTTGGTCGACACAAGTTATGCTACCAACACGCCCATATTCTAACCTGCTTCGTTAAGAAGTCTCTATCTTCCTGAATACTGATAAGCTGGAGAGCGTCAACGTGGGCAATGTCAAACACTCCTCGTAAAGTTTAATGACTTTTGCAGAACATGTTCTTTGATCTGGCGTTGGGATTCTAGCTTTTTCCCAAAAAGGCAATATTTCATCTAACACCAATCTTGCACTTTCTTTAACTGTTTTATTTTCACAACGTACATTATAAAAAAAACACTGAAGCACTTGCTGTTTTGATGGCAATTTCACACCAACTATTTTAGGTTCACATTTACCAATCAAGTAAACATTTGTGTCTGCAGATCGAAGCCGTTTTAACAATGAATTTGTCTTCTGAGCCATTGAATTGCGAAAATTAATAAAGTATTTTATTTTACAATAAGTTAAACCTCTCTCAACTATATTCAAATTCACCACGAAAAGTATGGTCGAAGATTCGAGAAATAGATGGAGATGACACTAGGTAGGAACCACCACAAGAATATACTCGAATATTCGAGAAATAGATGTCAATATCACACTAGTGACAGATATAAATACAGCGGTTTGCGTTGTACTCGAGTTGGTCTAGTTACGAACGCCAAGAAGTAAGCAACGCGCGATCGATTGTTTAAGTGTTGATTGTCAAATAATTGTGTTTATAACAGTTTGAGTACTAAGTGTAATAAAGAACATACATCGTTATTATTGTAATTTAGAAGAACTCTATTTTATTGTTGTGGAATAAAATAACGCGTAAGTGAACGAATTAGTAGAAAATTCGTAACAATATTGTTAGCATTTTTTAATTTCTATAAATATTTTTGTCTTACTATAATAGCAGAAACACCATACATTTTTGCAACTTAGAGCTCAATTAAAAATTATAATATAAAAGTATTTGATTCTGGTGATATTGTAAACTACAGCGTTAATACAAATAATAAGTAATTTACAAGTTATAAATGATGTTCTCATTTATAGTAGTTTTATTCATAGTATTTCTAATTAAAAAAATTGATAAAATGCAAAAAAAGAGTATTTTGCTGGCTTTTCAAAAGTTTGACCTTTGACCTCATTATGGCACGGGTTGGCACCATCCGATCAGCCTGAAAATTTGCTACATCAATTTTGGCATCAAATCGCATATTTTGATCGCTACCCATATATATATATATATATATATATATATATATATATATATTTATATATATATATATATTATATACTATATAATATTTTATTATTTCCTTGTACACCCTCATAACACCCTGAATAGGAATTATACCATATGGAGATATGGATACGCATTTAAAATAACTGTGTGTACTCTTTGACAACTATTTCACACAATGCAAATCGCAATAAGCATACAAAATCTATTTTTGTAAAAATGTATTATTTGTACTCCAGTTTTTACTGGCTTTGAAGGTTTTGTTGTAATTATAATATTAACATAATAATAATAAATAAAACAGATTTCCTTCTGAGTATGTTTGCCGATCATACCAGGCGAACAGAAATCGAAAGCAGCATCACATTATCAATTTATTTTTTAATTTCAAATTGATATGTAAATTTGACAAAAGGCTTCTTTGTTTTCATTACTCATTTCGCACCCTTCAGAAGTCCATACCAGCAGAATTATTTATGTATAAATGTATGCACATACAAGAGTGTTCTCTGGTACTTATACAAGTGCTTCTTTTTTCTTTGTTTTTATTTTGCTTATGAGTATACAAACATGCATATGTTTGTAAGCCTGTGTGTATTACAATTCAAACAAAAAATTATGTAGTTTGTCACGGATCATGATTTGTAGTGTCGCCCATTTAACTCGTAACATGAAAGAGAAAATCAAATATTTTGTTCTTATTCTTGATGAGACATCTTATTACGTTTATATTCTTTGGTTTTATTTAATTTTTAAGTCGAACACTTCCGCACCTCCCCGTTAGCAAAAACATTACGATTCTATATAATTGAAATATATCAGTTTTTCTAAGTACTAGTCGAATTTTTTTTATTTTTTTCAAATTATTTCTTAATTAAAGCAAGGTCTAAAGAGTCAATTTTCCATAACAAGGAAGCTTCTAAAGAATATATGTACTGTCGACAAAGGACAAGTTCTAAAGAGTACATTTTCTACAAAAAGGTAGGTTATATAAAAAAAATTTTATTTTCATAAAAAGAGGTAAGTTATAAAGAGCACATTTTCTACTTAGTAGATTCTAAAGAATATAGTCTTTAATAATGCAAAGTTCTAAAAAAGATATTCTCTAAAAAGGAAAGTTTTCTAAAAAGAAAAATTTAGCTTGGGAGTTATTGTTTCTCATCTTTTTTTTTTTAAACAAGAGAACTTTTTTATTTTTCTCCTTCTTCTATACGTCAGGTAACTTTTTGTATACTTAGAAAAATCTAAAAATATTTCACTTTTGCAGCGCATTTCATTCGTTTACAAATTTATGAACGGCAACATTTATTACTGTAGGCGCATTCGATTCGCCACTTGTATCGAGCTCGTAGCGAGTTGTGCAAATAAAACAGCACTCGAGTAAGTGGTATACTTGGCAGCACTGACTCAACTGTTTTTTTAAACATTTACTTTCTTTATATTTTTTATGCAAACTAATCATCTGAATATAATTTAAATCAACAGAATAATAATATTCAAAAAAAAAAAAAAATCCAAAGATTAATTTTTGTTTTCTTTAAATTTAAACAGCTAAAATATAAAAAAATTCTAGAGAATTTTAATGGCTAATTTTAAATCTCGTTGGTTTTCAAGCAATTTTCAATTTGGAAGCACTCGTTTAATCCGAGTATAATTTACTCGATATCTTTTCCATACAAAAGTCTGTCCTATCGTCGATAGAATGATGAATCGAATGCGCCTTATATGATATTGCATGCGAGCATCATCCTAGTCCGATCAGCAAAAATCGTTCTTTCCAATGAAACTAGAAATGGGTTGGCATTTTGCTTGGTTGATAGCGATCGCCTGTTTATGTTTCTGCGTTTTGATGTGCTCTTCTATGTAATATATATTTTTTTAATTTCAACTTTCACTCCGCAGATTTTGCACAAAAGCACACTTCCATCGCTGGTACAAAATTCTTGCCGAATTTCTCTATAAGCAATTTTATTTTGGTTTCTAATTCTTGGTATTTTAAATTCTTGGAAAAAAATGTTTTGTAGCCTCTGGTAAGGCTGTTAAAGGCATATAACCTGATGGAAACTTTAAGCTCATGTAAATACAAGTTCGGAAAAACGAACAGGCCGGAAACACAGCCAACACAGGCTAGTCCCGCTTGCCATGAACACACTGCGCGACAGCGCGTCAATAGACGGCGCGTGGAACCAGCGCCTGCTTGCGTTGCCGTACCCGACAACTAGGTGGGGGTAGTGATGTCGCCATACTTACTCCTCCCCCAGTGCTCGGCGCAGGAGGCGCGGAGAACGATACTCGCTTTGTCGGTTAGGCCTCTAGCTGGGGTGCCGGTTGTCTCCCCGGTTGGTGGGTCTGGTGATCAGCTGTCGTTTGTGATGGAGGCGATTGCGGCGATGACGATTGAGTCGAGTCACTCACCTCGAGGTAGGCCGGCTTCAAGCAGTCCGTAGAACTGACTTTTTCGACCCGTTCAAGTCGATGATGAAACTCTTGTCGTTAACCTGGCGGACCTTATGGGGGCCGTATACAGCGGCCCGAGTGGCCTGCGGATTTTGTCTATCCTGCAGAATACGTGTGTGCGGATGCGCAAGTCCTTGAAGAAAAACGGATTCTGTCTCGAGTGGTTCGACGCTGGTACTGAATTGATTGCTTTTACCAGCTTACGCAAGTTCTCGATGAAAACCGGTTGGTTGCAAGTCATCATGGGGGCCAAAAAATTCCGCAAGTAGGCGAAGCCGGGTGCCGAAAAGCATTTCGGCTGGAGTCGCTGAGAGGTCCTCCTTGTAAGCAGTCCGCATACCCAACAGCACTGTTGGCAGGGCGACCGGCCGTGGTGTCTCTGGGCTGCACATCAATGACGCTTTTAGTGTGCGGTGTAGTCCCTCCACTATGCCATTTGACTGTGGGTGGTAAGGCGTTGCATGGATGTGGTTCGCACCTATCATTTTAGCGAGGGCTGTGAAAACCTTCCTCACGAACTGACCTCCCTGGTCGGAAGTGATGGTAAAGGGCGTGCCGAAAGTGCAGACCCAACTGTCGAAAAAAGCTCGTGCGACTCTGTAACTCGGAGCGATTGTAAACGTTGAAAGCGATACGATCCAGTTCGATACGCGGGTTCTCCAGCAGGTGAGGCAGCTCTAAGTCAGAGGCTTGCTCAATGCTGATGGTGGTGTCATCGAGGATGGACGGTATCGAGACCGTGCAGGTCCGCGAGAGTGCATCTGCAACTACGTTGTCTCCCCCAGGAATGTATACGAATCGAGTGTTAAACTGGAGGATGTAGTCTAGATGACGGTTTTCCCTCGGCGTTGCCATGTCTGACCGTTGCTGTGTAGCGAAAGCGAGCGGCTTATGGTCCGTGTGGATCTTAAAGGCGTGTCCCTCCAGAGTCCTCATGAAATGGCTGACTGCGGCATACGCCGCTAGTAACTCCCTGTCATAAGCGCTGTAACGAGATTCCGGTGGATTCAGCTTCCTTGAGAGAAACCTAGAGGCTTCCTGGTCCCATCGGGCTGTTCCTGGTTGAGTACCGCACCGATAGCGGTGCTTGATGCATCGGTGTAGAGTGCAATGGGCGCAGTAGGCGAGAGAAATGCTGAATCTGTAGCCGCTGCGATACTCGCCTTGCACTGCTGGAATGCCTGCTCCGTTTGCGTCGTCCAGCTGATCGCCGCCTACTTCGAATTGTGCTTCAGAAGTTCGTTGAACGGGCCTGTAGTTCCCCTGCATGTGGTATACAACGGCGGTAGAAGTTGAGCATACCCAGAAAAGTCTCAGTTGGGTAGATATGTCGGAAATGGAAAGGCGTCCATCGCCTCGATCTTTGGGCGCGGGGGCCTAAACCCCTCTTTGGAGACCCGATATCCAGCAAAGATAACATCCTGAGCACCGAGTTGACATTTGTCCAGGTTGATGCGCAGATTCGCCGCTTTCAGCGTCTCAAACAATTGGCTCAAATGGTGTAGGTGTTCGTCATACATCTTAGATGGGATGAACAGGTCGTCTATGTAACCCCTCACTAAGGGGAGTTTCCTCAGCAAATGATTAATTACACGCTGTAACGTTTGCGCGGAGTTACGCAGGCCTAATGGCATACCCACGAACTCCAAGAGGCCGAATGGTGTTGTGACAGCCGTTTTCGGGATGTCAGCTTTGGCAACCGGTATTTGGTAGAAGGCTTTCTGCAGGTCGATTACAGAGAATACTTTTGCCCGGCTCTCCTGGATCAGGTCCTCAATGTGTACCGATCTGGCAAGGTGCACGCGTTGAGGCGGCGGTAGTCGCAGTGGCTCGCCTGCTTCCATTCGGCTTTGGTACCATGTGCAGCGGACTAGCCCACGGGCTCGATGATGGGCGTACCATCCCCTTGTCGAGGAGGTCGGCGAACTCTTCTTTGGCTGCAGCGAGTCGTTCACCGATGAGTCTACGGGGCGCTCGAAAACGGGAGGGCCCTCCGTGACGATGAAGTTTTGTACCGGCAAGTCTGGTACCGTGGTAATGACCCCTGCTGGTGAAGCGAGTTGCAGGAAACGCTGGACGAGCTCTCTATACTGGTCGCCATATGGTCCCACAGGTGCATCAATGCGACCCACTGTGGAGATGCCATAGATGTGTGCTGAGTTAATGCGGCCCGTTGCCGCGATATTGGTGAACGACCAAATGAAGACTCGGCGCAGGGCAAGGTTGAGTTTCATCGTGAGTTGTCCATATGTGGCGATCGGCGATGAGTTGGCGGCGTACAGCGTGAGGTCGTTCCGCTGCAACTTGCGAGCAACTGTTCTCCTCGGGAGTAAGGAGACCACTGAAGCCGAATCTACGAGGAAGCGCGTGGAGGTCGTCTGGTCGGTAATGTGGAGGGGTTTCTCGGTTGGTGGTACGCCGACGTCGGCAGCGTTAGCTTCCCGATGGAGTCGAGGTTGCGGCCACTACGGCGACAGCGCCAAAGGTGCACGGTGGTCGGCACAACTGCGCCGCGGCTCCGTACTTACGGTGATGCCAACATTGGCTAGGCGTTGTGGAGCGATCGCGATGCCTGCTGGGGCTTTGGGTATCAGCGCGGCCCCTCTGAGGTGGGGGCGAAATCTTACGCAGCAGCTCCGAGTTCTCCCGTGTTAGCACCACAAGCTGTGCCACCGACGGGTGCATGGAATTACCCGTCGAGTCATGCGACGATCTGCTCCCGGGGTCTCGAAAGCGGAGGTGACGTAGCTGCCACCGTAGGTCCATTGTCAGTCAATTCGTCGGGGCGCTGCGGCGAGCTCCTCCAAACTGGTGCCTTTAGAATTTTAAGCAGTCAGCAAATTGGCGGCGGTAGCATGTCGAGCCACTTAACGCGGATGAAGTCATCCGACGCGCGGTCTCCCGCTAGAACTCGCATCTGTCGAAGGACCTGTTACTGCTTTTTGTCCCTCAACTCAAGCTGAGTGAACAGCTTGTGCATCTGCCGCTCTGCAGAAAAGATCAGGCGGTGGAGGATAGCCGCCTTTAGGGCGTCGTACTTACCCACCCCAGGCACCGTGCGGAGTACATCGGCGACCTCAGATATGGTCTCCGAATAGAGCCCGGATAACGGCTGTTGTCATTTCTGACATTATGCACATGGAAGGCCGCCTCGATTTGGAAGAACCAAAACTCTGGGTTACTCCGCCAAAAGGGCGGTAGCCGGCAGTTATTCACGACTTCGATGGTATGCGGCGGTGGGAGGGGGCAGTGGTTGGTGGCGTGGGCAGTGCTTGCTGTGGCTGTTGTTGATGCCATTGCTGGCGCTCCAGCTATGTAAGCGATACAGGCCTGGATCCCGGGATGTAGCATTCTACACCTCGTGTGCTGATTGTATATTATCATCAAATCACATCGGGGTCACCATTTTGGTTGTTGCCCGGTTATAGCGTTGCCAATCAATAATATAAAAACAGAATATAATACGATTAAATTTGATTTAATAAATATAAAATGTATTATGATGCCTTAAATCAGAAAAGATGTCAGTGTGTCCGTCCGGTTCCAGCGTTGCGAAAAGCAAGAAAAACGAACGGGCCGGAAACACAAAGTCCGATATTCGACACCCAATACAGGCTAGTTCCGGTTGCCATGAACACACTGCGCGGCAGCGACAGCGCGTCAATAGATGGCGGGTGGAACTAGCACACGCTTGCGATTCCGTAACCGATAACTAGGTGGGGATAGTGATGTCGCCACATATTTGCCATTTTAAAGTGGTTTAGCTAAATCGCATTTGGTAAAAGTGAGTGTTTATATGCCATTTCGCACTTACATATGGATGCTATCAGTTGATCTTTGTTTTCATTATTCTTTGGTTATTTTTCGCGGTTTTCATTTACTGTAAATGGAAATGCTGATATTTGAGATTCTTAAAAGAAGGCCGAGGGTGCTTAATAAACGGGAGAGGTTCCGAATTGAAAACAATTTAAAAGTAAAAATTTCCATATTAAATAGCTCTCAAATTAATATTTATAGAAATGATTGAACAGTGGTTTTTTACGTAGCATGTACCGCGATTAAGAAATTTATTCGCAAGACGTTGCGATAAATTCTGCAGCACACTTCAATAGCTGGGAATGAGACTCTTAAAATTGCCACAGTTGAAAGTAACTTTCGCAATAGCTAGAAAATTTAAGCAAATGTCTCACCTTTCAAATATATGTGGAGCTATTGATGGAAGTTAGTATATAATTTAACTTTAAGCAGTTAACAATAAACATATTTGAAAAAACACATATCCCAATAGTGCTGCCACCGTTGATGATGCGTATGTTGACAACGTTAAAAGAAAGGGATGGCCATCTTTTGTAGCGTAGGATGTGCCGTAGTCTTAAACCATTTTATTCAAAGCACTATCCATTGCAAAAATTTAAAATTTAATTTCTTTATTCAAGATATAACGAAATTTAATATTTTTCTACTGCTTTAGGTTTTTTTAAAATTGAAAATTTAAATGCGGCAAGCGTATACATATGTACATATATGCCAAATTAATAACCATTTCTTATGTTCGCATTTATAAAACCCATTTCTGAAGCGAATTAGTAGACTAGAAACCGCTTTCTTAAAAGCGGTTGTGGACAATCTACATGCCACCTTAAGTCGCTTTGGTTAAACCGCTGTAAACTGGCATATACACGTAGTTATTTTTAAGGCACCTTTATTAAAAACTCCAAGAATGATTGAATCGATTTTAAAATATATAATTAAAAAATATACACAAAAAAACTAGCTTTAGTAATTAACAGCGCCTTGCAAAAACATTAGACTGTCCACTGCGGAAATAGCCGAATCAACATCACGTTTTTGAACAGTTCTCTTTTGTGCTTGTGCTGTGTAGGAATAGGACTCACAAGCTAATGATGCAATAAATAATTCGGTTGAACGCGTCACTGCAAATAAAGCTTCTCCAGAAGCAATACTTAAGTCAGGATCTAGTTTCATTAGATTGCGTATACGCGATATCGGGAGACGGAACAGTTTTAATTCCAGATCCTGTGTTTTAGCTATACGATTTTCACCTAAAATTTCATTAACTTTAGAATTGCATTTAATTGAATGTTCTGGATGGCTTTTCCCCACTTCTATGTTAGACCCTAAATGTAGTACATTCCTTAGATATGGTTCAACATTTTCACCAACATAATTATCCAATTCTAATGCACTGTTATCAGATAATAAGGCCTCAAATAAATTCTCACTTGCCATTGTATTTGATCCGTAAACCGTAAAGTTTTTATTTGGTTTAAAAAACTTCTAGGGGCACCACAATCAGTTGGAATAGAACACTATAGGGTTAAACTGTATATAAGAACTGCTTTATGCAAATGCTTTTTGCGCACAGTTCCAATCGCATGCTTTATATCTGGTTCGAGTACATAGAAAAAGATACATAAACTATTGTCCACGGCTGACGAAAACATAAGATCGGAAAAGAGACGTGAAAAGCTTCCGACAATTATGTGAGTGATTATATTGGAAAAAAGAGTGAAACCAGTAGAGATACAAAGAAGTATAAGAGGATTCCACTCTTTCAATGTCTGTAGATTAATAATGATTACAATTGAAATTAAAAAAAAAAAGTTATTGTTAGATTATAAATTTGTACAAGTATAGGATTAATAATTGATTAAACTAGCAATGGTGTTTATTTCACATTTTCTTAAAAAGATTTTTGTAAATAATCAACAATAATCCGAATTAATAATACTAATAATTTCTAATTTTGCTTATTTTTCATTATTTTGCAGATTTTGCCAACAGTTTTTATTATATAAGCGAACATAAATTACACTAGTTTACAAAATTAATTTTTTTCATGTCATCTGCTGAATTCGAAAATCAAGGTAAAATTTTTTTTCATGGAATAGTTTTTGAGATATTGCAATTTTAGTATTCTTTAGACCTTTTTTCACGTGACAACTCATATCTCGAGCTAGAAATGTCCGATTCACTCAATTGCTTATAATTTTGACAATTTTCGGTCGATTTTCTTCTAGTTGGTCTTAGTTCTTACGTTAAAGTATCTGAAATGGTCAAGTTGGAATAGTGGATGAAGCCGGAAAGGAAAGAGGATGCGGAGATAAGAAAAGAGGAAAAGGACAACCTTTTTCGGGAGAGGTCAAGGTAGTCGAGTGCAGATGTTCGTTGGTGCAGGTCTGATTTTGTGTGGATATTCTCTTGTCTCGTCGGTTGTTCCTGTTATTTGTTCTGCTACATTTAAAGTCTGAAAGATTAAAGAAAATTATTGAATCCCCTATTTTAGAAAATAAACGTTAAATATTTGAATGGGAGCAGTTTTATAAATCAACAATGATCAATTTAAACCAAATTTTCCACTTGCAACTGCTTTGCACTTTGATAGTTACTGAAAGCGTCTACAATTTCGAGAATCCGAGTTAAGTTTTGATACGGGAGGAGTAAGGAAGCTGCCGCCCGCCCTTAGAAATAAGGGTAAGATAAAGCTAAGTATATAGTAGTTTAAATTTTAAGTTAGTAGCATGTTTAAATTTATAAGTAGAATGTTAGGTTAAGTAAGAGGAGATGGGGCGGGCTCTTTTGTTGCCGAGGAGGAGGATGCCCGGCTGTGGCAGACCGGAAAAGTTGGTGAGTGAGCGCTTAAATTGATTTTTTATTGTTTTTTTTCCTTTTTTTTTATGTTGCCCCACCCGATGCAGTGTGGCGGGTTGAGAACCACGACCGTTGCTTCGAGCTAGCCGCGGCCACCACACTGCATCATACTAGGAGTGTGAGTAACATAAATGGTGCTCAAGTTAAAAAATAGAAAATAATTGAAATTTTCCGTATACGTAGTGATGTGTAGTGTTGAGTAGCTTTTTTTTATGTAGTGAATGTGCTCCTCTCTTGCCGCTGACTTGACGTAACGCATGATTGAGATAACGCATGATTCGCTTAACAGCCTTCCAATGAGCGATATTGTAATTTGTATTGAATCTGCTTACATCGTTAACTGCAAAAGCAATATCTGGCCGCGTGCATTGTGCGAGATATAGCAAACTGCCCACCGCTTCTTGATAAGGAATCTTTGCCAGCTCACTCTCTTCGACGCTTTCTGACATCATGCTAATCGAAAGTTTTTGGTTATAGTCACTCGGAGTTGAAATTGGTTTACAATCTTCCATATTGAAACGCAATAAAATATCTTTAATATATTTACTCTGGTCTAGTTCGACACCATCAGCATTTTGTGTGATTCGAATACCAATGCAACTTTTTATCGGCCCCATATCTTTCATTTTGAATGATCCACTGAGTGCCTCTTTGATTTGTTTTAACACCTTCGGATCCTTCCAAAACAGAAGTATGTCATCTATGTAGATAGCCAATATAAGTGAACTATTCTCATTAAAATACACACATGGATCTAGTTGCGACTTTGCCAACCCAAATGACTTCAGCACTGCTTCTAGCTTCAAGTTCCACTGTCTTCCAGCTTGTTTTAGCCCATACATTGCTCGATTCAATTTGCACACTAAATTAGAGCCATCGTGGAATGCTTCTTGTTGAGCAATATATATTTCTTCTTCGAGTTCTCCTTGCAGAAATGCTGTCACCGCGTCCATCTGGTCAATTTTAAGTTTATTTTTCACAGCCAATGCAATCAAGAAACGAATAGTTGAGTACCGTACAACTGGTGAAAATGTTTCTTTGTAGTCCATTCCATAGGCTTCGCTACAGGCCTTTGCGACTAACCGAGCTTTGTGTTTTATTATATTGTTGTCCATGTCACGTTTTGTGGTAAAAACCCATTTTGACTTGATAACTTTTCGTCCCTTTGGCAATTCCATTAGATCCCATGTATTATTCTCCTTCAACGAATTCATTTCGCATTCCATTGCATCTTTCCATTTTACAGCATCAGCTTTACTCATGGCTTCTTCAACTGTAATAGGATCTAAATCGTTAGCTTTATAAGTTAGATAGCTCACATACTCATCACGTAGAACCGGTTTTGGTATTCTGGCTGTTCGTCGATGAAGTCCATGTTGTTCAACCATTACTGACTCATCAGGAACATATGTTGGATCATTGACATCAGACTCTTCACACAACTCCTCTTCACTGTTGCTCTGCTGATGCTGGAATGTTGTTACTGGCGATGGTTTCATAGGCTCTATTTCGCTCTGTTGGTCAATTGCCCTCACTTGATCTGGTATTTCTTCTTCAAAATCAACATTGATTACTGCTGGCTCCGTTTTCTCGTGAAAAATGACGTCACGGCTTACTACTAACTTTTTAGTACTGTGATCGATGCAACGAATGCCTTTTTTATTTGCATCATATCCGACGAAAATCATCTTCTTCGCTTTTCGGTCCAGCTTCTTGCGACGTTGTTTCGGAATGTGAACCATAATTGGGGATCCAAAAACTCTAAGATGTCCAACATCAACTTTTGTGCCAGTCCATGCCTCCTCCGGTGTCTTATGTTTTAATGCTGAGCAAGCTGATCGATTTATTAAATATGACGCCATGTTCACCGCTTCCGCCCAATATTCATCACTAATCCCAGCATCAAATAACATGCATTTTGCGCGTTCAATAATAGTGCGATTCATGCGTTCTGCTGTGCAATTTTGTTCCGGGGTGTACACATTCGTTAGTTGGTGTTGAATGCCCTTGGCACGACAAAATCTATCAAATTGGCGCGAGCAATACTCACTGCCATTGTCAGTGCGAAAGATTTTAATTGACTTGCCTGTTTGCTTTTCAACAAAGGCTTGAAATTCCATAACAATATCCAAGACGGAAGATTTTTCTTTTAAAAAGTAGACAAACACCTTTTTTGAGTAATCATCAATAAATGTCAACAGATATTTTGCGCCCCCAATCGATTTCGTCTCCATCGGTCCAACTAAATCGGAATGTATAAGTTCCAGCAACTCCTTTGTGTAACTCTGGCTTATTTTAAATGTCTCCCGAGATTGCTTTCCTTCAGCACATACCTCACAGTTCTGCAATCCAATTTTCTGATTTGAAAAATTCATCCCAGTCACAATTCCATCACGCATCCTGCATAAGCTGCCATAATTCAGATGACCAAATCTTCGATGCCATATAATTGTGTCGCTTTCTTCTTTTCGGGATAACATACACGCACCACCAGATGTGTTCAGCTTGTAAATTCCATTTTCTGGTTTACAGTGTACCACTTCAATCAAATTTTGATCATAGATTGAGCACCCACTTTTATTAAAAACCAGCGTATTGCCTTTTTGTACTGTTTTGAAAACTGATAATAATGATTCGCCGACAATTCAGGTAATGCAATACGTTTGAGACATCTACTTTGTCATCGCCCAACAACAATTTTGATCTGCCTTCACAAGTCACTTTCATTTTTGCATCATTTGCCGTCAAAATCTCTTTAACACTTGAAGCACTGCGAGCAAAGAGCAATTTTTCATTTGGCGTCATATGACTCGACGCGCCACTGTCTATATACCATTCGTCTGTGTGTGTATTTGTTGCCGCTCTCACTGTAAATGCTCTGCTAGCAAATTCGGACTTGTTATTGTTGCCTTGCGTTTTGCTAAGTTCTTTATGCTCCTTTTTCTTGCATTCTGCACTCATATGACCCCGGCCCCCGCATGAGCAAAACTTTTGATAGAACGACGGTTATTTGGTTTTCTTGTGTTTTGCTTATTCCCACGCTTCCCAAGAAACGCACTATTGTTTTTGTTGTCACAAGAGTACTGTGTGTCTAACAGTTTCATCTTTATGTCATCAGCATTAATTTTTTCACTTGCTTCGAAGCTCAGAATTAACGGCTTGTATTCTTCCGTTAATCCTGCAAGCATAATGGCTGCCAACCAATCATCATCAATATTAAAACCGATGCAATTTAGTTTACTAGCCGTTGTCATAATTTGATCGATGTATGTTTGCATACTTTCAATTTCTTCAAGACGAATTGAAATTAAAGTGCGCAGCAACCCAATTTTTCTCATCAACCCGCGATCTTCATAAATATTTTGAAGTTTAGTCCAAATTTCAAATGCCGTTTTACATGTTCTTATGTGAACAAACAACCCCGGCTCCACACTCAGCGCTAACATGTTTTTTGCTGTGCTTAATTTGTCCGGCAACTTCTCTTTGCAAACGCGTGGATCGTCAGAAGATGGCAGAATGCAATCACCTAATTTCTTTAACTCCAAGAAATTTTCCATTGCAAATGCCCAATTGTGGAAATTTTCACCACCTTTCAGCTTCTCAATCCCAAAGTGCGATTTCGTTGCATCAGCCATTGTTTGTGGTTCTCTATGTATGTATGCAAGAAAAACGAATTTAATGACCGCGACAAACACAATTAATACGACAAACGTTATTAATACGACTAGCGCGCAACAAATCCACTAATGCAAAAAAAACTATTAAAATTTAATTAAAATTATGTCCTGGACCTATTAAAATAAAACACGTTGTTACTTATAGTGTGCCAAAGAAGAAGTGAAGGTTTTATTCTCGCATAAAAACAAAGAGAGAGAATAATTGACAATTGCTTGACATTTGTAAAGCAGGGATGATAAAGTACAATTCTGGAGTTATGAGTAAGTTAGTATATGTACATATTTACAACAGTTAAAGGAGGAATTATTGTGTTATTTTTGTTTTGTTGTTAGAAGTTAATTGAATTCTTTTTTTTTGTTGTCAGTTTGGGTATTTGGGTTATTCGGGTCAGATGCACTTGCGAAGTGGACCTAGGAAAAACAGAAGGGAAACAATGCCGGTGGAACACTCGCCCCAAGGGGGAAGTGAAGAAGATAAGGCGACTGGGGGGCAACTAGGATGGAGCGGCACGGGGAAGTTGCTGAAGGATAGAGGCAGTGAGGATACCTGGTTAGCCACTGCAGCGTACGAAACCAGGCCAGAACGGGAAAAGAGGCCATCCGAACTCCCAAGTGAATACCGATCTGCAATTAATTTGATGTTGCTCGAAAGCCATCATAGCTATCGAGCAGCATTAAGTGTAGAAGCGGAGAAAATAAAAGAAACAGTAAGGCCTAATCACATAGAGTTGATGAAACTAGTTAATGACGCAGTGCGGCCTAGGCAACAGTTATTGGAGTGGGGGGGTAATGCCCGCGGGATCGGAGACCGGTTGTGAACCCCTAAGTAGAACAGAAGAAAGTCACGAAATTGTCAGATGGCGGAGCCAGATTGCACCAATCAGTGGCCGCGAGCGACCAATCCGGATGGAGTCGGAAGAAGGTGGTCCGGAGATTCTAACTAGGGTGCAAGCGAGTAGAAATAACATAGGGCGAAGGAACGGAAGAGAGTTTCCGAGAGAAGAGAGTCACATGGTAGTGAGACTAGAGAAATTGGGTTTATTCTTCGATGGAAAAGGCGAGAATCTGCCCGTAGAAGAATTTATATTCCGGTTGGAGCACTTGCAGGCGCAGTGTGAGGTTCATTGGCCAGCAGTAATAAAGGAATTTCATGTACTGTTACCTGGGGCAGCAACAGAGTGGTACTGGCTATGCGTACGGACAGCTGTCGTAAGGGCATGGCCAGCGATTCGGAACGCTATGCTAAGGCAGTTTCGCTCAAACCAGAGTGAATTTGAGTTATTGAGGGAATTGTCGGAAAGAAGGCAACTGCAAGGCGAGAGCTCGGACTCTTTCTTTTTTGAAGTGCTGAAGCTCCAAGCACGAATGACTTACCCTGTGTCGGAATTTGACCTAATCAAAAGAATAAAGAGAAACCTTAGGGAAGATAGTGTATCCCATCGCTTGCTATAGCGTGGAACAGCTAAGGTATGAATGCCAAGAGGCGGAGAGATCCTTTCAAAGGAGGGAAGCCAGAATGGTGCAGCCACACTTTAAATATGGTTCGGGTCGAGTAGTAAGTGAGGTGAGCAACACGGTAATTGAAGAGGTAGGGGAAAATCGTCAGGAAGTGGTAATAGGAAGACGGGCGTTAGGCGAGAGTCAAGCGAAGGAACCGGCAAGTAGGAGTCAAGTGGTATGCTGGAATTGTAAATAGCTCGGGCATACATTTAGAGAATGTAATTCGAGGCAAAGGAAAATATTTTGCTATAGGCGTGGAAGGGAGAATGTGGTGACTCCAGAGTGTCCTAATTGCAGGAAGGGAAACCCCGGGAGCAACGTGGCACAAGGGGGACCGCCGCGTTCCGAACAAGTCCCTGCGGAGAACCCATTTCGAGTGAGGAGGGCTTAGAGCGAAAGGACGGAGATTACAGGCTGCAGAGTACCGCACTGGTGAATGGAGTGGGGAGCCTAATTGTCTCAAATCGAGTAAGGAAAGCCCGGGAGCGATACCGGAGGAGAAGAATGGAAAATAAGAGGGTAGAAGAAACGGTGGAGAGAAGTGATAGGGAGGAGAAGAGGCCGTTTGCGGAAATAACAATTAAGGGGAAAAGTATCAGAGGTCTGCTCGACACTGGGGCATCTGTCAGTACTAGGAAGAAATTGTAAGAAACTGGTGAGCGACTTAGGGCTGAAGGTGCGGAGGTATGTGACCATGGTAAATACAGCTAGTGAACATACACAGCCTGTGGTGGGGCGAGTAACCGTGCCAGTGCATTTTAACGGGGAGTGTAAAGAGATAACATTTTTTTGTGTCTTACTCTACACCAGGAAGTTTATTTGGGAGTCTACTTTTGACACGTATTTAGCATAGCACCGGGGGTAGTTGGAGTGGATGTCTGATACCAAGGATAACGGTGGAAAGAACAACGCTGCAAACATGTATGATTTGTCAGAGACCCAGCTGGAGCAATTCATCATCATCATAATTGGCGTACAACCATTTCTGATCATTGCCGCATTATCAGCCTTCGCCAGTCGTCTCTGCTTCGCGCACGCTAGCGCCAATTGGAAACACCAAGTGCAGCCAGGTCCTCTTGAACTTGGTCCTTCCAACGTAGTGGTGGTCTCCCCCTCCTGCGTAGGCCACCCGGCGGCATCGATTCAAATACTTTTTTCGCCGGAGCACTTTCATCCATTCGCACAACATGTCCCAGCCAGCGCAGCCGCTGTGTTTTAATGCGCTGAACTATATCAATGTCGGCGTACAGCTCATACAGCTCGTTGTTCCATCTGATTCGATACTCTCCGTAGATGCATATAGGACCATAGATCCTTCGAAGAATTTTTCTCTCGAACGCCCCCAAAGCTCGCTCATCGTTGTTTGTCATCGTCCAGGTTTCGGCACCATAAAGCAGGACGGGAAGGATGAGGGCTTTGTAGAGGCTGCAGAGTACCGCACTGGTGAATGGAGTGGGGAGCCTAATTGTCTCAAATCGAGTAAGGAAAGCCCGGGAGCGATACCGGAGGAGAAGAATGGAAAATAAGAGGGTAGAAGAAACGGTGGAGAGAAGTGATAGGGAGGAGAAGAGGCCGTTTGCGGAAATAACAATTAAGGGGAAAAGTATCAGAGGTCTGCTCGACACTGGGGCATCTGTCAGTACTAGGAAGAAATTGTAAGAAACTGGTGAGCGACTTAGGGCTGAAGGTGCGGAGGTATGTGACCATGGTAAATACAGCTAGTGAACATAAACAGCCTGTGGTGGGGCGAGTAACCGTGCCAGTGCATTTTAACGGGGAGTGTAAAGAGATAACATTTTTTTGTGTCTTACTCTACACCAGGAAGTTTATTTGGGAGTCTACTTTTGACACGTATTTAGCATAGCACCGGGGGTAGTTGGAGTGGATGTCTGATACCAAGGATAACGGTGGAAAGAACAACGCTGCAAACATGTATGATTTGTCAGAGACCCAGCTGGAGCAATTCATCATCATCATAATTGGCGTACAACCATTTCTGATCATTGCCGCATTATCAGCCTTCGCCAGTCGTCTCTGCTTCGCGCACGCTAGCGCCAATTGGAAACACCAAGTGCAGCCAGGTCCTCTTGAACTTGGTCCTTCCAACGTAGTGGTGGTCTCCCCCTCCTGCGTAGGCCACCCGGCGGCATCGATTCAAATACTTTTTTCGCCGGAGCACTTTCATCCATTCGCACAACATGTCCCAGCCAGCGCAGCCGCTGTGTTTTAATGCGCTGAACTATATCAATGTCGGCGTACAGCTCATACAGCTCGTTGTTCCATCTGATTCGATACTCTCCGTAGATGCATATAGGACCATAGATCCTTCGAAGAATTTTTCTCTCGAACGCCCCCAAAGCTCGCTCATCGTTGTTTGTCATCGTCCAGGTTTCGGCACCATAAAGCAGGACGGGAAGGATGAGGGCTTTGTAGAGCGTAATTTTTGTTCGTCGAGAGAGGGCTCTGCTTCTCAATTGCGTACTGAGCCCAAAGTAACACCTGTTGGCAAGAGTGATTATTCGATTGATCTCCTTGCTGACATCGTTCGTGGTGTTGATGCTGGTTCGCAGATAAACGAAATCCTCCACAACTTCAAAGTTGTAGTCGCCAACAGTGACGTGGTGTCCAAGACGCTGAGACTCTTTGTGTGTTGACACCAAGTATTGCTGGAGCAATTATGTAGAGTAAAGAAGGAGTTTAGGGCATCTGAAGAGTACGGGCTAGGTAGAACAACGGCAGAAAGACACAGCATACAGTTGATACAGGGAGCGGAAGCAGTAAAGGACCGTTACTACCCAGTATCTCCGGCGATACAGGAATTATTGTATGCTGAAGTAGATCAGATGCTATCGCTAGGGGCGATCGAAGAAAGTGAGAGCCCTTGGAGCAGTCGGGTCACGTTAGTCAGAAAGCCGGGGTAATGTATTTGTATATCAGCACGATTTGTTAGTGATATCCACAGATTTCAGTACACATGTGCGTTTATTAGGAGAAGTAGCGAAATATCTGTCTGATGCGTATCTAACAACAGGATTTCAGAAATCGAAGTTCTGCAGTAAAGAGGTAAAATATTTTGGGTTTGTGATAGGCCATGGGGAGTTAAAAACTGACCCGGAAAAGATTTTGGTGCTGAATAGAGTTCCTGTACCAAAGTCACCAAAGCAGGTCAGAAGTTTTTTGGAACGGCAGGGTTGTATCGAAGCTTCGTGGCGAATTTTGCAAACATAGCGGCGCCTTTGACCGATACGCGTCGAAAGAGCGGGAAATTTGTGATGACTCCAGAAGCACTTGCCGCATTTGCGGAATTGAAGCAGGCTCTCACCACAGCACGCGTATTAGCACAACCAGATTTTGAGAAACGATATTATATCCAGTGTGATGGGTCCCATCACGGCGTTGGGGCGGTGCTCTTTCAAGGAGATGAGGCTGGACATGAACATCCTATAGCATACTATTCGTACGAAATGAATAGTTGCCAGCTGTACTACAGCGTGACAGAGAAGGAGTGTCTGGCAGCGGTTCTAGCGGTGCGGTGGTTCAGGGCCTATGTGGAGCTGATGCCTTTTACCGTGATCACCGATCATGCTAGCTTAAAGTGGCTCATGTCATTGAAAGACTTGAGTGGGAGGTTAGCCAGGCATATGACTTTCAAATTGAGCACTGAAAGGGGAGTGAAAATGTAGTGGCTGATACGCTATCCCGGTTGATGCAGGAAGTGGCTCTGAATATTCTTGATATGGACACTACGGAGTACGATTCGCCCGAGTACGTTCAGCGAAAGCAGACTATTGAAGAGAATATAGGAAAGTTCCCGGATTTGCAAGTACGTGATGGGAAGATATATAAACGTACTGTGGCTAATGAGGAATAGGGCAAGGGTCCCTGTTGGAAGCTATGGGTGCCCCAAGCATTAACGTCGACTGTTGTAGCACAAGCCCATGGGCCTGAGTTGTCAGCTCACGGGGGAGTCGCTAAGACATTGCACCGGGTAAGACAGTTTTACTATTGGCCTGGAATGGCGGTGCAGGTGCTGAATTACATGAGAGATTGCAGGATCTGCAAGGAAACGAAGCATAGCAATCAGGTTTCTAGACCGTTTATGGGAAAGGAAGTCAGCACCGAACGGCCATTCCAACGGCTTTATATAGATTTTTTAGGAAAATATCCACGCTCCAGGGCGGGCCACGCATACGTGATCGTGGTAATGGATCATTTTACGAAAGTCGTGTTCTTAAAAGCTATGGGTAAGGCCACGGCAATGAATGTAGTAAGGTTTTTGATTGAAGAAATTTTTCATAAATTCGGTGTACCAGAAACGATACATTCAAATAATGGAAAACAGTTTGTGAGTCAGGAATTTAGTAAAATCATGGAGTCCTATGCGATTAAGCAGCAGAATGCGTGAATCAGTCAGTTCTGGCAGCTATAAGGGCTTACCTGAAGGAGGACCACCGCGATTGGGATTTATTCCTGAATGAGATCGAGTGTGCGTTGAGAAGTTCACTACACTCAGCGATAGGAATATCACCATACTTTGCCTTATTTGGACAGAATATGTTCACCAGCGGCCTTGACTATAAGTTGGCGAGGAAGTTAGGAGCGGTAGATGAAGGAGAAGTGAGTGGCCTACCACGAGAAGACCGAATACGGTTAATTCGCGCTAAGGTGCAGGAAAGGTTGCATTTAGCGTACGAAAAGGGAGCGCAACAGTACAACAAGCGAGCTAGGCGAATTAATTTTACTCCGGACCAGGAAGTCTTTCGACGTAATTTTATATTGAGTGATTTTTCACGGAATGTGAATGCAAAATTTTGCAGAAAATTTGTAAAGTGTCGAGTGGTGAAGCCCCTGGGGAATTGTCTATACCTATTAGAAGATTTGCAAGGGAAACCGGTAGGAGTGTTCCATGCCAAGGACATAAAACAATAGTAGGAATGTAAGAGCACGCGACTCTTAATCTCGGGGTTGTGAGCGTAGCTCACGTTGGCGCCTGTAGTACGTGAAGTAGCAATAGTTAGTAGGGAGGTGGAGGAAAGTTAAGCATAATGAACTTATGCATTATATAATACATATAGAACTTACTCCCAAAATCAGCTTCGTTGGTGTAATCCAAGTTAAAATAAGAAAAGGGAAATAAGTGTTTCATAAGATAAAATAAATAAAAGTGTTCCTGTTCATACGATACGATACATGTATATATATGTAAATTAGCGTCTAAATGGAGCATAGCATAGTTCTTCGAGTCGAAAGGCTGGGAAGACAAAATAAGAATAGGTTTAGATTAGGAAATGTTGTTTTTTGTTAATTACCGTGCAAGTAGATGTTGGGATCCGTGATGATAATCGGTGTGGTGGTTCTGAAAAATAAATTGTGTTAGTTTACATGTTTAAGGTATATGTAGGTATAGTTGCCCGGCGAGCTCAGGGTAGAGCATTAAATGCTGATCGACGCTTCCATCTGTGTTCCGGCGGAGTTTGTAGTGCTCCTGGCAACCCATGTGTTTTGTTGCGATCGTGGTTTTTGGTTGTCGCCACCGTCTATATTCTAATTGTTTTGTCAATTTTGATTCTCCCCTTCTATTTCTTGTTTCCATTTTGTTTGCTATTCTGGTGAATGCAGCCAGGCAAAGTCTGAGGTAGAGCTGGCACTGCCTCAGACTAGTCTAAAAATGAAAAAAGTGAGTTGACTGCCCGACTTGACCGCTGAAATGGTCAAGTTGGAATAGCGGATGAGGCCGGAAAGGAAAGAGGAAGCGGAGATGCAAAAAAGAGGAAAAGGACAACCTTTTTCGGGAGAGGTCAAGGTAGTCGAGTGCAGATGTTCGTTGGTGCAGGTCTGATTTTGTGTGGATAGTCTCTCGTATCGTCGGTTGTACCTGTTATTTGTTCTGCTACATTTAAAGTCTGAAAGATTAAAGAACATTTTTGAATTCACTTGTTTAGACAAGCTGTTTTATAAATCAACAATGATCAATTTAAACCAAATTTTCCACTTGCAACTGCTTTGCACTTTGATAGTTACTGAAAGCGCCTACAATTTCGAGAATCCGAGTTAAGTTTTGATACCGGAGGAGCAAGAAAGCTGCCGCCCGCCCTTAGAAATAAGGGTAAGATAAAGCTAAGGATATAGTAGTTTAAATTTTAAGTTAGTAGCATGTTTAAATTTATAAGTAGAATGTTAGGTTAAGTAAGAGGAGATAGGGCGGGCTCTTTGGTGCCGAGGAGGAGGATGGCCGGCTGTGGCAGACCGGAGAAGTTGGTGAGTGTGCGCTTAAATTGATTTTTTATTGTCGGCCAACACACTGCATCATATTAGTGGTGTGAGTAACAAAAAGAATCAGTTTTGAATGAGTGTTCATGGCGGCCGAACTCAAGTTGTGAAATTTGACTAATAAGCATGAAAAATAAGAAAATTGGTTGTGCATTATTAATTATCGCGTTAGCTGAATTTTTTCCTCTTCTCATTTTAAATCTCTTTTGTAGGACCACCGAATTGTATTTTTTTTTACATCCTCAAACGAACAATTTATTTTTATATAAATTTATTATATTTCTTCATTCGTTTTTATGTCACGACAAACAATAGGGGCGCTGACTGTCACTCGACTGACGAAAAAAAGTGGGCGCACACGCAAACAAGCATAATTTGAGTAAAAGTGTGTTACGATCAGCTGTATATTTATTTTATTATTATTCCCAATTTAGTCACAAACTGTTTTTCAACAATAAGTAACATTATTTTAAGAATTTGGACACTATAATTTCTGGCCATTGCCAGAGCAAATATGGTTTAGTCAAGAAATTTATTATTTATTGCTACATACATATTAATATATACTAGTGGACCCCAGCGGCCGATATTCGACCTCCCTCTAGGGAAATTCATTTGGTTTAGATCGATACTAATCGGCCATCGACTTGAAAGGCCGAACAAAGTTATTGCAACTGTCCAATTCATTCATTAATTCTCATTATTTTTTAAATTTGCTCTTTCACGCGTTCTGTATCTTACCGCTGTATCCACATCATAAAAATACAACTGTGCATACCACAGCTGACGAACATATTTAATTATTGCAATTTACTCACTTAATATTAGGCAAAAAAAATTTTGGCACTTCATTTATTCATTCATTTAATATTACTTTGTAATACTGTTACTGTTACGATTGAAATGCACGATGCTCTTCAACTGTGTCGACTTTGAATTGCTGATAGCTTATATACCTCTCTTATTTTGACGCAGAATATTCTAGAACATCATCTACACCTCGAAAGAAGTTTCGAGAACATTCTAGAAACTTATATACACCTCGAAAGAAGTTTCGAGTACAATCTAGAACATTATCTACACCTCCAAAGGATTGTGCCTTGGCTTAAATACATATTGTTACGAAATTGCCCTCTTGACAATTTATTGTGTTACGAAATTGCCCTCCTGACAATTTACTCTAACTCTCTGTACTCGAATTCGCGCCACTGGATTGTGTAGTAATGAAACAATCGCTGGTTAAATTAAAATAATTAGCTTTTTTTAATTATTGCAATTTACACATTTAATATTATGCTTAAAGTTTACTTTATTACAAATTGCACTTTAATAAATCATTAATCACTTTATTACTTAATCACAATTACAAAAATGCTTGTTGTACACACTGTTAGGATTTCTGCTCAACTACGTCTTACTTTAATAGTGTAGTGGCTTTTATAGCTTTCGAATGGTTGAAGTAGAAATACACTATTCAAGAAGTTTCTGGATCATTCTAGAATCTTACATACACCTCGAAGATGGTAAGCATTTGTTTTCGAGAACATTCCTTACACCATTATCTACACCACGAAGGAAGGTTTTATTTGCAAGGATTGTCTGTTTGCTTAAGTACATAGTGTGGTGCACTCACTCTCAAACTCCAGGTGGGATCCTAAAAGTATGCAATCACGTTTCAATTTCTAGGGTGGTGCAATATTCTCAAACTTAAACTGGGATCTTAAAACTATGCAATCATTTTTATTTAAATATTTTCGTTTTGTTTTGCATTAATTTTTTCGGTGAGCTCTGCATACCACTCTCTTTTTCCTGGAACGGTACGTATAAATATGATGCAAGCTTACGCGCGTAGTTCCGCTTCTGATGAAGTCAAGATAAATCTTCGTTTAGTAAGTGTAAATTGTATTTTCTGTTGGATGGGATAAACTGTAAACAAATGGTTGGTTCGTTATTATCTTTAAATGATATAGCAAATGTGGTAGTAGATGATGTATCTATGAAGTTTGCTGGGATCCGACTATAGCATTTATTCCAGAATGCAGGACAGTTTCCGTTTCCCGAGGCAAGTCGTTTCGCTGTCGTATGCTTGATTGAGGTGTTTCCGACGTCCTAAATAGGTTATGGTGCGTTGTCGTTCTGTGTGCTTCTAGTCGGGTGTGCGTTGGGTGGTTATTTCGCACTGGGGGTGTTTGGCACACCTGTGGAAAATTTCCCGTCCCGTTGTTGGTGTCTTCATTCCCTGAATGTATGATTCGGCTTATTACAATTAGTACAGGTTCGGCTTTGAACTTCTCTTTTTAAGTTCCTTGGGGTGAGGTCTGGCAGGCTAGTGTTCTTGTAACACACTTGCAACTACTTTTACTATTTCGGGTAATGTATTGGTTTGCTTTGACTGAATTCTTATTATGATTAAATTCTTGCTGTACCTGGACTTCTACTATTGAATTCTTCCTGTGACTGAACTTCTGCTGCTATTGAATTTTTCCCGTGATTGAACTTCTGCTGCTATTGAATTCTTCCTGTGATTGAGTTTCTGCTGAAATTGACATTTTCCTGTGACTGAACTTCTGCTGCTATTTTGTAGAATCAATGGAAACTGTGTTTGCCGCGTTTGTATCTTGGTTTCGTTAACTACTCGTCTGTGCTTTGAACCATCGTTTAAACTTCGAACGCTTGGTTTCCCCACACCGAACGTTTGTAATTCCACACTCTAAAAGATTCTCAATCACTATTTAAGCTACTAAAAATTTAACGATTGAGAATTCGTTTCATACAAAAGAACGAAATAAACGAAGTCAAAATCTGAATCGCGTTCTTTGAGTTTTTTTTATATTTTGAACAAAATGATTTTGTGTTGTTCAAATTTGTCAGTGGACAAATTTCATCCTCACACACTTCTGGTGTATGACCTCCCCTATGATCCCACCGATGCCACAAAATGTTATATTTAGCCTCCGTTTCTTTCATTGCTTTCACGGAGAAATGGGGAAGGACAGGGGGAGAAAAATTAAACAATTATATTGGAGCTAGTGCTCAGTAGTTTTAAAAGTTTTTGTGTATTGGTATTAACAATTTGTAATACGATTTAACTATTTGACAATTTTATATCGCTCAATGTGTCCGCTGTCTTCGCGGGGCTGCGACTCCCTTGAGGTACTGAATAATTCTATAGCATTTTTCCTCCCAACGATCAACCCGTTTATACCCGATTTGGGCATGTCTCGTAGGGCGGTTTCCCTATTCGTCATGCAGTACCGCCGCATAAGCCGTGTAAGCATATTCCCCGTATGTGGGCTACTTGGGTTCATTGCAGTTTGGCTGTTAGCAGTGTCATCCAATGTCGATTTAGCAGTGTTGAGCTGGCGCTTCATTTCTACGGTATTTGTTTACATTTGCGTATGGAACTTTGAGACTTTTGTTTATGCGTAGCCTTGTGTGGCAAGGTCTTGTGTGAAGTGTCCGAGTAGCAACGAGTATGTTTATGCGGACCCAGTACGGTTGCATCATAGCATCCCTCCCTTGCGTAAAAGAAGTTTTCTTTTGCGGGAAAATTTTCTGAGAATGTTGACGTGATCGGTGAGAGGAATTTTTGAAAATGAATTTTTAGAAATATGCCTATAGTATTAATTTTACAACTTATGTTTAATTTTACATTTATGCTTAATTTTCATTTATGCTTAATAGTACGAGTACATGGTGGAAATTGATTGAATTAATTTATGTTTGATTAATTTTACATTTAAGCTTAATATGATTACGTTTACGTTTAAGATACTAATTTTACAATTATGTTTGTTGAAAATGTAACGAATAATGTTTCTGTGTATTTTTATTTTCCTGTGCAAGTTAATATACCCGTATAGCCTTTTCTTTACGATAGAGGTCATTTTTTCATTTGTCGTTCCTTGATTGGTCATATAGGTTGTGTATGTTATAGTGTTTCCTGTGGTTTCTATGGCACGAACTAGACCCGTGATATCACGGTAAGCCACTATTTTCCAGTGACTTGAGAACAGTTGCACTTTTCCTATTTCTTGAAAATATATTCCAGGGCTTTCTATAATTTTTGTCGTGTTCAGTATCCCATATGCGCTCGCCATAAGCGCTAGGAGCGTAGTCAGTTGTAGTTTTATTTGAAAAATGTTTATTTCTTACTATGGTTTGTCATTTCTTGAAATGAGTGTCCGTATGCTTGTGGTTATTTGTAAAATCGTTTTAGGTTGTTATTGTGGACTTGTTAAGGCTTGCTTTTTTATTTGAATTATAGTATTTTCGTTAGAGGCTATTTTTATTACGGTCTTTCCATAGCGAGGAAAGTTTATTATTTCTAGTGTAGTTGCGTACTTATACTATATCCCCAACGTTGTACTGTTTTGGATTTGCAGCCTTGTCATAATTGCTTTTTGTGTCTTCCTTATTTTTGTCCGCCGCTTCCGTGGCTATTTCGAACCCGTGCTGGAGTCTGGATTTCAATTCGTTGGAGTAATTATCGTAATTGTAGTACGCTTTCGGTGCCTGTTCGAGTGGTTTGGTATGCAAGCGGGATATCCGTACATAAGTTCATGAGGTGTGTATATCGTTCTGGTATGAGGAGTTGTATTATATACAAACATATTATAGGGAATCCACGTATCCCAAGTCAGCGGATCCTTGTTTATGTAATGTCTGAGATATTCAGCTAAACTCCTGTGGCTTTTTTCTAGCGGTTCGTTGGTTTGCGGATGTAGTGTTGAGTTTCTTAATTCTAAAGATTTTACGTATCTGTTTGAATGAGGTACTCAAGAAATTTGTACCCTGATCGGTTAGCAAGGATAGTGGTATACCGTGTTTACAAACTAAATTTTCTACGAAGACTCCTCCTACTGTTGATGCTTCGGCGTTCGATATTTCAAATGCTTTCGAGAATTTTCTGAGGTCATCTTGGAAGGTTAGTAGGTATTTTTGTCCGTTGTGACTTATGGGTAATGGACGTACTATGTCCAGACAGAGCCTCTCGAAGTATACTGAACTCAGAGTGGTTACTTTCATGGGTATTGGCGGATTTTTGGTAGGTTTGTTCAGTTGGTAGGAGGTGCATTTTGTGATGTGATTTTTTATGTCGGAATATATTGTTGGCCGGTAATATTTTGTTTTGATTCGTTTTATGGTACGAGATATTGCTTGGTGGCCCCCGAATGGTGAGTAATGGTACTTATTATATTTGTTATTTCCTGTGGGTTATTGAGTGGAATGCGGTCATCAGAAAATATGTAAATATTCACGTTTTGTTGTTCAAGACGTTTCTTCTAGCAAGACTTTGAATTCATTTTTGAAACTTGTGTCTACCATGGGGATTGAGAATCCTTTCTCTGAGTCATTTCAATATTGCTTTGGCGATGTCTCGATCGCAGTTTGTTCTAAAGGGTATGGGCAGAGCTGTGTATTAAAGTTTGTTTTGGTCGTTGAATGATTGGATTTCCCCGAGTTCTGTTTTTTTTGAAGTTTTCGTTTATTTGTTTTAATTTGTTTCGATATTTTGTTTCATCTGGTGTTTCCAGGACTGGTCGGAATTTTTTTTTTGCAAATATTGGGTTTTTTACTTTCGTGATACTTACACTTGACAGAAACTTGATGGTGTCGTCCGCTGTAGTGACCAGCGTCTCCTTCTGCTCCTGCCGTTGAGCTCTTGTTGTTACTCGCACATTTGCTGCTACCTTTGGCTGCTCTTCTATTGGGCCTAAGGCGTCCGCGATAACGTTATTTTTGCCTGGTTTGTAGGATATTTGGGAGTCATATTCATCAAGTAGTATCCTACAGTTTGCCAGCCTTGAATTAGGATATTTCAGATTCATCAGCCACACTAGAGGACCGTGATCAGTTACTATTTGAAATTTTCGACCATATGCGTACTGTCGGCATTGTTTAACAGCGTACATTATATCCAAAAGTTCTTTTTCCGTTTTACTGTATTGAGTCTCTGTTGGTTTCAAAGTGCGGCTATTGTAAATGATTGGTCGGTCTTCGCCTATAGTTCCTTGTGCCATTACGGCTCCTAGGGCATACTCGGTGGGGATTATTTCTACAAAATTTGGTGCAAATCTCTTATAATAGCCTCGTAATCCGAGGAACGTTATTATATCTTTTGCCTTTTTGGGTGTGGGGAAAGTTTTCACTGCCTTTATTCTTTTCGGGTCTGGTTTGATCCCCTCTTCAGAGATTACATGCCGTAAGTACAGCAGCTTCTTTTTTATGAAGTCGCATCTATCTGGTTAAAGCTTTAGATTGTGTTGTCGTAACCTGTTGAAAACTTTAATCAATTGTTTGTTGTGCTTCTGTAGGTCGTATCCGTAGATGACGATATAATCAAGACGTTGTTCATGGTGCGTTGGAATGTTGCTGGTGCAATTTGTAAGTCCGAAGGTCATATTATTGTATTTGCAATGCATGTATGGAGTGCTAAAGGTTATCTTCAGGCGATCCGAATCATATACACTTATTTGGTGAAGCCGCTTGCCAAATCTAATGTACTGAAATATTTTGACTTCCCCAGCTATTGCAAGATGTCCGTAATTTTGGGTAGGAGGTAGACATCTCCCAATGTTACGGTGTTTAATTTCCGGAAATCGACCACTAGTGTCCAGCCTTTGTTTCCCCTCACTGTCAGGTTTTTGGAGTACCAGCAAGAAGAGTGAGTTCCACGGACTCTTGCTTGGCCTTATTATAACATCTTGTAGCATCTCATTTACCTGATTGTGAATTTCTTGTGATTCGGGTATCTACGGTTTCGGTGTGTATGGTGTGTTCTGCCGCTTTCGTGTAGCTTAGGTGATCTCCCTTTAGGTAGAATACGTCAATGTACTCCTTACAGATTTGCTCAATGGGCTTCCTCTCCTCTTGGCTGCAATGATCGAGTTTTAGCAAGTTTTCCAGGTTCTGTGGTCTTTTCTCTACTGTATCATTAGACGTCGTCCAAATTATTCCATTCGATATTTAGGTTATTACATTGTAATTCTACTATATTTTCATTTATGTTTCTCAGCAAGATTTTACGGTGTACGGACGGCTTCCCTAGAGCTCTTAGATATATAGACACCAGACTGAACTTCCTTTTTCTTAATTACTATGTTGCCATTACATGGAAAATGTACTGCAATTGCCGTCTCGTATCTAGGTCGCAGCATGATCGTTGCCTGTTTGTGCTGTGCACCAGGCGGTAGATCTTTCTTATGCTCAGGATGGCTTGGTTTTGCTGTGTGTGGGTCGCAACTATGTGGTGGAATTTGGCTCGGATAAGGCTCGGCCTCGTGCGTTGCTTCCTGGTCACGGCTGTCTTTGCGATGTTTACTGTTAGTTCCCGTTATCCAAATTCTATTCCGCTCTTGAATTTTTTTAGGATGTCGTTGCCAATTATACCGTCATATCTTAAGCTTGCCTTTTCATCTAATATGTGAAATGAAATATGTGGTTCTACTCGTATGTTGTAATGACTATTTTTCCGGGGTATCCTCAGCGGTGTCGAGGAGTCGTACAGAACTGCTGTTGTCCTTGTTCTTGATGATTTTCAGGACCGGTGAACTCCGGTGAGGGTGAATAAAATAAAAAGGAGAATAATGTTTGTTTGATTGGCTTGACTTGATTTATTTCTTGATGTCTATTGCCTCTGCCTCTACAAGTATTTCAAAAAGTATTTAACCAACAAAATTTGAAACCAAATGAGAATTCGTCTCATAGAAATTTAGATATACGAATCAAAATATTTACATGTTTTCTTTGGGGTTTCTAGATTTTCTTTTCGAAAGCATAGTGTAAATATTTTGATTATTAATTTTGAATATAGGAATTGTTGTTTGGTGAAATTAGTATCCCAGCGATGCTTGTGGTGCGGAGGTACACTCGTGAATATTGATCGGTGCTGTGTCTTCCAGCATGGCTCGGCCTTTCTTACTATTATGCGCGCAGTATGCTTTAAGTTCGATGACGTGGGCAGTTCTTCTTTGCCTATCGCCTTGCCGCAGACCAAACTTCGACTATAACTGGCGAAACAAAGTCCACCCTGTATGGCCCATCGTATCACGGAGCCAGCTTTGCTGCGAATTGATCTGCAGTCTTGGAGGGGTGATGTTGTTTCAAGAGCACCATTTGTACAGATTTCGTTGTACTATTAAGTATACTTCCTTCAGCTGTTCTGACGGCTCCTTGGGGTTTTATCGTGGTTGATCGGTCCCCATTGTGGCTTCGTCGTATACGTCTTGGGGAGTCGTGGTTCGCGTCCTTGTACTAAGTACGGAGGGCTATATGCGGTCGTCTCCGAGACACTGATGTTGATGTCTAGAGTTAGCTCAATTAGTAGGTCATCCTACTTCAGCTGCTGCTTCTCTGTGAACTGCGTAATCATGGGTTTTAGTATCCGATTGGTGCGTTCTAATGCGTTATCCTGGGGCTCGCTGTGAATTGGTGTCTCATCCTGTAGTCCTTGAACCGCTTGAAATATCGCCTGGAAAACTGTGAAACTTTATCGGTATCTAGGACCTTTGGGAACTTAAAGCGGGCTATGATATATTCCCGAAACGCCCCTTGTAAAGTCTCGGTTGTGGCTTTTCTGTATGGAGCCATCTCATTCAATTTGTTGAATTTGTAGTGGAATACTACAATCATGATACTCCCATATGCTGAGCGAGGCAATAGTTCTACGAAATTGACACACAGAATGACCCAGGGCTCCTCGGGGATTAACGTCAACATTTCTCCAGCCGGCTGTTGTTGACTGCATTTGTATTGCTGGCAGTGTGTGCACTTATGCACATGGCGGGTTTGGGATATATCTGTAGAGTTGCCTATTTTCAATATAGTAATCGGTATATTTGATTCGGTCAGCAACCACTTCCGCCTTACGTCTCTTCCACCACAGTTACAGCTTTGTTGGGTCCTTTGTCCCCTTGTACAGGTTGTCTGGAGAGTGCGTCGGCTAACACGTTGAACTTTCCTCTGCGGTATTGTACGTCAAACTAGTGTTGCTGTAACTCCAGTGCCCACCTGGCTATGCGTCCCGAAGGACTCTCGATAGAGTTTAGCCATTTGAGTGACAAATGGTCTGTGAATACTGTGAACTGGTATCCCTCGAGGTACGGTCGCATCTTTCGTATGCCCTACACTATGGCTAAGCACTCCTTTTCAGTAGATGACTAATTTAGTTCTGCTCCATTCAAGTGTATGCTCGCATATGCTATAACACGCTCTTCTCCGTCGATTTCTTGTGTAAGTACGGCACTCAAACCGTAGTCGCTGGCGTCTTTTTGTAGTACGAATCTTTGGGTGTAGTCGGGGCAGGTAAGAATTTGGGCTTCAGCTAACTGCTGTTTTAGCAACGCAAACGCTGCTTGCTGGTCCTCAGTCCACTTGAAGTGTTTACCCTTATTTAACAACGTCGTCTGGGGATGCACTGTCTTGGCAAAATCTGACACGAAACGCCGATATCAGGATGTGATACCCAAGTATCGTCGCAGTTCCCGTATGTTCCGTGGTAGATGTAGTTCTCCGATGGCCGCTACTTTATCAGCATCTGTGGGAATTCCCTTTTCACTGACCATATGACCTAGGAATTTTAGTTCTTTGCGGAAGAAAGCGTAGTTCTCTCGACTTTGTTTTAAATTCGCCACTCGCAACTGTCTGATGACCTCGGGAAGGTTCTTATTGTGTTCTTCCAGTGTTATTCCTGTCACTATGATGTCGTCTAAATAGGCGAAGGCATAAGGCTCCATGTCGAGACCTATTAGCCTCTCCAAAGCTCTTTGGAAAGTTGCCGGCGCAGATTGTAGACCAAAAGGCATTGCCTTCCATTCATAGAGTCCTCTTCCTGGTATGGTGAAGGCTGTGTATTTTTTACTCTCTTCATCCATAGATATTTGACAGTTCCTGTTTTTGAGGTCGAGGCTGCCAATATATTTTGCTTCACGCAAACCCGAAAAAGACCCTACACAGGTATCTTTTTATCGGCCCATAAGTCTCCTGCCAACGCTCTCTAAAATGCTCGAACGCTTACTGCTGGAAAAACTAGCACCAAAGCTCAATTTAATCATTCCTCACCACCAATTTAGTTTCCGCAAACATCATGGAACTATTGAGCAGGTGCACCGTATTGCCTCTGAAATAAGGCGAGCATTTGAACAAAGGATGTACTGTTCCGGAATATTCCTAGACGTCGCACAAGCCTTTGACAAAGTCTGGCACGAAGGACTCATATATAAAATTAAAAAACTTTTGCCGAAAAGTTCGCATAAGCTTCTGGAGTCATATTTAACAAATCGCAAATTTAGGGTTAAATATAAAGAATTTGTAACGCCAGACTTTGAAATTATGGCTGGAGTACCACAAGGTAGTGTGCTTGGACCTGTGCTTTACACTCTGTACACTTCTGATCTGCTAACTGATAAAAACCTCGTTACCTCGACTTTCGCGGATTACACAGCTATCCTGAGCTCTCACCTAAATCCACGGATAGCCTCCCGGGATTTAGAGGAACACCTTAAAAAAATAGAAAGTTGGCTAGCAGATTGACGCATCAAAGTAAATGAGCAAAAAAGTGTACATGTAATACAATGTACAAAATACCAATCCAAACTTCAGTGTCATCCAAACGATCTAGCAAGGAATCTGCTTCAAAGGATGAATACATCTTGTCTTAACGGGCCACTTTTTTAAAAATAGAGTTTCTTTACATTTATATTTATATATTTATTTTTTCTACATAATTTATGTAAATTTGAACTAAAATTGCTCTAAGCACTGGCGCGGAGCATCAATTTATTTATTAGTTGAAAGCTTTGTAAAATTATTGTTGGTTTTTATTGAAAATATGCAATAAATAAATCCATGTTGGATTAAAAAAAAAAAAAAAACACACACACAAGAGCTCTAGGATGTGATGTATCCGTGGTAGCGGGTACGTATCGGTGATGGATCTTGCATTTAGTTGTTGATAATCGATGTACATTCGCCATTTTCTATCTTTCTTGCTTACAAGTACAATTGGAGCACTATGAGGACTGTGGGAAGGCTCTATGCAGCCCTTTGCCAATAGGTCATTCACTTCTGTATTTATCACCTTCTGCTGTGTTGGGTTTCTGGGATAGTTCCTTTCTTTAATCGGTCTATCGTCACGCATCACTATTTTATGACTAGCCACGTTGGAAACACCTGATTGTTCGACAAATTTATGTAGCTCGGTAGCCAAAAACTAGTCAATCTCTGCTTCTTCTGTCTGGGGCTCTTCCCGTATGGTCGTGCACAATGTGAAACCTCGGATTTGCACGCCACCGGTCTGTGGTCCGACTGCTACTTCTTGTTCGCCGCATTTAATTGTTGTTCCTGCCTCGTCATAAAGTCCAGGCCCAAGAGTAGATCGCCTGTGGAATCGGGCATCGTCAGGAGCCCTGAGCGCTTCTGTAATCTCCTTGTACGCCCATCTGCCATATGAGCACGTATGGGTGTATGGATCACCCTACCTGTGATTGCCCGTAACTGGCGGCCAAGGCGTTCGCTGATGAAACTCCGCGTTGCTCCGGTATCAATGGTGGCTGTGACTTCGTGGGTGCCTGTGGGGAAAGTGGCACAGATACGTCTCCCGTCACAACGTAAAGCGCTTAGATGTTTTGAGGTCTGTTGGCGCTCGCTGGGCTCGCTTGAGCTTTACAGCATTCCATGGTTCTGGTTCCACGCTTTCCGCAGTCCCAACAGAACAAAATTTGTGCGTTGCGGCAATAGCGAGCAACGTGCCCACTTTACCCGCATCGTCGACATGCCGTGTGTACATCTATTGGTGGCTCTGCTTTAGAGTTATGGGCTGGTAGTACGTGTGGGTTTCGAGTTTCTCGTGGTGGTGGCCGACTCCAGATTGTGGTGTGGGTACCCTGGATGTGTCGCGGTTACCTCGTATACCCTCTAGATCCTCCCCCATTTCGACTAATTCGTCCAACGTCACGAGGTCCATTCGACGCACATAGCATTGGTATTATTCCAAACTCTTTCGGAATATGTGTTCAAGTTTTTACTCCGCTGCGTGTCCGGCATGTCGAATGAGATTCTGGAGTTCTACGACATATTTTTTAAAAGTTTCCTTCGGTCATTACAATCGTTGTCGGATCTCATCCTCCAATTTATCAAAAAAGCGTGCCGGCAAGAATAACTTGAAAAAGTCCTTCTTGAATGCAGCCAACTCCAGGCGCGATTATTATTCCAACCAAAGAAACGCAAGTTCCTTTAGTAGTTTCGGCATTGTACCGGGTAGACGGTTTTTGTCTATCCCGTATACGTCTGAAAGTGCCTCTATGCGCTCGATGAAAGCCAGGGGGCCTCGCTTTCCGTCGAATTTTAATGACCACTTTCTTACATGATTAATAATGGCGGAGTAAGCACAAGCTATATTCGTCGGGAACTGCTGTGCGCAGGGTTGTACGTGAAGTCCTGGCCGGATCGCCAGTAACCAGTGATAGCGATTCTCGGGTGGCCATCATAGGTTCGTCGGAAAACGTTTGTGGTTCCAAACTATGTGGAATTTGGGGAAACGTACCTAGAACAGGTGAGAAGCTGTTTATATGTTGATCCTGCAGTTCGGCCAAGCTTAGCTCCTGCTGTAGACTAAGCACTGTGGAATTCAGATACTCAACGAGTTTCTTTCGTAATTCTTCTACAGTTCCTGAAGGATCCAAACCGAATTCGGTACTGGAGGCTACCAGTAGCTCCTTTCAAGGGATGTATACCCAACTTGTCTTCACCATCCTGTTTAAACGATCTTCGATGTGCGTGGAACAATGAAGGATTTTGCTAGTTTCCTTACGAATTGAGGTTTTGTTTTCTCGGGCGCCACTGTAACGACTCATTTTCCGGGGTATCCTCAGCGGTGTCGAGGAGTCATACAGAACTGCTGTTGTTGTTCTTCTTGATGATGTTCTGGACCGGTGAACTACGGTGCAGGTGAATTGAATTCTACTGAAGGAGAATAATTTTTGTTCTTGATGATTGGCTTGAGTTGATTTATTTCTCGATGTCTATTGCCTCTACCTCTACATGTATTTCAATAAGTATTTAACCCAACAAAATTTGAAACCAAATAGGAATTGTTATGTGGATGAAATTAGTAGGTCAACTAATTTCATCCTTACAATGTTTTCAGATTGGGCTAAAGAATAAGTTCCTAGTAGATTCGACAGTAGATAGTGAATTTTTCCAATAGTTTTAATTTGAACATCCTTTTGTTTTCTCTCCATTCTAGTTATAAGTATATATAAATTTATTTTATTGCTCAATAGTAATTTCTTTCGCGTTCTCTTCGCGTGTTTTCTTTTTTTCACCCACGTGTTTTGTTAAATATATTTAACTGTTTTAATCGTGAAAAGTGATACTAAATGCCGTACGATTCTTAGTCGTACACGGGGAATAGGTTCAGTGAGCTTCACGATAGCTCACTAACCAGCATCAATTCTAAAAAAAAATTTTGAGACATAACAAGAGAAATCTTTACGGTACCTACCGCCAACAAGGCCGTTGTGTCGTCAGTTACTCAAGGGGACTAACATCTATTTGACTACATACCGTAATTGAGCTCTGGCGGAAGTTAAGTCTACCACCTCCACGTGGTAACGGCTGGTAACAATTGTGCACTGGATGTGCGATCCATTCCTGACAATGGATACCACAGTGCGTGGTGTTGGCTAAGATAGGTCGGGCGGAGGGAGTAAACCATGGTAAAAAAATCCCTCCTAATTAAAGATGCTATGAGACCCGTGCCTATCGGTTGATTTGCAGCCAGGGGGTAATACCGGCAATATTTCTACGAAGCTACCTCGATATTGGGTCACCTCGAATTATATTCACGACCTTGCCGTCTCCTCGGTGGTAAAGCCTACAAGTGGTGGTAAAGCCCACAAAAGTCTTCCATTAGCTGGGCAACAAGACTTACAGAGGGACTATCAGAGTTTCCGAAAGCAAACCCGCCGCCAAAACGTCAGCAGTCGGACGACCCGCCCAGAAACCCGGCACTATCAAGAGGCCCCGACGTCATGAGACTATTCCAGCACCAAAGGCCTTCAGCGAAGCAGTCCGAGCTCACCAAATATGGGCCGTTGTGGACAAAAGCAACATTGACGGCACCATTTCTGTTGAGAACTGAAAGAAAAAAGAAACCAGGGTCTCAGGTAAACCTAGCCTATGTACTAATACGTATAGGGATAAATGTTTTTATGCTCTCTAATTACAGCGATGCCGACTAAACAATTATCAGCCTGGAGAAGGGTGACGAGCAGATATGGCTATCGTGATGCTACCTGACCCACGATCACGAAGAGCTACCAAGATCAATTTTTAAGGAGCTGTTGACGCACTCGCAAAGGCTAGGCGCTAAACCGATAATTCGTGCGGACATAAATGCTCATCACATCGTGTGGGGCAGCACGGACACTAATGTGAGGGGTGACTGCCTTTTCGATTATTTGCTTGGAACTAACCTGCAAATCTGTAATAGGGGTGTTAAACTTACTTCTGTCATTAGCAATAGGCAAGAGGTAATAGCCGCCACCTTTGCCTCTGACTCTGTTGTTGGAAGATTAAGGGAGTGGGTGGTATTAGAAGAACACTCCATCTCTGACTATAGATACATCTCGTTTGAGATCATCAAAACTCTACCTAAACCTAAGCCTGGTAGGAATATCAGGAAAACAGACTGGGATAAATATGTAGATCTAGTTGGGAATACATTAAATGTCTGTCAATCTAGCGAACCAAGAAGCATAGAAGGTGTAGAGGAAATGGTTGGCTCTGTTACTGGCAGCATAAACGCGGGCTTGGCAGAAGCCTGTCCACTAAGGAAGTTGAGGGGAAAGCCGAAACCTCGGTGGTGGACGGAAGAGCTAAGCAAGCTTCGGGTACAGTAGGACAGCTTTTAATGAGGCGAAGTATACACGTCTTGAAAATGACTGGAAAGCATACAGTCTTTAAGAAGAAGGTTAGAACTGCTCAAAAGCAATCTTCGAAATCCTTTTGTGAGGAAGTAGAGGGAGCGACTGAGGCTTCTAGACTTCGGTAAATATTAGTGGGAAGTTCTCAGAACTGGGGGCTTTTACAGAAGTTGGATGGCACATTCACTTTTACTAGTAAGCAGTCTCTAGAGCTTCTACTCAGCACGCATTTCCCAGGTTGCTCAGATATTACTGGGCACGAGAAGGAAGATACGTCAAATAGTCGGGCAGTTTGGATAGACGCTCTATCTGAGGATCGAGTCTTATGGGCTATTGAAAGTTTTAAGCCTTTTAAGTCCCCTGGTCCTGATGGTATTTATCCAGTGGAATTACATAAAACCGCTGGATACCTGAAAGGCTGGCTCTTAGCAATCTTTGAAGGATGCTTTAAGTTTGGGTATATACCAAGAATCTAATCTCATCGGCTCAACATGCCTATACAAAGGGGAAATCTGTGGAGACAGCTGTACATAACCTTATTTCCTTTTCAGAAGGGTCATCGCACAAGCAGGAATTTACCCTGGCTGTCTTTCTTTATATTGAGGGGGCCTTTAATAATGTCAAAGGGGGGGCCATCACTGCATCACTTACTGAACTTGGGGTAGAAACGGGCCTGGTAGGCCTCATTGGTAAAATGCTGAATAGCAGAGTCAATGAGACGAATCTAGGAGAATCGGTCCTACGTAAGTTGGGGAGCAGGTACACTAGGTATACCTTAGGGAGTTGTACTCTCACCGTTTCTATGGAATACAGTTATTAACAAACTTCTGATAATATTAGAGGCGTTGGGATGCAAGGTGGCAGCTTATGCTGATGATGTTGTCATTGCTCTCTCTGGAAAATTCACATCTACACTGAGAGATTTGTTGCAAAATGCTCTAGATCTTCTTTTAAAGTGGGCGGAGGATTGTGGTCTTGGAGTAAATCTTGATAAGACTAAGGTCATTCTGTTTACTAAGAAATATAAAATCCCTCAATTAGACCCAATTACTCGTAAGGGGAAAGCTCTAGGGATTTCAGAAGAGACGAAATACTTGAGTCTTATAACCATAAGTAAGCTTACTTGGAAGTCAAACACCATAGAAGGAGCTAGGAAAGCTGGGGTGGCTTTTTATGCCTGCAAAAGAGCTATAGATAAACCTGAGGAATTAAGCCTAGGGTAGCTCACTGGCCTTACACTGCGGTTGTCAGGCCCATTCTCCTATATGGAAATGTGGTCTGGTGGACTGCAATGCAGAAAAGGACCTACTGCCAAACACTCGGTAAGGCACAGAGATCAGTAGAATTAGCAATAAATGGCACCATGAGAACCATGCCAACCTTGGAATTCGATATCATACTACTTCTGCCATCCTTAGATTTCTTCTGAAAATATTTAGTAGCATGCTCCGCCATTCGGCTCAAGGCGAGCTTACAATGGAAAGCTGTTTCGTATGGACATGCGACCATATTAGAATCCTATACGGACATTCCCAGTGATATTGATTACTTTCCTTCTTCCATCTGTTTCGAAAGAAATTTATGGGTAAGGATTCCTTCCAGAGAGGAATGGCTCGAGGGGGATCCATCACCAGATACACACAGACAGATCAAAAATTAATACCGGTGTAGTATCAGGGATTTATTGCGAGACTGTCGCCGATCTTTAAACGAGATGGCTAATAATTCCTATCCTTTTGTGCTGGGTACCAGGACATAGGGATATACCAAGGAACTGCGAGGCTGATGTCAGTAGGCATATTTGTGTACCTCTCGCGACTTGTAAGCTTTCCATAAAGGAGACAGTAATTAATTCTACGAATCAAAGGTGGATCTGTACCACTACCTGTGAAATCGCCAGGCAAACATATCCGAGGAAAAGTTTAATTAATATTACAGCTAATATATACAAGTCCCAGGAAGAATCGGTGAAAACCATAAACTCCTGGCTCTGTCTTAGTTAATATACAAGTCCCAGGGAGAGTCGGTGAAAACCATAAACTCCTGGCTCCGTCTATGTTAGTATACAAGTCCCAGGGAGAGTCGGTGAAAACCATAAACTCCTGGCTCTGTCTGAGTTAATATACAAGTCCCAGGGAGAGTCGGTGAAAACCATAAACTCCTGGATCTGTCTTACTTAATATACAAGTCCCAGGGAGAGTAGGTGAAAACCATAAACTCCTGGCTCTGTTTGAGTTAGTATACAAGTCCCAGGGAAAGTCGGTGCAAACCATAAACTCATGGCTCTGTATAAGTTAGTATACAATTATAATTAGTATTTAATTATACCTTTCATTGCTGCTGATGTCGACGATGGTATATCTATGTAACTTCGTTGACTGTTGCTCCAGAAAAGACACCGAGTTCTTGGTGGTGGCTGCTTTTATAGGCCAGCCGGAAGTTGTACAGGAAGTGTTGTTGTACAGGAACAGTTAAATTTGAAAAAACCGTTAAATTGAAAATAATTGACATTCTTTTTGTTCTTCATCGCACCCGAAGCGACCGATCCATCGCTGACCCTTGTGTGCTTCTCCTCTCACTTGTGTTTTGTTTTCGTTGAAAAGCCGTTAAATTCAAAATAGCTGGCACTCTTTGTCTTCTTCATCGCACCCGAAGCGACCGATCCATCGCCGACTCTTGTGTGCGTCTCCTCTTAATCGTGTATTGATTTCGTTGAAAAGCCGTTAAATTCAAAATAGCTGATACTGTTAGTCTTCTTCCTCGTGTTGTCAGTTAGAACCAAGCTACCTACGTGTAGTTGACTCACAGCATCGACTCCTAATAGATGCCACACTCTGTGGGATTAGCATGTGCTAAAATTATTTAACAGTAAAACATACTTTTAGGGTCTAAGTATTTTAAGCTAAATGGTTTGTGTAATGTTACTATGTAAACTTTTAGGGTATTACAGTTCCGCAGTCGAGTCGACGAGGGCACCGTCGCCACTTTTATAGTAGGTCAGTTGGCTTGACCAGCTGACACCAATTAGCAGGTGCGGAACTGGAACACCAGAAAGGTCAGTTCACAGACTGAGATGAGCATTAAGAAATAATATATAAGAATTAGTATTTGTAAAAAATAAAGGCTTGTGATTATTATCTTGAAACCAGAAAGTGTCTGTGTGTTCTCATTCAGAGCTAGTGGTTTAGTGTTTTTCAGCTACGCGCCCAGCGAACCGAGACAGGACGTCTCTCAACGACAAGGAAGGACAACCCCAACATTTTGGCGCAGCCGGTAGGATCCAACGTCGAGTGCCAGGAAAAGAGCACTCCTACGCGGGAATCCACCAACAGGAAACCATTAGGATAACCATCTCAAAGGAGTTCAATGGAGGGAGCAAGGATATTGGTGAGTATGCTTATATTAGGATACTTTAGTATTTAAGTGCATTTTGTCGACGATTCTGTGTGGCCGTGTGGGCGCTTTTGCGCCGGTCATGCAGAAGAAGCAGCATCGGGGCTGAATAGCCGCTGTGGTTAGGTGACACTAGGTTGATCCTCGAAAATTTTTAATGTTCAGGTTGTATAGGTTTATTTCACTGAGATTAGGCTCATATTTTTTCTTACTTCTTGTTTCAGCATTCTCGGGGGATGTGGGACGTGTCTGTTTATTCACGGATTTTGCGCTATTGAATTGCGAACTTGTGTATACCGGTTGGTTTGGTTCGGAAAGAACGTGCCACGGTATAGGGTTCGTACGATTATGATAGGGGATTTCTGTTTGTTTGTCGGTAGGGACATTTATATGATTCAATTTATATTGTTTTGAAATCAAAATAAAGATTGATTTAAATATTTGGCATTTTGAGTTTAGGATATTAGGTGAAGAGGTGCAGACAACACGTGTTGTTGCATCAAAGTTTGTGTAGTTCCAAAACTACAATTTGCGTAGCAATGTTGAAGAAAACATTTAAATGCTATTATTACGTGGCACATACGTTACGGGGGTTTTTTTTTATTAGATATGGATTCAAATTTCCGGGAATGAATCAAGACATTTTTTGCCTGTATATCCAATTTCGGTTTTTGCGAATTGGGATGATTTTTGGGAGTATTAAAGTTGGTGATTGGATATAGGGACACATGTGAGGAAAACAAGGAGTATCTGTGAGAAAGTCAAGGACCAATTTGCAGTGATGGAAGGACTTAATGGACGCCGGTAGACAGCGGAACTTTGTGATGGAAAACAAGTATAGCCGAATATGTATATAAAGATAGAATTTACGGTGGAATGTTTTTTTTTAATAACTCTTTTTGAATCATTAAGTAAGATAGAATAAAATATTGGAAGAAGTTTTAACAACTATTGGATTTTTATTTTTAATTGGGATACGCCATCTGTTCTGGCATTTGGGATATGACGAAGGAAGCGCAAGGATTACTGCTGATGCAGGAGCAAATTGGAGAGGCGATTGAAAATTTGGTCCGTAATTTTAAGAAAGATGGCAGTTTACGTAAGGACAACGTGTATTACCGCAAGCGAATAAGACAGTTGCAAAATCTGGGGAGAGAGTTCAACAAAAATCATGGAGTGTTGTTGCCTCACGCAGTTGAGTACGGCAAGGGAAAATATTTTGCGGAAAATTATGCAGACTACATAAATAGTGTGATCAACGAATGGGCAGATACATTTAGTTCTGAATTAGAGGGACTAGGACAAGAGATTGTGTGTTTGGTTTCGCCAGACGAGGAAATAAGGAACAGATTGAAATCCATTCAGTCAGAGGTGAAACTGTTTACTGGGAAAATAGATGACCAGTTCGAAGCGAGTACGAGCAGGGAAGAAGCTCAGGAATTGTGGAGGCAGGCGAACGCCGGAGGCGCTGTGTCACCATTAGAAGTAGCGGATCAAGCCTTAACGGCAATCCAAAAAAGGACAGAAGAAAAGTTGTTCAAATTTCATGAGAAAACAGAAGATTTGAGAGCACAAAAGAGTATCTAGAGAATAGGGTAAAGGAACTTTCTCGGAGATTGACGGAGACAGAGGAAGCAGCATCGCTGTTGGAAAAGGAGTGTGCGGAATTAAAAAGAGGACGGGCGACCAATAGGACCTCACTGAATAGGGAGAGATCAAAATCAGCTTCAGCTGGATTTACGCAGACAGTAAAGAAACTCAAAAATGAAGAATCTCATCCCATTTACAACATGCGCTACCTAATGCACCGAAAAATAATGGTAGAAGAACCCATAAATGCAAAGGCCCTCTTCAGTGCACAAATTGCCAAGAATTTGGGCACACTAAATCATACTGCACTCTACGCAGTGTTTGTGTCATCTGCGATATCTAAACACTTCATCCAAGTGTCCATCTAATAAAATGGATATATCAGTGATGAATTGCAACCTCAACTGGCATCATATTAGTATAGACAAAAATACCACCCAGCTCGGAGCCGCAAATATCCAAGCCCAAACCGACGAACCAAATTCAGTACGGGACTCACTGAAATCACTTGTCCAAACTATGAACGAGTTCATTGTCTCGATGCAGAATATGATGCGGGAAATGATTAGAAACCAATCCCTTCTACTACAAACCCTTTTATCCAAACCATGAGCTCGATCAAACTTTGCCATTGGAACGCAAACGGCTTAAGCCAACACCATCTAACAAATAGACATTATTTCAAATAGACTTATTTCAGAAACACATTTCACAGAAAAAATAGTTTTAAAATCCCGCACTACAAACTGTATAGCATAAACAATCCTCAAGGCAAAGCCTGTGGAGGCACCGCAATACTAAAAAAAGCAGAATTAAACACAATTCACTAACCAGCTTCAGTAAAGACTATCTGCATGCAACGTCAATATGCATTGAAGAGAACATCATTAATTTATCAGTCACAGCGATTTATTGTCCGCCGCGGTTCAGTATAACAGGAAGTACGTTGGCCGGTATATTTAACGCCAGAAGGGATAAGCCGCGTGGTAAAGCCAAAATTAGTACTAAATGAAGAAAGACAAGCGGAATTTTTGTTTGGCGCATCTGAAATCGGCGTCGAGCCTTTTTCTCCGGGAAGCCCGATAAATAACGAAAATCAGGGATATCCGGAAGATACAGGAAAGTCCCAATACTGTGGACAGTATTTCGCCTGTACGAACAAACGATCGAAGACTAATGAGTTTGAGCCCGTCATTGGTCAATTACCTCTCAGATCCGGGAGAAGTGAATCTAGGAAAAACCCATAAAGATAGCGCTCAAGTCTTACCGGTCATAAATAAAACAAAAATACGCAAAGTGGGTATAGAGGAGATTTCAAAGACAGTGGCCAGGCTAGTACCTGTGTTTACTGGTGCAGTTTCAGAGGATTTACGCTCAGAAGTTAACAGATTCATTCAAGGTTGTGAGCTTGCAAAGCGAAGCATAAGCCCTGATGAGTTGTAGGATTTCTTCGACTGTGTTAAGCAAAGGTTATTTGGAGACGCGTACAACCTTGTGTTGCCAAAGCAATTCGCCAGTGTGGACGAGCTTTACGGTCTTATAAGGAGAACTTATCTGAAGGAGAGAACTTTGGAGGACATAACCCAAGAAATAAGAATCGGGAAGCAGCTGGCAAGTGAAGACATACGTGCCTTTGCCAGGCGTTTAGAGTCACTTCAGATGATGGCCCAGGAAATAATCAGGAATAAGTACAATGGCATTGGAGATACAGCGTTATTACACGAAGTTGACGAGTCGGTGTTGACAACTTTCGTGGTGGGGCTCCGCAACTCGGTTCTAAAGATTCATATGCTGAATAACAGAACAGGATCTCTGGAGGAATTAGTAGAAGAAGCGATCCACAAGTTCTCGTGGAACGGAGTACGGCTGGGTTAGGTGAGGTACACATGTTGGAAAATAGACAGGACATGTTCACCGCCGCTGTCGTGAACAGAGATGGAAGTAATTACGTCCCTAACATATACAGAGGAGCATATAATCCCGGTGTCTCCGACAACAGAGCCGCGAATCCGAGAAATCCGTACAGGGGGTTTGTACAGAGGGCACCCACATGTTTGTTCTGCCGTAAGCAAGGTCATACAAGGGATGAGTGCATTACACGCAAAAACACGCCCTACTGTATGGAGTGCCAAACATATGGTCATGAGGCAAGTAGACAGTGCCAAGGAGGCACGGTATGGAATCAGAGTAAAAGGCAGCCAGCTACGAGGCTCCCGGTTCCACCTTTGAGGGACAGCAGTGGTAACTTCAGTAGTCCCAGAGTTAATTCAACAGAAGGAATTAACCAAGGAAGAAATCCTTTCAAAACCGGGGGTGGTCAGCAGCCACCAAACTGGAATTCCAGAAGTGAAGCAAGGATAAGCAACACAAAACAGGGGTTGAGATGTTTCTCATGTGGACGAATGGGACATCGGGCAGCGGAATGCAGGGATAGACAACCCCAATAAAGGAACCAGGGAAACTTCTAGCGGCGCAGTCGAGGCCAGTAGACTGGAAATCCAACACAAAGGAAGTAATAATTAGGATGGAAGTACGTATGACTGGTAATGTAGGAATTACAGTCCAGGAGAAGGAGGAGCAAGAGTCTCTCCAGTATCACGAAGAGTTAGGGTGTGGATACACGTCCATATCGGGAACAAAAGGAGGTTGCTTCGCTATGACCAGTATAGGTGATGCCTTCATCGAGATACTCTGCGAGGAAGCAGCGAGTGGAAAGCTAGTGCTATTAGTAGATTCAGGGGCGGACACTAGCCTCGTAAAATCTAGTGTTTTACGAAATGGGCTAGACATTAATCAAATGGACGTAAGGTCGCTTAACGGAGCGTTTGGAGGGTGCATTAGGACATTGGGGTCGCTCAGAATAGGGCACAGTGGAGTTAAGGGTATGAGTTTTAGAGTGCATGCAGTGGAAGTGGATAGGAAAGGTATCCCGGCTGAAGGGATAATTGACTGCGATAATCTTTGGGGCCGCACCATACTGGATGCGCTCGACAAGCAGTTATCATTCTACGATAACAATAAGAAGAGAATCCTTACTTTTCCATTAATGTCATGGCAGGAAGGAACCGTGACTAGGGTTAAGAAGTGTGGTATGGAGGTAGTAAACGGAATGTCAACCAGAGTAGTTACTATGCATGTAAATACGATACTTAGGACTGTTGTTTTGCACACGCAGCAGCTAGCGGAGGGTGTATATATGGGAGAAACCATAACGCACGTTCACAAGGGTAAGGTGTACGCTTGTGTACTCAACGGATCCGAAAAGGTCTACCTGATGGATGAGGATTTTAGGCCCAAGTTCACTAGTTACGATAATTTTAAGGAACCGAATTATAGATCGGTAAATCAGATTATACAAGTTGATATAAGAAAAAGAATGGAGGGAGTGCTAAAATAATTGAAGTTAGACCCAAGCGTAAATTTAGAGGAAAAGGCATCAATAGAGGCCATTTGTACGTCATTCCATGACATATTTTTGCTGGAAGGAGACCAGTTGACATATACACCAGAGGTAGAGCATGAAATACCTACTAGAGTGGATCAATCACCAATTAACCAGAAACAGTACAGATTGCCACAACCTCACAAAGATGAGGTAATTAGGCAAGTGGAAGGAATGTTAAAGGATAACATAATTTCACCGAGTATCTCGCCTTGGAACTCAACAATAATTTTGGTACCAAAGAAGGGAGGTGCTCAGGGTCAGAAGAAGTGGAGAATGGTTGTCGATTTTAGGAAATTGAACGACGCCACTATCAAGCAAGTGTTCCAATTCCAAGGATAGAAGAAATTCTGGATCAATTGGGGCATAGTAGATATTTTTCTACACTTGATTTAGCGAGTGGCTACCACCAAGATAAGCAGAAAACCGCGTTCAGCACCGGTTTAGGGCATTATGAGTTTAACAGAATGCCGTTTGGATTAACAGGAGCACCGGCTACCTTCCAACGGCTAATGAACCATGTGCTAACAGGCTTGCAAGGGTTAGATTGTTTTGTATATCTCGATGATATTGTAATTTATGGGAAGAACTTGCAGCAGCATTCGCAACGCTTGTGCAAGGTGCTCCAGAAATTACGAGAACACAATTTGAAATTGAACACGGAGAAGTGTCAATTTTTGCGGAGAGGTGGTTTATTTAGGCCATCGTTGCTCAGAGGCAGGAGCACTGCTTGACCCGCAGAAGGTGGAATGCGTTAAAAATTTAGCGGTTCCAAGAAATAGAAAAGAAGTGCAAGCATTCCTAGGACTAGTGAACTATTACAGGAAGTTCGTAGAAGGACTAGCCGGAATTGCGTTGCCAGCGAATAAGTTGCTACGAAAAGAAGCAAATTTCGAATGGACAGAGAGTTGTCAACAAGCATTCGAGAGGCTAAAGGAAATAATTAGCTCGCCACCGATTTTGGCGTACCACGACTTTGAGCAAACTCTTTTGTTGACCACTGATGCTAGCAATGAAGCATTAGGGGCAGTATTGTCAAAAGGGGAAGTCGGTAATGACCGACCAATGGCATTCGCAAGCAGAGCGCTTAGCGATACGGAGAAAAGATACTCCACAATAGAGAAGGAATTCCTAGCCATAGTGTGGGCTACAAAGAATTTTAGGGCATATTTGCTAGGACGCCCATTTAAGATATATACTGATCACCAGCCGCTGAGAGGCATAGCCAATTTGAAAGAGCTAACGTCTAGGCTAGCCAGGTTCAGACACAAATTGTCTGAGTAAGCTTTTGAAATCATATACAGACCTCGGAAAAAGAATCTGAATGCCGATGCACTCAGCAGAGTACCGCAGGCACAGAAGGTATCAGTAGTGCAAACGAGGGCCAAAGCACGGTCAGATAAGGAGAAGGCCGAGAGAATTCAAGGAGATAAAGTGGATGCAATAAGTAATGTTAGCAATGCGGGAGACGATGCCAATGAACAAAGAGCCAGTAGTGTGGAATGGCTGGAGGATATAAAGGATATCCAGGCAGTGTTAAAGGGTTTCCGTGATTCACCTCTAGGTGGACACCAGGGATTCTGGAAAACCCATGAATTAGACGAGTATACGGATGGAAAGCTATGCTCAAAGACATAAAAAAATATGTAAAGAGTTGTCCAAAGTGCCAGGTCACCAAAAGTTCAAGGCTAACAAAGATGCCAATGGTGTTAACTGACACACCAAAATAACCATTTGATAAAGTTCATATGGATATTGTAGGTATTTTACCTGAGACAGTTTCGGGAAATAAATACATTTTGACGTTCCAAGATGATTTCTCAAAGTATATGGCGTGTATGGCTATACCCGATGCTGAAGCAAGTACGGTGGCCAAGGCATTCTTTGATGAAATAATAGCACGGTACAACATACCTAAGGTTTTGATAACCGACAATGGTTCCAATTTTGTATCGAAATTATTCTCAGAAACTTGTAAAATGCTGGGAATCAAGAAGTTGCACATAACACCATATCATCCACAGGCGAATGGCTCATTGGAACGTAGTCATCGACCTCTGGCTGAGTACTTGCGCAGTTTTGCCAAGGAAGGCGGCTCGAATTGGGATCAATGGTTGACCACTGCAATGCATGTACACAATAATACGGTACATGTATCAACGAAGCAAACTCCGTTTAGGACGCTCTATGGGTTTGATTTCAGCATGCCAGCAAATCTGAAGCGCAAATGTGCGCCAGTGTACAATGCTGATGATCCCAATAAAGTGCAAAAGTACCAGCTACAGCGAGCGCACGAGTTGGTCAGAGAAAACCAGGATTGCGCTAAACGAGTAGCCAGGGAAGCCTATAACAAGGTACTAAACCCAGTCGTTTTGAATGTGGGTGACCGAGTATTAATGAAGAATCAGGCTAGGAAAAACAAATTCTCACCTGTTTGGATAGGTCCATATTCAGGAGCAGAAATCCGCAGCCCAGTTACAACAGTCGTAACAATTAAGGGCAACAATAAAAAGCTACATAATAATTTGTTGAAATTGTTCCACATTAGACCACACAACTAAAGACATGTGTTAACAGTGCTTTACAATTGTAAACACAAGAATAACAACGTAAACATGTACGTGTGTTTATCAAATAACACACACAGCTCCGACTTTCAAAGTCAAGGCCAGTAGAAGTGTGCCAATTAAACTCGAGTCAGTATAATTGACGTAATGAAAATGTGCTTATTAGGCACTATGGCCGAATGAAGACAGTAGGGAAAAATATTTTTTAAATATTATATGATAAAAAAAAAGTTCATTGCACGCAATTAAAAAATAAAATAAAATAGCAAGACAGTCGTGGGTAAGTAATATAAAACTTAACTTCAAATATGTACATACATACATACGGCAGTGTATGCACTGAAATTCGACGCATAAGCGATAACGCTAGGCAACGGAACTGCTGGTAAAGTAAGTATATATATATGTATATATGTGTATAAGATAAAGAATGAATGTACGAACGTATTTTTAAAGAAGTAAGTATTCTAGTTAAGAGGAATGGGTATGTGCGTATGTATATTTTTGCAGATACTGCAGTAGGCTATATGTACATATATATGTTTTTACTGTTTATTGATTAGGAAATTAGCGTATGGAAATTTGAATAAATGTTGTGTTGGGATATAAAAAAAAGATGTATAGTTAATTGGGGAAAAAAACGTTAACAATTAATTCTAGGTAATTAAAGCGCCTCGAATGTATGTGTGCAGCCATATACGAGCTAATTACAGGATCGAAAATAGAATCGTTAATGGATATATACATATCAGGCTAGAAGTAAATTTAAATAAAAAGTAATTGTATGCGATGAAAGATATAGTCCTGCAATGGACAAAGTTTTGACACAAACGGGATTATTTTATATAATCTGGTTTTTGTCGGAGGACAAATGAATTTGTTCAAAACTGAAATGAGTGGTAGCTCACGTGTTGAAAAAGAGCACGGAAAATAAATCGAAGCAAAACTGCTGCCCTATATGGCAATAGTAACACATGGTCCAGTCCTCCTTTCCTCTAGGATGCAGTAGCGAATCCAATAATGTAAGGGGAAAAGACGAGTGGACGCAAATTGAATGATATAGCATTCAATTATAGAATAAGCATGTTATAGAAATATTGTTTTTTTTAAATATATTCAGGAATAGCGTATGTTTAAGAAAAGTTATAAATTAAAAAATTATTATCTGTGTAAAAGTTCAGATTAAAATTAAAGGTAGTTTAGAAAATAATTAATGTTACAGAAATGAATTATATAAATTCTAAATTTATAAAGAAATAAATGTAGTAATCCAAAGAAAACTAAAATTATACTAAATAGGAAAATTATACCCAGGAGTATATATAGTGTATATAGTATATTTGTTTAAATATTATACAATTTTGAAATGGATTTATTAAATTAGCTTATGAAATGTTCGGCTAAAATTAAACATAGAAAAATATAAAAATAAAATGTTAACTAGAAAAACTAAGAAAACTATTATAAGTATTCCGTTTTCATGATGTTAACCGAAAAAGGAAGTTCCAGGAACAGCGCATATCGGAAGACGGTGCAGACTAAGGGACCAACGTATTATTCGGAAAGATGTGTTTTTGAAAATCAGAGATTTCTGGCAGCTTCTCCAAGGTTTGGGAATCCGGTTGTGACCGCAAGGATGCCAACATATTAGATTGGGGATGAATGGCGACGGATGTAATTTTAATTTTGCGAAACGGCATATGGCCGCAGCATTTGAACGCGTTGTGGAGGGGTTTATTGACAAGAAACGAAGAAGAAACAACTTTCCTTGCGGAGTCATGCTTTGCATTGGACAGTTTTACTTTACAATGTCCACCCAGTGAATCACAATCTCAACAAAATCAATTTTAGATAAGTTGACGATGGGTAAAAGCTTAAGGAGGGTGACTGAAACCGCCACCAAATATAATAAGCAGAAGAAATTTGGCTCACGGAAGTTAATTGCTTCATTGAAGCAATCTAGAGTATGAACATATGAAATTTGATTTACATATGAAATATGATTTAATACAAGAGGACACAGAGACTGGTAACCGATCAGAGTACACAAATTACATCAATAAATGTGTGTCTCAGAGAAATACCGATTGTCTCCACATCAAAGCCAAACGATGTCAAATACCATTATGAGGAAGCTCAAGAGAAACACTTCCACCATAAAACGCATTTCTGCAAAATAAGAAGGAGTATTGTAATCTCTCATGTATTCCAAATGTTTTTTACAAGTTGAATACTATAAGCAGAGGCAGTACCACATACAGCCGTGGGGCACGCTATATAACTGGAAAGAAGAAGGCCACCTAAAGCAAAGTTTTAATGGCAAACCAGATCGCCAACCTATAACATCTTTGTACGTACCGATCCAGAAAGAAGAGAGGGGTATGCAGAGTTCATCGAGGGACTTCACTCTCGCAGGACGGACGTTACCAGGACCAACAATTGCAGAGGACCGTATTTATAAGAAGCGTAGCTAAATATGTAATTAGTTTGTAATTTTGTTTGTATATACGCCAGTGAGAAAAGAGTCGATGAAAGACCAAATATAAAAAGGGGAATGTAACTAAAAAAAAATAGAGATAAAAGAACAAAATAAAACAAAAGAGAAAAAACTATAAAAGAAGAAGTAATAAGAGAAAAGAAAAAAAATACAAAAGTAAAAAGAAAAGTATAGAATAATAGAACCCAAATAAGGCGAATTTGAAAAAAAAGAAGAAAAATTGTACATATTGTTTAAAGTGCAGAAATGATTGTAAACTTTCATTAGAAGTTAGTTGCACTAACTTCTTTTAGAAAGAGGGGAGGGATGTTGTGATTTAGAACCAAGCTACCTACGTGTAGTTGACTCACAGCATCGACTCCTAATAGATACCACACTCTGTGGGATTAGCATGTGCTAAAATTATTTAACAGTAAAACATACTTTTAGGGTCTAAGTATTTTAAGCTAAATGGTTTGTGTAATGTTACTATGTAAACTTTTAGGGTATTACAGTTCCGCAGTCGAGTCGACGAGGGCAGCGTAATGCACCGTCGCCACTTTTATAGTAGGTCAGTTGGCTTGACCAACTGACACCAATTAGCAGGTGCGGAACTGGAACACCAGAAAGGTCAGTTCACAGACTGAGATGAGCATTAAGAAATAGTATATAAGAATTAGTATTTGTAAGAAATAAAGGCTTGTGATTATTATCTTGAAACCAGAAAGTGTCTGTGTGTTCTCATTCAGAGCTACCCGAAGCGACCGATCCATTGCCGACTCTTGTGTGCTTCTCCTCTTACTCGGGTATTGTTTTCGTTGAAAAGCCGTTAAATTCAAAATAGCTGTAATTAGCCGCTTGTATAAGTATTAATGTACTGCGTACATTTTTAAGTGCTCCTGTTTTCGCCGTGGTTTTAATTGGTGCGATTGGTATGAGAGCTGGTTTTTTTCCGCTTATCTTCCAACGGTCTCCTCTTTATGTTGGTAGGATAACTATGTGGTGAGTGTGTACGCGTTTTGAGTGATCTATGGTGGGAGGTAATCTTTAGTTTTAGCATTGTTTTTTAAGCACAAGGCCCCTATGCTAAATGTACATCTTTGGGGCATTATACGCTTTTTAAGTGTGTGTGATGAAAATACTTGCACTTGTATTTTTCATCTTCACAAGAAATATCTTTAGACTCAATAGACTACAAATTAGGATTTTAATAGGATCCCTCACGGAAATTTTCTAATAGGAAACCATGCAAGAAGAATGGGAGTTTATACGTATGATAAGAAGAACTGGAAACGATCCAGCATCTATTCTGTACATGTCCAGCTTTTGCTAGAAATAGGGAACGTTTACTTGGACCCACTTCTTAACAACTTTCTTCGCTTTGTAAAAGGCTCATGTTGGTTTAATCTGGAGGGGGAAGAGTAGCCATGCCTCGGATCCGCGGCTCACAATGGACCCAACTGGTGGCCTAAATGGCATCACTGGTTTATTGGTGATGCGGCTGCCCAACTTACCAACCAACTGCCAACAATATACCGAACCCAACATTTATAGTGATTAAATCAGTTGAGGAAATCAGACCTCTTTCTAATTTAAGTGTATTTGCAAAAAAAGAAAACTTTGGACTCAATCAGCACTGAAATTGAGTCTGTTAATATTCCCCGTGATGATGGTATATTAATTTTAACAAAGAACACAAAAATGTCAAATAAATTTCTTAACACGGGAAGCTTTGGTGGTCTATGCAAAATATCTGGCACACTTTATAAGTATCTTGAACTCTTCAAAAGGAACAACATTTGATAAAAATCTGATCCAAACACGTGAAGAAGAAATTGTAGAATGTTTAAAAAATCAAGGTGTAACCGGCATTACCAAATTAACAAAAAAAGACGGCAATAAATTCACACCTACGGGGCTTATCATACTAACATTTAATCTATAAAAACCAAAAGACATCGACATTGCGTGGTATAAACTACCTGTTAGGGAATACTTCCCTAACCTAATGCGGGAAAAAATTGTCAGAAGTTAGGCCAAATGGCCAAACACTGCAAAGGTGATCAAACATGTGTAAATTGTAGTCTACCACCGCATAGTCCGTCCGAGTGCTCCCGTGTAATGTACGTCAATTGTTTAGGACCGCACCCAGCCTCTGCTCCCGCATGCTTGACATTTCAACAGCAAAAAGAAATATTATAAATAAACACACAAAACGAGTGCAGCATCTTTGATGCTGAACGTATTTAAAGACAGAATCACACTCCAACCACTACATATTTTGCTATTTTAGCATCAGACTCTTAATCAATATATAAAAGAATAGAAAACCAAGTAACCACAAACAATGAACAACACAAAACTCCCACGCCATCCTCTCCATATGATAAACCACACACTCAACATCCGAAACATACTACTTATTGTTCACATGATAACCAACTCCCCCAATTTCCGAAACATACTACTCATTCTTCATCTTCACTTTCTACATCACAGCACATATATGCACCTACCTACGAAAACCACAAAAATAGCACAGCACCTGTTTCTACAGCCCAGGTACTCAAATCTAAATACTCTTTACAAGACACTATCACGAAACTCTATGAAATAAACACACTTTCTCATACAACAACAAAAAAATACTCTAACCACATGGTTGATCTCAACGACTCAGATCTGTCAGACAAATCATAAGCAGTCTCATTTCCCACAATATATTAAGTATATTGTGATAAGTAAAACTCCTGGGTTAATTAGATTGATGCTCGATATTCTGCAATGGAATATTCGTGGCTATTATAATAACTACACCTCCCCTAAAATCGTCCCATAAAATCATCTGTCTTCAAGTATCTCATTGTAAATTTAATATGAATCCCATGGTCCCTAAACAATATTACGGCCAACTTCAGTCGAAACACCACGGATAAGCAAGGAACTACCCTTTTGATTCACAAATCCATACCATATAAACTATTAAAAATCCCCTCAAACATCTCTATTGTTGCAGCTGAAAATAAAATAAACTTTAGTTTCTTAATAATATACCTTCTCAACAAAGCTATTCCCTAACAGATCAATTAAATATTTTAAACATGTTAAACAGACCAGTAATAATACTCGGTGATCTCAATGCATGGAGTCCTCTGTGGGGATCATCTACATGCAATCGCAAGTGTCGAATTATTGAAGACTTGATTCTGACATCTAATCTTAGTGTTTTAAACGACGGATCCCCAACCTATCTTAGCAGTCACAATACCCTAACACATATCGATATAGCGTTGTGCTCTCCAATGTTTTTACCACTATTTTCATGACATACCATTAATGACCTCCACAATAGCGATCACTTTCCAACAATAACTTCAGTATCACCCAACTGCTTCACCCCGCATCACAAAATAACACAATATAATATAAAAAAGGCCAACTGGGAAACATTTCAAAATAAAATTCTCACTTTCTCACTAAGTTCACCACCGGTTAACAACATCCATTGTGATGCAGCTTTAATTCAAAAATCATTCGTGAAGCAGCAAACGAATCCATTGTACATCTTACAAGAAAATCTCTACAACAGTACCGTGGTGGTCCTGAGAGTTAAAGGGTTTCAGACAATCTAAACAAAAAGTGTGGCATGCATTTCAAAGGTCGCTGACTATTGATAACCTTATAACTTACAGGAAGGCAAAGGCGATATTTAATAAATCTAACAAAGCCGCTAAGCTTCCAAGCTTCGCCGACTTTACTTCCAGCAGCCTTCTGCACCTCCAAAAACTATTTTTCAAACCATCCTATCTACGAGTATATCCAAAGACGTTGTAATATTTATTATTGTCTCCTATATACCACAAAATAGTCCTATTGAATTATATTCTTGTCATTTAAACAATTTAAACTATATAATAGTTTCACTAGATTTAAATCATCATTGTATAGTTTTAGGTGATTTTAACTTAGGTAATATATCATGGGCTTTCGATGATAATAGCTTACTGCCTTTTAACATTAAAACAGATATTGAATTAATGGTAATGAATGATGATTTTTTATCAAATTATTTTCAACAACTTAACTTTGTAAAAAACGGTCTAAACCGGATTTTAGACCTAGTATTCGCAACCATAGAACTGAGCTATTTGTGAAAATCACATAGCGCCGATAATGAAGAACAGCATGCATCATAAGGCGTTGACTATCAGATTTGAGTTTTACAAATTTGATAAAAGAGGACTTTTCTGAAAACTTTCACATTCGTAAAGGTAATTTCACCAAAATAAATGAGTTACTCAATAATGTTGACTGGTCTGTTTTGAATTCTTTTAAAGGCCCTTATGAGGTACAGTTTGTCAAGTAATTGTTTGCAAAATAAAAAATGAAATGAAATTTTCACTTTAATATTGCTTTTAAGCAAGAAATGCATATATTTAATAAAAAAAAAATATTATAATTTAATATTTGCCAATTTTCTCAACAGAAAAAATTAAAAGAATGATTAAATAATTACAAAGAGATCCGTTTCTGTAGCAAAATAAAAAACAATAGCCACTTCATGGTGTCAAATAATTGTTTGCAAAATTCAAGGAACATACAAATAAGCTATTAAACTAATAGTAAATAATTGAATACTAAATGTGACTACCAATAGAATCCAAATGGGCTTATAACCTTTTTGACATAGACGCAATCAGTTTTTGCATATCGTGTTATTCGGGCACCTTTTCCCATTCCTTCCTCCTAAATATTATTAGAAGCGTTTTTATTAGTTGGAACCCGATTTGCAACTGTTTTTAATAAGGTATGCCCATAAATTTTCGTTAGGTTCATATCAGGGCTTTGTCCTGGTGTGTCTATGACTGCATATAGTCAATTATATATCATCCAGTTCCTGCACAAGAGCGATTTGTGCTTAGGGTCATTGTCCTGATACACTTTGAATATTAACTTTTCGGAATTTTGTGGGCCAATGAAGTCGAAATTCTGAACACTGTTTTTCAATTCGTTTTGAAAATTGTCAATTGATACTTTATATTATTTAGATCATTTGATATAAAAAACTTATCTAATAAGAATCATATATGAATTCTAACGATTGATTTTGAGAATGCTTTCGATAGAATCGTGGTTATAAAAAAGCTAAATGAGCCAAAAATCAGTCCAAAATTATTTAATTACATAAAAATGTTTTTATTAAATTGAAAAATTCTTTGCAGGGTCAACAATGTTCACTCTTCAACTTATCCACTATACAATGGTATACCACAAGGTTCACCATTATCGATAACATTATTTTTATTAGCTTTTGATGACTTAAGTCGGCTTCTTCTAAGCCATAAAAGCATCAGTCACTGCCTTTACGCAGATAACCTATACTTGCTATGCAATAGAACAATTCAAATAAAATTCTTCGATATTGCATTAGCAACAATAGACAATTGGTCCCAGAATTCTGGCGCTAAAATTGCAATAAAAAAGTGCAAAAATTTGCACGTTTGTCAGAAATATAACTGCAATCTTATTAACATTAAACATAATACCCACACAATTGTAAATGTAAATATTCTTAAAATATTAAGTAGGACAGTAAAAATAATTTCAGAAAAATTGTAATAGCTTAAGCAAAAGCCTACTTGCCAGGTTAAACATAGTTAAGTATTTATCATCTTATAAAAGTCATGTACAAACACACTACTTAATAGAACAAAACTGACAAAACTATCTAAGATCGACTATGGCCTCTCCATATATGGAAAGCTCATTAATGCGAATTAAATCACCTTACAATGCCGCCATTAGACGAGTCCAACCTTTAATAGAAAAACATTTGACTGCTTTTTACGGATAGCTCCAAATCAAACGATGGCGCAGGATTCGCGGTAGTGGACGCAAATGATATCACGAGGGACCATGGATTACTTCCATGTTGCCAGCATTTTTGATACAGAATTTCAAGCAATTATAACAGCTCTGCTTTTAACCAAAGCTTAAAAAAAAAGGCATAATATGCACTGACAGCCTATCAGTATTTGAAGACACAATATACATGACTAACTGCTCTGAACCCATTATGGCTATAAAGCTATTGGTAATTGAACTAGGCAAGAAGGTGAGATTAATGTTGATACCAGGTCATACAGGTATATCTAATACTCTCATCATCGACCACTGCTGCAATGAACAGATGCTTCGTTAGACTTCGGTTAGGACACACAAATATCACACACGGACACCCACTAAAAAATGAATCGCCATCTACGAGGGCGGATTGATATTGAAGCTACCTAGCGCTAGATGGCAGCACAAACACAAATTTTTTTTTAGAAATTGCGATCTGTCAAACGTCAGCTGTTAAAATTTCACCGAAAGAGACAAAAGAAAAGCTCGATAAACATTACGGTGAGTCTGCTCCGTCAGATTAAATGGTAAAATATTGGATTGCTGAATTTAAACGCGGCCGAACAAGCACTGCAACAATACCATCAACAGGAATTGGTTAATCATCCACCTTATAGTCCAGATTTAGCTCCTAGTGACTTTTTCCTGTTTCCAAACTTGAAAAAATGGCTCGCAGGAAAAAGATTCATCTCAAACGAAGAAGTGATTACCGAAACTAACGCGTATTTTGAGGGGTTCCCGAAATCGTATTATTCAGATGGTATAAAATAGTTCGAATATCGTCTTACTAAGAAATAAATGGTTTTTGAAAAAAAATATGTTTTTTCCTACTTAGGTAGCTTAAATATCAATATGCCCTCGTATATGCCAGTTTTACCGTATTTCCCAACTCACAGTTTTCCACATCCTCACAGATTGCCCAATCATCACCCGCTCCAGAAATTCTAACCAGAGTCCGATCAATTTATTTTGTGAACCTTCCGTAGAAAATATTCAAACTGTGTTTAACTTAAAAAAAAACTGTATCCACAATTTAATTTCATAACTTTAATCAATTATATTTTATCTAAGATTATATTAAACAAAAGCCGATTGCCCTGGCAGCTAGTGCTTTCTTAATTATAATTTTAATCGTAATTAATAATAATAATAATAATAATTTTTTTTATTATATTTTTAATGCGTCACTGACAAAATGTATTTTTCCTGCTCAATGGAAAGTCGCCGAAGTCAAGATGATACTCAAACCGCAAAACTTGCTGAAGATGTGAAGTCATATCGCTCTATCAACCGACTTCCTAATCTCTCAAAAGTGTTCGAGTTATTATTTTTGTAGCGACTTAAGCCGAAAATCGAACCCAAAAGAATTTTTTTCTTTTATTATTCCCAATTTATTTACATTCTGTTTTTTCAACAATAGGTAAAATTATTTGTACAATTTGGTTATACTATATATTCTGCCAGAGCAAATATTATATAATCAAGAAAATGCATATATATAAACCAAACAGGAAAAGACTTTAGCGTAGTATTAAAAGGGCTACAACACACAATATCAACAGAAGAAATAAAACATGAAATAACTAGGTTGGGATTCGATGTTACAAACGTTTCGAGCATAAAACAAAGAATTACAAAGCATCCGTTGTCGATTTTTTATGTCAACTTAAAACAAAACAAAAAAAAGACATTTATAAAATTGAAGCAGTTATGCACACAAAAATAAAATTCGAACCACCAAATAAAAAAAGGAAAATAGCTCAGTGCACAAAATGTCAGAGGTATGGCCACACTAGAAAATATTGCAACCATACTCCTCGATGCGTTAAATGCGTTGGCAATCATGCAACGTCAGACTGCCCTAGTAAAGAAAAATCACAGGATGTGAAATGTGTGCTATGCGGAGGAAACCACCCGGCTAATTACAGAGGCTGTAATGTGTACAAAGAATTACAGCAAAAACTCATTCCCCACGCTAAGGCAGAAAGTGCTTGAAAACACTAATTTTAACAAGGCCCCAGATTCCGAAAGACAACCAGGTTGCACATATGCGCAAATCGCCAAACAGAGCACTCAACAAGAGCAAACTCTAAACCAGCAAAGTGAAAATCAATTCGCCTCACATCGATCAAATGACATGAATGAATTAAAGAGTATGCTGAAAACCCTTATGGAACAAATGGGAACAATGCTCAATTTATTAACAACAGTGATCTCTAAACTGAACGGGCTTTCTCGTCATAGTAATGAAGTCAAAGCATTTATGGAACAGAACAACATTGACATAATGCTAATATCTGAGACACTCTTCATAAGCAAAAGCTTCTTAAAAATAAATCAATACAACATATATCACACAAATCATCCAGCCGGCACAGCACGCGGTGGTACTGCTATCATCATTAAAAACAAAATAAAACACACAGTACAAGACAATTATGAAAAATCTCACATTCAAGCAACAAGCATAACAATACAGGACCAATATGGACCGCTAACCATAACATCAGTGTATTGCCCTCCGAGGTATTCCATTAAAAAAGAGCAATATTACCATTTTTTTCAAACACTTGGTGTGCGATTTTTGGCTGGTGGTGATTACAACGCTAAACACCAATTTTGGGGTTCTCGGACAATCAATCCGAAAGGAAGAGAGCTACTAAAAACAATGCAAGACCACAACCTTATACACGTATCAACAGGTCAACCCACATACTGGCCATTTGATAGAAACAAAATTCCAGATGTCATTGACTTCTGCGTGATGAAAGGTGCTCTCAGAAGCTGTGTTGAGATATCCCCGTCGCTGGATCTGTCATCAGACCACTCTCCTGTTATTGCAACACTGAACTCGAAGGTAGAATGCACAATAGAACAACTCACACTACATGCGAAACAAACAAACTGGTTCCATTTCAAGGAAATTGTAGATGACTCAATATTTGTCTGAAATGTGCTCAAGATATTGAGTTTGTTGTTGAAAATTTTAACAAAACTGTCCAATACGCTGCATGAAATTCTACTCCGGAGCTTAAAGATCAACTGAACAAGCCTCCTTCCCATACCGTTATTAGGGAGATGGTTGATAAAAAACGCAAACTAAGAAGGTTGTGGCAAAGTACCAGGCATCCGAAATACAAAAATAATTTTAAAAGAGCTACAAAAAACATTAAACGGTACTTGGCGCAGAAGCAGAATGAAGAAATACAGCACTACTTGTCCACTTTGTCAGCAAAAAAGACCACAGATTACTCACTTTGGAAGGTGATAAAAAAGCTGAAGCAACCTACCACCCGTGCTCCTCCTATCAAAAGCGCAAATGGCTACTGGGCAAAAACTGATAAGGAGAAAGCAATTATATTTGCCAAACAACTTAATGGGGTCTTTAAACCGTTTCGACCAATTTCACAGCAAGAGGAAAATGAGGTATTTAATCTTCTTAATAATCCAGGACAACTAGAGTTACCTATCACTCCCTTTACAAAAAAGGAAATATATAACGCTGTGCACAGGACACTGAATGTGAAAAAGGCACCGAGCTGCGATCTTATAATAGGTAAAATATTAAAGGAACTACCAAATAAAGGAATAAAATACCTTAAATATCTCTTCAATGCAATAATTAGATGTGGATATTTTCCGCGTCAATGGATAGCGACCGAAATTATTGTCATCCGTAAACCCTGGAAGCCCTTGGAGGAAGTCACTTCTTATAGACCAATTAGCCTTTTGCCAATTGTTTCTAAAATGTTTGAAAAGCTCCTGTTAAAGAAACTTAAACCCAATCAGATAATACCCAATCATCATGGATTTAGGGAACACCATGCCACAACAGAACAAGTGCACCGAGTGTACAGCATAATTAGAAACACTCTTGAGGAAAATCATTATTGTACATCTCTTAAATGGCTTACTCTTTAAACTGAAAAAGTTATTCCCTTTGACGTTTTATGATATCTTAAGAGCATATCTTGAAGAGCAGCATTTCAGAGTAAAGACCAAAGAAGAAGTCACTGAACTGTTCTCTATAAAGGCGGGTGTACCACAAGGCAGTGTTCTAGGTCCTGTGCTCTACACTATCTACATGGCTGACTTTCCACTGACGGAGAATACAGAAATCGCAACCTACGTGGATGATTCTGTCATAATGGCCACAAGCAGCAACAATATAATAGTTACAAATTATCGCCAAGAAAGCTAGGATAATCTCCAAATCTGGCTAAATAAGTGGCGAATTAAGGCCTGTACAAGTATCCTTCAGCTTAAAACAGAATACTTGTCCATCAGTGATACTAAATGATTGTCAACTTCCCAAATCCGAAGACGTCAAATATATAGGGCTACATCTTGATCGACGTCTGACATGGCAGAAGCATATTTTTACGAAGAGAAAACAACTTGGAATCAAGTTTACTTTTTTATATTGGCTCTTTGGGTATAAATCCCAGTTATCGCTTGAGAATAAAATAATGCTCCTTTATAAAACATTCCTAAGACCCATATGGACAAATGGTATACAGCTATGGGGTTCAGCGGCACAAACCAATATCAAAATCATTGAGAGACTCCAAGCAAAAGTATTCCGCATTATAGTAAAGGCTCCACGTTCCGTCAGGAATGAAATAATACGTTATGACCTAAACATCTCTATTGTAGGTGAAGAAATATCAAGATACAGCATTAAATACCTGGAACGACCAAGTAAGCATCCTAATATACTAGCTTCAAATCTTCTGGAGAGGGCAGGCACAACACGGCGACTGAAGCGAGCAACACCACTCATTTTATGATAATAATTATCTAATGCAATAGTTCTGAACTAACCTTATGGGAGATTACCACTGGCTCCTCTTCCTCATGTGGTTTTAAATAACTATTTAATAAATAACTTTGTGTATTTATTTATGTAGTTGTTTAATATGTTATTTAATTTGTTTATTGCCCCAAGGAGGGTAGAATGCAAATAAAAGTGGAGTTTAAAGAAAAAAAAAGAAAGTGTATAGTTTATACTTAAATTCATAAATTCATTCAAAATATCAAAAACAATGTAAAAACCTATGTGGAAGTTCGGTGGGTGCGAATCGCTTTTGTCTTCTTTGTGGGCAATTTTCCATTCCCGATAGTTTTCGCAAAAGAGGATTTTCATGGGTCCTTAGACGTTCCGTGTATTTTCTGCTACATTTTTTTATGGTTTCCTTCACCGTGTCAATGGTCGTCACGTACCAGTCAGCCTACGTTATTGCACGAATAATTTTTGTTTGTGTTCTTCGGATCAGCTGTATGTTGGTTTTACTCGTAGTCCCCCAGATTTCTATCCCGTATTTCTATGTTGGTATGATTATTTTCTTATAAATTTTTTTTCTTATTATGTAGTGATAATTTGGAACTTCTTCCTAGTACCCAAATTAATTGTCTGAATTTGTTTCTTTTTTTGAATTATTTACTTTTTATGTCTTGCCTCCAAGTAAATTTGGAGTAGATTATTATGCCAAGGTATTTTGCCCTGGGTAGAATTTTAATTATTTCGTATTTTCGTGGATCAGATTTCTCTTTGTTTATTTCTATACCCCATTTTTTGAACCAGACGACTGTATTTTTTATTATTCTTTGCAGCGTATCTGTCGGGATATTTTCATTGTGCTTTGACGCTAGGAGTACAGTATCATCCGCAAATGTTGCTATCATGCTCCCTGGTGTTGTGGGGTTTGGAATATCGGCAGTATATATATATATATATATATATTAAATATAGAAGTGGTCCGAGTACACTACCTTGGGGCACTCCCGCTTTCACTTGCAAAATATATGAACATTCCTCGTCGTATTTTATGTAGAAGTGTCTGTTACTTGTAAAACTTTTTAATAAGTAATAATAGTTTAAACGTAGTGCACTATTTATTTTATTTAAAAGTCCTTTGTGCCAAACTCTATCAAACACTTTCACAATGTCCAAGACTACCGCCACGCAATACTTTTTTTTATCCACGTCATCCAAAATCTTATCTACAACTCTGTGGACTTGTTGCACACTTGAATGATGCCTTCTAAATCCGAACTGGTGGCTTGGAATAACTTTTTGTTGTGTCAAGATAGGTTCAATTCTATCAAACAGTATTTTCTCAAATACATTTGAAAGAATTGGCAAGAGGCTGATGGGTCGATAAGAGCTGGTTCTTGTTGCGTCTTTGTTTGGTTTCGGGATTGCTATTATTTAAGCTACCTTCCACAAGACTGGAAAATGGTTTAGTCGAAATATGGCATTAAATATATTTCTAATATACATTATTATATTGTCAGGTAGTTCTTTTAATATTTTCCCGTTGATTAGGTCGTATCCGGGTGTCTTTTTGTTTTTCACTTTCGAGATTTGTGTTTTAATTTCAGCTATTGTCGTCATTTTTGTTTTGTTGTAATGGACATTTTGTAGGCTGTTAAATTGGATATTTTGAGTGTCCATGTCGTTACTGAAAGTGTTTGCGAAGTGTTTTGAGAGATAGATAGATAGATAGATATATTTAAGGGTGTTATACACTGCGACCTGAAAGATCTATTGTGATGCCCCTATTTATTTGAAAGATGAGAATAGTCTAATCGATAAATCTTCTGTCAGGTTAATTTCCGACAGGAATTCATATATTTTGGAGGAATCAAGATGAGGGATCTTGCTCATATCTAAGATATAAGTTAACACATTATACATTGCATTTGTTACTGCACGCGCATCCCATCCAGACACACCGTCAGCAGCAACATTCCAGGTGTCACATTGCACAACTCAACGAGAACAAACAACATTCAACGTTCCCACAGTCATCACTCGGCACGTGGACTATGTCAGCATTTTAGATTAGTTATTAAGCTAAAGTTAAAGCCTTCATTATTTTGTAAAACTAGTTCGGTTTTAAGCTAAATAAAAGTAAGACGTGTTGGGATCCAACAGGCAACCTTTTTTAAAAACAAACTAAATTAATAATTCATTAATTTATATTCTCCAAAACACCTGTGTCTTTTGTGTGCCAATGGTCCGCAGACTGTGATCCGGTGCAGTGAGGTTTCGTCACTTTCTCCACAGAATCGACAGATGGCATCTGAAGATATACCCAACTTGTTCAAATGGTAGCTGAGTCTACAATGTCCGTTTAAAATGCCTGTGATGAATCTTTACTCCAAGGTTAAGTCCTTAGCTCTTTTAGGATTAAAATCTCCCAGAAGAGCTTTGGACTGTCTTAATCCCGGAAGAGTTTTCCAGGTTTGACTTCATTTTGTATCTGTACACTTCTGCAGCAGATCTCCAATGGTATTGGATGATAGTCCACAGAAGGGTTCAGGGCCGTTGAAGTGAGAGGCCGCAGCCTTCCTAATTAAGTTATCAGCCTTCTCATTTCCCTCTACTCCTATGTGGCCTGGTACCCACATTAGAGATAACTTGTTCATACAGCCTAGGGAGTTTAGCTTCCCAATACAGTACCACACAAGTTTTAGACCTCACTCAGGGTGAGCTCAGACTCTTGAGTGCTGCTTGACTATCAGATAGTATCACGATGTTTTTCCCCCGATACTTCCTGTCAATGTTGATCTGGGCACATCTTTCAATAGCGTGAATTTCCGCTTGAAAAATGCTTGGAAAAGAACCCATTGGTTCCCAGTAGTTGGTTCTAGGACCAAATACTCCTGCCCCAGTTCTGTCCATTTTCTTAGAACCGTCAGTATACTATAAGAGGGAATTTTCTCTAATTTTATAAGTCTCAGTTAGACCTTTCCATTCTTATTTGCAACTCATCATTGTACAGTATTTGTGTGCAAAATTGAATTTTCTTGGCATAAAATCCTTGTGAGATTTTAGTATACCGTATTCTTGAGTAGAATTTTTACCCCATATATTTTGGGTGTAATTTGATTCTCTCGAAATAATTTCTTGTATTCTGGTAAGAGATTTCCTAACAGAGTCTTGAATTACTAGATGTAAGGCAGGCAAGGCGTTGTACTTTACTTAATGCAGATTTCGCTGTCTTAAGTCTGACTCTATTTGACCAGGCTACAGAACCATAGGTGATGATTGGTCTCACCATCATGGTATAAATCCAACGAACGATTTTCGGGTTACATCCCCAAGATTTACCAGCAAGCCGTCTACATATCATTAAGGATGCTGTAGCCCTCTTGGTGGTTGCTGTCAGATGAGCCTTCCACAATAACTTTTTGTCGAAAATGACTCCGAGGTATTTGGTCTCAGAGCTAATATCGACCTATGTACCATTTAGAAGAATAGGTTTCATATATGGTAGAGATCTTTTTCTAGTGAGCACCCAAATCATCTAGCTAGGATACTAGCATGTAATAGGGTTCCAAGTCGCCTAAAACGTACGAAATCACCAGCACAACTAACATCGACACCTTAATCATGTACAAAAACTAATATAACATTTATTACAGTAACTAACATATAACATTGTGATTACTAAAAAGCACTAAGCATTGGCAAGGTGTATTAATATTAATTATTTAGTTTGTAAGATATGCTTACTTATTGTTAGTCTAAGATTAGAAGATACAATAAATAAATATATGAAATAAAAAAAAAAAAAAAAAAAAAACTTGTAAAACACTATTGACACATGAATTAGGTGTGTGGTCTAACGTGGAATAATTTCAACACATTATTATGTAGCTTTTTATTCTTGCCCTTAATCGTTACGACAGTTGTAACTGGCCTTCGGATCTCTGCTACCATATACGGACCTATCCACACAGGTGAGAATTTGTTTCTCCTTGTCCTTGATTCCTCATGAGTACCTGATCACCCACGTTCAAAACGACTGGGTTTAGTACCTTGTTATAGGCCTCCCTGGCTACTCGTTTAGCACAATCCTGGTTTTCTCTGACCAACTCGTGCGCTCGCTGTAGCTTTTGTATTTTATTAGGGTCATCAGCATTGTACACCGGCGCACACTTGCGCTTTAGATTTGCTGGCATATTAAAATCAAACCCGTAGAGCGTCCTGAACGGAGTCTGCTTCGTTGATACATGTACCGTATTTTTGTGTACATGCATTGCAGTGGTTAACCATTGATCCCAATTCGAGCCGTCTTCCTTGGCAACACTGCAAGTACTCAGCCAGAGGTCGATGACTACGTTCCAATGAGCCATTCGCCTGTGGATGATATGGTGTTATGTGCAACTTCTTGATTCCCAGCACTTTACATGTTTCCGAGAACAGTTTCGATACAAAATTGGAACCATTGTCGGTTATTAAAACCTTAGGTATGTTGTATCGTGCTATAATTTCATCAAAGAATGCCTTGGTCACCGTACCTGCTTCAGCATCGGGTATAGCCACGCACGCCATATACTTTGAGAAATCATCTTCGAACGTCAAAATGTATTTATTTCCCGAAACTGTCTCAGGTAAAATACCTACAATATCCATATGAACTTTATCAAATGGCTGTTTTGGTGTGTCAGTTAACACCATTGGCATCTTTGTCAGCCTTGAACTTTTGTTGGCCTGAAATTTTGGACAACTCTTTATATATTTCTTAATGTCCTTGAGCATACCCTTCCATCCGTATACTCGCCTAATTCTGTCATGGGTTTTCCAGAATCCCTGGTATCCTCCTAGAGGCGAAGCATGGAAACCCTTTAACACAGCCTGGATATCCTTTATATCCTCCAGCCATTCCACACTGATGGCTCTTTGTTCGTGGGCATCTTCACCCGTCTTGCTAACATCTATTGTAGCATCAACTTTAACCTTTTGCATTCTCTCGGCCTTCTCCTTATCTGACCGTGCTTTGGACCTCGTTTGCACTACTGATACTCTCTGTGCCTGCGGTACTCTGCTGAGTGCATCGGCATTCAGATTCTTTTTCCCAGGTTTGTATATGATTTCAAAATCATACTCAGACAATTTGTGTCTGAACCTGGCTAGCCTAGCCGTTTGGTCTTTCAAATTGGCTATGCCTCTCAACGGCTGGTGATCAGTATATATCTTAAATGGGCGTCCTAGCAAATATGCCCTAAAATTCTTTGTAGCCCATACTATGGCTAGGAATTCCTTCTCTATTGTGGAGTATCTTTTCGCCGTATCGGTAAGCGCCCTGCTTGCGAATACTATTGGTCGGTCATTACCGACTTCCCCTTGTGACAATACTGCCCCTAATGCTTCATTGCTAGCATCAGTGGTCAACAAAAGAGTTTGCTCAAAGTCGGGGTACGCCAAAATCGGTGGCGAGCTAATTATTTCCTTTAGCCTCTCGAATGCTTGTTGACACCTCTCTGTCCATTCGAAATTTGCTTCTTTTCGTAGCAACTTATTCACTGGCAACGCAATTCCGGCTAGTCCTTCTACGAACTTCCTGTAATAGTTCACTAGTCCTAGGAATTCTTGCACTTCTTTTTTGTTTCTTGGAATCGCTAAATTTCTAACGCATTCCACCTTCTGCGGGTCAGGCAGTGCTCCTGCTTCTGAGCAACGATAGCCTAAATAAACCACCTCTCTTGGCAAAAATTGACACTTCTCCGTGTTCAATTTCAAATTGTGTTCTCGTAATTTCTGGAGCACCTTGCGCAAGCGTTGCGAATGCTGCTGCAAGTTCTTCCCATAAATTACAATATCATCGAGATACACAAAACAATCTAACCCTTGTAAGCCTGTTAGCACATGGTTCATTAGCCGTTGGAAGGTAGCCGGTGCTCCTGTTAATCCAAACCGGTGCTGAACGCGGTTGTCTGCTTATCTTGGGTATCCACCAGAACTTGGTGGTAGCCACTCGCTAAATCAAGTGTAGAAAAATATCTACTGTGTCCCAATTGATCCAGTATCTCTTCTATCCTTAGTATTGGGAACACCTGCTTGATAGTGGCGTCGTTCAATTTCCTAAAATCAACGACCATTCTCTTGACCGTGAGCACCTCCCTTCTTTGGCACCAAAATTATTGGTGAATTCCAAGGCGAGATACTCGGCGAAATAATGTTATCCTTTCACATTCCCTCCACTTGCCTATTTACCTCATCTTTGTGAGCCTGTGGCAATCTGTATTGCTTCTGGTTAATCGGTGCTTGATCCACCCTAGTAGTTATTTCATGCTCTACCTCTGGTGTATATGTTAACTGGTCTCCTTCCAGCAAAAATATGTCATGGAATGACATACAAATGGCTTCTATTCATGCCTTCTCTTCCGAATTTACGCTTGGGTCTAACTTTAGTGATTCTAGCACTCTCTCCATTCTCTTTCTTATATCTACCTGCTTAATTTGATTAACCGATCCATAACTCGGTTCCTTAAAACTATCATAACTAGTGAACTTAGGCCTAAAAAACTTATCCATATAGTAGTCCTCTTCTGATGCATTTAGTACACAAGCGTACACTTTACCCTTGTTAACGTGCGTTATGGTCTCTCCCATATATACGCCGTCCGCTAGCTGCTGCTTGTGCAAAACAACAGTCCTTAGTTTCGTGTTTACACGCATAGAAACTACTCTGGTTGACCTTGCGTTCACTACCTCTATACGATTCTTAATCCTATTCACGGTTCCTTCCTGCCATGACTTCAATGGGAGAGTAAGGATTCTATTCTTATTATCATCATAAAATGATAACTGTTTTTCTAGCGCATCCAGTATGGTGCGGCCCCAGAGATTATCGCGGCCAATTATCCCATCGGCCGGGATACCTTCCCCATCAAATTCGACTGCGTGCACTCTAAAAATCATTCCCTTAACTTTACTGTGCCCTATTTTGAGTGACCCCAGTGTTCTGATGCAACCCCCGAACGCTCCATTAAGCATTCTTACATCTTTTGGGTTAACAACTAGTCCTTTCCGTAAAACACTAGATTTTACGAGGCTAGTATCCGCCCCTGAATCTACCAAAAGCACTAGCTTTCCACTAGCTGCCTCCTTGCAGGGTATCTCGATGAAAGCATCTCCTACCCTGCTCACAACGAAACAACGCCCTTTTGACTCCAAAATGGACGCGTATCTACTTCCAACTCTTCCAATTATCTCCTCCATGCACCGCAGTTATGCCTTACAATCCTATACTCCCTCAAAATTACCGCTGATACCTTAACTATACATCCTCGTACCACGTACGCGGCGATTGGCCTATAGTCTCTAATCTTATTGAAACTTAATCTAAGTACTAGAATCACTACAGTTACCCAAATCAGTGCGCAATCAAAAATTATCTCCCGGAGAGACTCTTGCTCCTCCGTAACTTGAACCATTGTTCTTACAATACTTGGTACGTGGTATTGGAGAGCCTCTTGCTCCTCCTTTTCCTGGACTGTACTCGCTACCTTACCAGTCACACGTACCTGTGGCCTAACTGTTGCTTCCTTTCTTTTGGCTTTCCAGTCTATTGGCCTCGACTGGGCCGCTGGAAGTTTCCCTGGTTCCTCTGTTGAAACTGCCTATCCCTGCACTCCGCAGCTCGATGTCCCATCCGACCACATGAAAAGCATTTCAACCCTTGTTGGGTGTTGCCTAACCTTTGTCCTCCTCTAGTATTCCAATTTGGCCGCTGCTGACCATTCCCAGTGCTAAAAGGATTTCTTCCTTGGTTGTTCCCTTCCGTTGAATTGACTCGAGGACTACTGCCCCTGCTGTCCCTTAAGGGTGGATCCGGGCGCCTCGTACCCGGCTGCCTTTCATTTTGATCCCATTTATTATCTATTTGGCACTGTCTACCTTCCTCATGACCATATGTTTGGCACTCCATACAATAGGGCGTATTCTTGCGTGTAATACATTCATCCCTTGTATGACCTGGCTTATGGCAGAACGAACATGTGGGAGCCCTCTGTACAACCTCCCTGTGCTGATTTCTCTGACACGCGGCTCTGCTGTCGGAGACACCGGGATTATATGCTCCTCTGTACACGTTTGGGACGAAATTAATTCCTTCTCTATCCATGACAGCGGCAGTTAAATTGTTCTGTCTATTTTCAAACATATGTATCTCCCCCAATCCGGCCGTACTCCGTTCCACAAGGACTTGCGCTCGAATTGCTTCTTCTACCAATTCCTCCAGATTTCCTGTTTTGCTATTCAGCATATGAATTTTTAGAGCGGAATTGCGGAGCCCCACTACGAAAGTCGTTAACACTGACTTGTCAACTTCGTATAATAACGCGGTATCACCAATGCCATCGTACTTATTTTTGACTACTTCTTGGGCCAACATCCGAAGTGACTCCAAACCCCTGGCAAAGGCGCGAATGTCTTCCCCTGCCAGTTGTTTCCCGATTCTAATCTCCTGGGATATGTCTTCCAGAGTTCTCTCCTTAAGATAAGTTTTCTTCAGAAGGCCATAAAGCTCATTCACACTGGCGAATTGTTTTGGCAGCACAATCTCCAAATAACCTTTGCTTTATGCAGTCGAAGAAATCCTGTAACTCATCAGGGCTTATGCTCCGCTTTGCAAGTTCACAACCTTGAATGAACCTACTGAGCTCTGACCTTAAATCTGCTGAAGCAGCACCAGTAAACACAGGTACTAGCCTGGACACGGCCTTGGATATATCCTCGATACCCATTTTACGTATTCCTTTATTATTTATGACCGGTAAAATTTTAGAGTTATCCTTTTGTGTGCTTTCCAGATTCACTCCCCTTGGATCTGAAATATATTTAACTAGCGACGGACTCAAACTTATTAGTCTTCGACAGTTTGCTCGTACAGGCGAAATATCATACACTGTATTGGGACTTTGCAGCTCTGATTCTGGCTCGTTGGACGGATAAACTTGATTCTTATTATCTATTGAACTTCCTGGAGAAAATGGCTCGACACCGATTTCCGATGCTTCAAATAAAAACTCCGCTTCACTTTCTCCAGTCAATATTAATCTAGGCTTTACCACACGACCTATCCCTTCCGGAGTTAAATACTCCGGCCAGCGAACCTCTGGTGGCAGAGCAAGTACTGTCTGCGTTTGAATTTGAGAAGTTGAAACCGATCTCACTCTTGCTGGCTTAGTGGTTGCCCCGATTCTTTTGAGCTCCAAGTTTTCCTTCTCCAGATGCGATGCGGCTTCCTCAGTTTCCCGGAGTTGCCTAGAAAGTAGTCTAGTTTTATTTTCGAGGAATTCCGTATTTATCTTCAATTCTTCAGTATCTTTGAAGACTTGGAAAAATTTTTCTTCCGTCCGACTCTGAATAGTAGCTAACGCTTGGTCTGCTGCTTCCAGAGTTGACAGGTTTCCACCGTCTCTCGCTAATTTCCAGAGTACCTGGGCTTCACTCTTGCTGGTTGCCGCTTCCAATTGTTCAAACAATTTCTCTGCGAACAATTTTACCTCAGTTTGCAGAGACCTAAGCTTGTCTCGAGCCTTGTCCTCCTGCGAACTAGGACTATCCTCCTGTGCTTCCAGCTCTTCTAAATCCAACTTGAATTTAGTCAACCAGTCTCGTGTCAAACCGTTGACGTGTAACGCGTAATCCTTGGTAAAGTATTCCTTGTCACCACAACAGTCCTTAAACTTTAACAACTCCTCGTTGTTGCTATTGAATACATTCAACAAGGCTTCTAACTCCGTTATGCGCTTGCAGTAGTACGCGCTGTTTTTCCTTGCTTTGCTGTCCTTCCTGCAATTTCTGATTCTCCTTCCAGCAATATCTTCGCCTCTGCTGGTGCTTCCATAGACCGAATTAATCCCTACTTTTAATCCAAACTCCAAGAACCAAGTGTTACCGTATTCTAATTTTTAAACCTCACTTGAAAATTCCCTTAGAAAATCCAACATGACTACCCCAAATGTAAACATATTAGTATACCAAATTATAATTTATTCGTAATCTCATTTACTTTATTTCCCAAAAGTACTACCCGAAAATCTTCGTATTCAAAGAAACATTTTACCGCAGAACTATACTCATATTCATTTCTGAACATCGCTCTGTTAAGCTGTTTCGCTTTTCCGTGCGAAACATTGGTGCATTTTCGCTGCGCAAATTGTAGTTTCGAAACTACACAAACTTTGATGTGACAACATATGTTGACGGCACCTCTTCATATATTTTCACATAATACCCTAATTCAAATGCCAAAAATCTAAAACAACCATTTAAATTATTCCACAATGTATTTATTGACTTAATTCATAACCAAATAGGCATGTTTTTGCTAAATAAAAATATAAATAACACTTCGATTTTATTTACAAAAATTCTTACAGCTAATTATAAAATCCAGTGTTCGCTTCTTCCAGTCTGAATCTTTCCTGCCATAATCTGTTAGCTTCGCTCCAAGGCAGATGCACTTCCAGATTCGCCTGTTCTGCCAGAAACTTCCTTAGAAAAGCCAGCCGCTTTCTCTCCCGTGCTGCTTTTCCACCACATCTATGCCAATAGGGGTGCGTGCGCGGCACCTCTGCAATGGGCCTCTGCTCAATCCTCCGACTTCCCGCACCCTTTACGCCTTTGGTACTCTGGTCATTTATTTCCTGATATTCAAAGAAAATAAATACCCAGTTTTACTAAATGAATTGAAATTTGAATTATCCTAACCGCAGCCACGAAACACGCTGCCAAACAAAATACACGCGATGCCCCAAAAAGTGAACCTAACTTTATTCCGGTACTTGACACGGACAGAAAAAGCAAACGTTAATCCCGCGAATGAACATAAGAAGCACCAACCACTATTATGAATGCGTAAGCTCTATACCGTGGCACGTTCTTTCCGAACCAAACCAACCGGTATGCACGAGTTCGCAACACAACAGGGATTAGAGAGGAACTTTGTTTCCTTTAAACAAAACTTCACATGTTTCACGCCCCCCGAGAATGCTGAAATAAACGGTTATTATAAAAAGAATGAACCTGATTTCAGTGGAACAACCCTATGCAACCTGACCGTAAGTAGAAAGTTTTCTTTTTAGATCTACCTATTGTCACCTAACCGCAGCGGCTAATCAGCCCCAATGCTGCGGGTGACGTCCTGTCGCAGTTCTTTCAGGCGCGTGGCTGAAAACTTAAGAGCCCTAACGTTGAATTCAAACACTTATTGCTTTTCAGTTTCAAAACACAAGAGACATTTATTCTTACCAAACCTAATACTTATATACTATTTTTTAAACATCTATCTCAGTCTGTGAACTGACCTTTCTGGTGTTCCAGTTCCGCACCTGCTAATTGGTGTCAGTTGGTCAAGCCAACCGACCTACTTCGAAAATGGCGACGGTGCTTTACGCTGCCCTCGTCGACTCGACTGCGGAACTGTAATACCCTAAAAGCTTACATGAGAACGTTACACAGATCACATTTACTTAAAATACTTAGACCCTAGAAGTGTGCCCTATCATAACACAGTTTTAGCACATGCTAATCCAACATAGTGTGGCATCTATTAGGAGTCGGTGCTGTGAGTAAACTACACGTAGGTAGTTTGGTTCTAACTCACAACACCATCATGGTATAAATCCAGCGAACGATTTTTGGGTGACATCCCCAAGATTTACCAGCAAGCCGTCTACATATCATTAAGGAAGCTGTAGCCCTCTTGGTGGTTGCTGTCAGATGAGCCTTCCACAATAACTTTTTGTCGAAAATGACCGGAGCTAATATCGACCTGTGTACCATTTAGAAGAATAGGTTTCATATATGGTAGAGATCTTTTTCTAGTGAACGGCATAATGGTGGTCTTTGAGGCATTGATTTTCAATCCTGTTCCCCTGCACCATTCACTAGCTGCTAATAAGCCCCTCTGGATAATATCACAAAGAGTGGATTCAGATTTTCCTCTAGCTATTATCACAATATCGTCCGCATATCCTTGACATGATATGCCTAGATTTGTGAGTTTTACCAGAAGATATCAACTACTATGCTCCACAAAATGGGTGATAATACCCCACCCTGCGGACATTCATTATTGACTTTGACTTTAACAGTTTTGTAACCTGCTTCAGCTTCAGTCAGTCTACTGTTGAGTAAAGCTCGAATCCAATTGGGAGTGGTATTATCTATTCCTCTATTGTTAAGAGCCCTAATCATATATTCATGAGGAGTGCTGTCAAAAGCCCCCTCAATATCGAGAACGACACAAAGTGCTATTTCTTTTTTATCCAGTGCTGCCTGAATAAAATCAGTCAGATGGTATAGTGCGGTTTCAGTCTATTTTCCCGCATTATATGCAAACTGACAAGGATATAAAGGCTCCCTTTTCAATACGGTCTCAAGGAGATGTATATTAACTATTTTCTCCATTGCTTTTAGTACATAGGATGTCAAACTGAAACGCTTGAAGGATTTGGGATGGGCCATATCCTTCTTGCCTACCTTGGGGATAAATACCACTTTAGCTGTGCGCCATGCTTCAGGTATGTACCCAAAGGCAAACACTTGCCCTAGTGATATTTACCAGGCTCGGAATCAGTGCCTCACCACTCCTTTGGAGAAGGATCGGGAAAATACCCTCCGCACCCCGCGATTTATATGACTGAAAAGAGCTGATGGCACATCTCAACCTCTCAGTAGTTATAATTTATTCCTTGCTCTTCTAGGAAGAGCATCCATCTGCAAAGATGGCGGTAACTGGATCGAGCTCCCAGGAAAGTGCACACGCAGCAAAAGGAGAGTGCGAGCATTTGCCGTGAACGTCCCATCCTCAGATTTCAATGCCAGCTTTAAATCGACTTTGTTTTTCGCACGAGCTCTATGGAGTCGTGCTACATCAGGAGTCGATTCTACACTTTCACAAAAGGATCTAAAGCTAGTCCTTTTGGCTTGTCTGATCTTTTTGTTATAGATCGTCAACTCTTTTTTATATTCTTCCCAGTCCCCCGTACGCTTAGCTAGATTTAATAGCCTACGCACCTTAGTACGTCTAGTAGACAGACTAGAGTTCCACAAAGGAACATTCCTGCTGTTTTTCTTTGTTCTTAGAGGACAAGATAAAACATAGTATTCGGGAATGATTTCATTCAGCTCATTGACGCCCTCCTCTAGCCCCACCGGATTTTTATATATTCCTTGGATGTTTGAGGATGAGAGTAGTGAATGCACTGAACTATTGAAGAATTCCCAGTTAGTATACCTAGGATTTCTAAAAACTACCGTTTTTGTGACGATACCTCCTATATCGAACTCAATTATGCTGTGGTCCGACAGAGAGGGTTCGTCCGAAACTTTCCAATTGTTAACAATATCAGTTAGCTCAGGATTACATTAAGTTAGATCAAGAACTTCCTCCCTAATTACATTTCGAAAAGTGGGTGTGTTAACCTTATTCAATATATATAAATTAAGTGATAATAAAAATTCTAGAACTGACTCACCCCGTGGTGTCACTGCTACCCCAGATGGTATTGTGTGCGTTTGAGTCACAGCCCACGAATAGTGGAATCCTTTTGGATAGGCAATACTTCGCCAGCTTATAGACTTCTTCCGGGATATCTCCCGGAAAGTAGGCCGATGCAACGACTATGTCGCGAGAGACCCCATCATTTATGTACTTTACCATGATGGGTGTCAGATCTCGCGACTTGAATTCTGAAAGGCAAAAGTAATTAATATCATTTCTAATCAGGATACAGGTGCGGGGAATGTCAACATTGGCATCCCATATTACCTTTGTAAACTTACTAGAAAGGCCCCTAGTTTGACCTTTGTAACACCATGGCTCTTGAATGAGGGCCAGCCCCATGTTGTTCTTGGCAAACACCCTCTTGATGACAGCCGAGGCTGCTCTGGCATGGTGGATGTTTGCTTGAGCCACTTTCAGTCTCGTCATCTTATGGAACAGGTTGTGACGGGATGGTGTTATTCCCATCTTCGTCCTCCTCGTCCATAGGGACATCCTCTAGACTGTGTACCAGTGAAGGACAGTATGCGGCCTCAGCCCCTATCTCAACACTGGGGGCCCTGGAAGAGATTTCCGGGGCCTCTTCAACGCATATCCCGAGCTCTTTATTAGTTGCATGGACCCATCATCTATTTCCACGGACAACAAGTGTCCGTTGCCCTCGTCCTTGCAACTCCATACTCTCCAGAAATTGGTGTTTAGCCCAATATTTTGCCGGGAGAGAAACTTTAATGACACAGCTACCTCTTGTCCACTACTACGAGGGAGGAAGAGGAAGAATGTGTGTGATTGTGGGATGTTGTCTCCCACTCTGGCGATCAAACTGACGCCCTCTCTCACTGAAAGCTGCGTCACGACCCCTTTCAGCCATTCCACCGAGTCCGTCGAACAGCATTCGATGCTCAGGAAGCCAGGCTTGAAGTGGATACCATCGAAGGAGAATTCTTTGGTCCACTCATCAACCAGCCTCTCAAGCAACATCTGCTCAACACTTGTCAGCTCCTCTCTAGTCAGGATGGTGTTCGGATAGTTCGCAGCAACAACAGCCATCTTGATGACGGACGCCACCCTAGCGTGTAGCTACCTGCTGCCTTGGACACTCCACGACTAGGTGGGCCTGACGGTGTCGCCGTCTTTCTCTTTTTGGCTGGGTCAAGATTAGGAGAAAAGGTGTTTAGTACCCTTTTCTGCAGGTTCTTGTTTACATTCGGTTGTGATATTGTGCCAGCCGAATCCTTTACAACCCTGTGCTCCTTTGCCTTGGCAAGAGCATCATCTGGTTGCAATCCCTGAGACAGGTAGGTGAGGTACCATCTGTCTCCAGCTCCACTTAGCTCCTTTCTTCTCGGGTCATCCAAACCCCCAGGTTGACCACGATCAGGAAGAGGGATTCCTCTCTTGGCCGACCTGGAGGTTTTCTCCCAGGTGGTAGGACGGGATGGATTACTCCCTTTGTCCCCCAGTTTTACTCCCAGTGTCAACAATCTCTCCTTAGTGGCGATGGGAGTTTGTTGAGTTGGTCCCATTTTTGCCCTGGCAGCAGCAGAAGTGGATGGCACATCATCGGAAGAAAGTTTCCGAATTCCTGCACCACCCATCCCGCGTACTGTCATTGGGGGTCCCATAGGTCCACCCACTGTTTTGGTCACGGATGAAGGTCTCCGTTCATTGACCGCAGCAGCATTTGATTTGGGCTTAGCGGGTGATCTTACCCCACTAAGCATTGGCTCATCAAGGATTCTCTGCTCCATTTGATTTGCCAATTGAATTGCGCGGAATTTTTGGGTTATTTTTTGTTTCTTCATGAAGATTCTTTTTGAGGAGAATATAAAGACCACTCGGACAGAGATCCGCAATATCCGAGCTAGGCTATTACCACCGAAGGGCGCCTTCTATTCGGGGGCTCCGTTTACGACTAGACTATTTAACAGGGCGTCTACCCTGGCAGATCATTAGCACGGGTCGCGTGACACCTTAATCCAGCCCTTAACTTCGAACCATAGTCAAGGTGTATTTCTCAATGCTGTACTATTAAGGAGTATCAAACACTGAGCGCTACATCCTGACCTTAGCTAGATATAGCACCATCAGACAATTGATACCATTGTAGACCTATTACCAGCCGGTACCCTCGGGGAGGGTTCAGTCGAAGGATTTCCTACCGGCCAGTGTTTTGAGAGAGTAGTTGGTTTCTCAATGTTCGTTTTTGCCCAGGTATTATTTTCTGTTTTTATGGGTGGTTTATGTATTATTGCACTGCCTTCCAAAGGGAATAATTTGTATCGGCAGTTGTCCCTAAATTGTTTAGATAGTTTTCTAGTTTGCAATCCTCATATTGTTTTATCGTTGCCTTCAATTCTTTTCCTACTTTATTGAATTTAGCTTTGTCTTCAGGGTGTTTTGAATTTTGCAATTTTTTCCAGAGTCTTCTTTTTTATACTTAATGTGAGCTGGGACAGTAGTAATTTGTGATGGGCTGAGAATGACGATGTTGTCATTTAGGTATGCTATTGCTGTGTGTATTTCTTTATTTGATTTTAATGAAATATATGTTATGTTATTTTCTATCAATTGTCGAAATTTGTTCCAGTCTGTTTTGTAATTATATAAGCCTCCAGATATTTTTGTATCCGGCTTGCTTTGAAGGGCCAATATGGTTGGAGAATGCTCTGATGACAAATCTAAACATGTTTTTATTGATAAGTGGTGTTGTATGTTGTTCGTGCAATATGTGTTTTGAAATGCAGAAGTCAATTAAGTCCGGTAATTTTTTGATGTCTGCTGGCCCAGTAAGTTGGCTCACCCGTACTAATAAAGTGACTTATTTTCTTTATGGCGTCTAGTAGTTGGCGGCCTTTCGCGTTTGTCAGTCTAGAGCCCCATGTGGAGTTTTTTGCATTATAGTCTCCTCCAGCTATGTAACGGCTTCCTAATGATTTTAAATAGTACATGTATTGAGCCTTTGTGTGTTTGGGTGTACACAGCTGACACGGTAATTGATCCTCTCAAGTCACTTATCTCTATAGAGGTTGCTTGAATGTGATGTGTTTTATATTCTTCTAGTTCTAAGCATTTGAAGGATTTCTTTATAATAATTGCTGTTCCCCCGTGTGCTCGATTGTCAGGGTGATTTATATAATAAAGATTATAGTTCCGTATGTTATTATAGCTTCTGTCAGTAGCATGCGTTTCAGATATTAGCATAATGTCAATTGAATGGTCGCACATGAAGTTTTTAAGTTCTAGTAAGTGGTACAATAGTCCATTGGCGTTCCAAAAGGGAAACGTTATTATACTTCTGGAAACCATCTAGTTTCGATACAAGCAGTGTCAGAATGTTCATCATACTTGGCATTTGGGTTATTAATTGTTTCAACATTATTTTTAAATCTGAGAGGTCGACGTTATGCTGTGTTGGTATTGTGTTGTTTATTGGCTGTGTTGTGGTTTTGTGTTAAGGCTGGTGATGTATTTAGCATATGACATCCCAGGTGTGTAGTTTTTATTTGTTTACACTGTGGGTATATTCACAGGTGGATCTGCTGATTTTTGTTCATCAGTTGGAGTTATTTCTTTTTTATGTAATGTATTTAATTTACGGGTATTTTTGTATTTGTAGTGATTTGTGAATCGTACAGCCTTTATAGTTTGCTGTGTGGTTTTCACTACAAAGAGCGCATTTAATTTGCTGTATCATATCTTTTTCAATATTGCAATAAATTGTGCTGTGGTTACATGCGCATTTGACACACACAGGGTCCAAATTTTGGTGGTCCATATTTTTGGCAATTTGTGCATTGTGGAATAGTTCTTTTTTGGTGAGGTGGTTTGAAATGTATTTTACAGTGTAAAATGTGGGTTAAGGAATATATGTCTTTGTTATTATCGTTTGGTTTAAGTTCCAGGGAGAATAAAGGAAGTGGTTGTTTATTTGTTTGCATGTTGTGAATGTTTAGTACTTCATGTCCTAATTCTGCCAGTCCAGATAAAATATCGTCTTCTTCCGTTGAGTAATGTATATTTCTTAAAATTACTTTAAATCCACGTTGCTGTTTGGGCTTAAATGTATAATATTTTGTTTCTTTTTGCCAAAGAAATGTATAATGTACAGTTTCTGCCGGATGTATTTTTATATCGTTTCTGTTCAGTGCTTTCATCTCGTATTTGGTATTTGATAGCTGATTTAGAGCTTTGGTTAGTGCATTAATATTTTCGACTACCCTATGGGTGGTGCTTTTTGAGTGTGTTTTGTTATTTGTTCTGTATGGTTGTATTTGTTTTTGTTCCAGTGTTGTATTGTTCGTCAGTGTTGTCATTTAGTGCCAGTAGTTTGAACCTGTTTGCTTGCTCAGCCAATATTCTTGTAGTGTTTTTTGTGTTGAGCTCAGTGGTTTCTGTCTATGTTTTTTGTGGTTGTTATTTTTGTCCGTTAATTTGTTTGGTGATTGCTTCTGGCGGCTACGTTTTACTCTCCTCGGAATGTTTGCTATTGTTGTTTGAATTTTGTACTTGCATGTTTGTTGCTGTTGTTGTAATTGGTGTTGTTGGCTTAGTAGGCAGAATTGTTGCGCTATAATAAAGCAATGTACTTGTCGTAGCTGTCGAAGCTACTGTTGTGTTGTGGTTCTTCTCCCTGTTGTTGTAGCTGGTGGGTAAGCCTTCATCGCAGTAGTGGGTGTCGCGCATTGAAGGAGAGCGGGAGACCAGGATCTGGCTCTGCTTTCTGCTACTTCGACAGGTAAATTGTGGCAGTCGTTACAAGTAGAGACAAATGAGAAATGTGCATTTCTATTTCTTGTTGATGAGAGCCAGAGGCACTCATTTTAATTGTGTTGTTGTTTTTGAAATGTTTTGGGAATTTTTCACTTCACTTTTAATGTGTTCTTGCAATAAAAAAATATTATTAGAATATTTAAGTAATATTGTATATTGCCCTTTTGTATTAGCGTCTATATCGCGAAGTTTAAAGAACGAATTCAGTTTAAACACAGTGAAAAACCGTCACAATCACGGATCACGTATGAAATCGCGTCTGCACAGTTTGAATTTTTCACAGCCTAATTAAGGAATAATACCAAATCATTAGTTTGGGTTCAGAGAACAACATTCTACTATCGAGCAGATTCATAAAATATTAGAGGAAATGGGGTATGGCATGAATGTTTATTTTTCAAAGTAAAAAAGCTCTTACTAATTAACTACTGCATTCTCATAAAATCATATCTGTCTCAACGACACTTTTATGTAAACAACCAAAACGAAATGTCACCCCTCCATTCCATCACAGCTGGAGTCCCATAGGGGAATGTATTGGGTCCAGTCCTTTATTTTCTTTTTACTCACGATTTGCCAACAACGGCTGGAGTACTAATTGGAACACTTGCAGACGACACAGCTGTTCTTACAGTCGCAAAAGACCCTAAAGAAGCTTCATTAAAACTACAAGGTATCCTTACTAAAATATCCAGATGGTTAAAAAGTTGGCGTTTGAAGCCAAATTTTTTTTAATTTTTTATTTTATTTTATTTTTTTTAACAGTTCATTTATTTATTGAATACACTCATTTCGAGCCTAACCATGAGTAATTAAATCTTAAGAGCTAATTAACTATATTTATCCCGCACCAGTGTTTGGGCTTAGTATTAAATTTCACTACATTTTTGCCTTTTGATTTTAATTCAATTTAAATTCATTTCATTTTAATATCTTAATAGTAATTATTTAATATTTAGTACATTTAAAATATAGGTAAGTCCAATCTTTTGAGGCGTGTTGGTGTCTATGGTCTAGTGGTAAGCATGCTAGACTCACACCCCGAGGGTCGCAGGTTCAAATCCTGCCACGGGCTTGGTCTCCAAAATGCTTCTATCTATAAAACCGTTTCTCTTCGAGTCGAAAGCCTCTGTAGCTAGTACTCATTCCCCCAACACCTTGCACTCATAATTAATTATGGTGTAAGATATAATAATAATAATAATTCTAGCTAAATTTTTTACCAATGGATTTGAGTGCTCTCGTAGTTTTTTTTTGTGTTTGAGCATAATCTCTTTGAGCTCACTTTTAACAAGAGGAATGTTGAGGTCCTTATGGATGTCAGCATTTCTAACGAACCAAGGCGCACCCGTGATTGCACGCAAGATTTTCGATTGCACTCGTTGTATCAGCTCGACGTTCGATGAACTAGCATTCCCCCAAAGCTCAGCTCCGTATGCCCAAATTGGTTTGATCACTGCCTTGTACAATAAAAGTTTATGTTGTAAACGAAGCCTTGACTTGGAGTTGAGTAGCCAATTTATTTTATGGGTCTTTAGCTTTATATGCATTCTTTTTGCCACAATATGGTTCCGCCAAGTTAGTCGTTTGTCTAGATGGACTCCTAGGTATGTTATAGTATTCGATTGAGGAATAGCAACATTGTTTAGTGGAATCACTGGGCATGTTTCTTTCCTAAGTGTAAACGTAACATGATTGCTCTTGGTCTCATTTACCTTAATGCGCCAATTTGCCAGCCACACTTACATTTTCGTCAAATGCTCCTGAAGGCGATTCGAAGTCACTATTGGATTGCTATGTATACTAAGAATAGCAGTATCGTCTGCGAATGTTGAAGTGACTAGATGATCATCAGTAGGGAGGTCTGCAGTGAATAATACATATAGTACAGGACCTAGAACACTATCTTGTGGAACCCCAGCATTAATATCAAAGTCGTTTGTGGTGTATTCTCCATAGTTTACTCTGAACGTTCGGTTATCCAAATACGATTCGAGTAGCATGTGCACATTAACTGGTAAGAGTTTTTGAATTTTATATATTAATCCTGCATGCCAAACTCTGTCAAATGCCTGTGCAATATCTAAGAATATAGCAGAGCAGTATTTTTTGTCTTCAAAAGTATTTCGAATTGCACTAGTAATGCGGTTAATTTGCTCTATGGTTCTGTGATTCTTACGAAATCCAAATTGATGGTGGGGAATAATGTTGGATTTGTATATGTGCGGCTGCAGCTTTAGAAGAAGCAGTTTCTCAAATAATTAAGAAATCACTGGGAGCAAGCTTATGGGCCGATAAGATGACGGTTGAGTTGCGTCTTTTCCGGGTTTTGGAATCATTGTAATTTGTGATATTTTCCAGGGTTGTGGAAAATACCCAATCCTAAATATTGCATTAAATAACTGCGTCACTATTTTGATGGCTATTTCAGGCAATTCAAGGATAATTTTTGCGGTAATTAATTCAAATCCTGGTGATTTTTTCGGGTTTAGCTGAGTTTCAATTTGCAAGTTGCACTTCCTTCATTTTATCCTTCATCGGGATTAGTGGTATTTTAGGGGCCAAAAATGGAATTTCAAAACAGTTGGTTGGTTGGTTGGGTTGGAATACGGATTTGACATGATTTGCAAATGCTGAGGCTTTCTCTTCGTCACTTCTTGCCCAAGTTCCATTATTTTGCTTGAGTTTTGGATGACAGTCTTTAGGAGTCTTTATATTTTTATAGGCTTTCCATAAAGAGTAGTTAGTGTTTTGTGTTGGAGTTAGCGTCTCAGTATACTTTTTGAAAGTGTTCTCTAGCTCGCAGTTCAGTGCTTCTCGGAGGCGTTTTTTTGCTAATGGTAATCTCTGCTTGGCGTAGGGTGATCTATTTTGTTGCCACTCTCTTCTTAAGCGCCTTTTCTCCTTAACGAGACTATCGATAACTGCAGATGTTGTGTGAGTTATTGCGGAGCGGGATAATGAGGCTGCTGGAGATGAGTGTGTGGCTGCAGATGTAAGAACTGAGTTGATGGCCAAAAGTGTCGAGTCAATATCGCTTGCACTCTTTAGTCGAGGGCCAATGTTTATATGACTACTTACATATTGACGGTACCTGAGCCAGTTTGTTCTTTTGTTGGTTAGGTGACCTGTTTTCTTACCCAGTTGAGGTTGTTTATGTAGACATATAATAACTGATGAATGATCAGAAACGAGCTCTAAACACGATTCTACAGATAACAAGTTACGATCAATACCACTGGTTATTCCAAAATCGATGAGGTCGGGCATTTTTTGAGGGTCAGAGGGCCAGTATGTCGGTTGCCCTGAGGACACGAAGTCTAGGTTAGACCACCGATTTAGTAGTGCAGAGAACAGTTGTTTGCCTTTGGGATTTTTTAACCTGGAGCTCCAAAAGGTATGTTTCGCATTATAATCACCTGCTGCCAAAAATTTGGTCCCCATTGATGTGAAGAATTGTGTGAATTGTAATTCAGTCACTGCGTATCTTGGAGGACAATAGACTGCGCTTAGTACAATTTTTTCCTCCCAGCATTGAAGACATATTGATGTTGCCTGCAGATAGTCCTTTGCATACTCTTCTAGAGCATGATGCTTCAATCTATCTCTTATTAATATACCCGTACCGCCATGTGCTTTTTTGTCAGGATGGTTTGTCTTGTAGAATTTATATCCTGATATAACAAAATAATTTTTGTTTGTCAAGTGTGTTTCTGATAAAAGCATAATGTCAATTTGCCTAGTATGCAGGAAGTGTTGAATTTCAAGTTTATGTTGGCTAATGCCGTTTGCATTCCAATGACATATCTTAATGTAGTTCATTTTTTGGATATCAACAATTGCATAAGTTGGTTTTGAGTTTTCAACAACTCGTGCAACATGCTTTGCATTGATGTCATAAATTCTGTCATACAATTTGTTAATTTTGATATCATGGATTCTACATTTTGCATAGGATTTGCAAAGCTAGGAATTTCTTCAGATCCAGACTTTACTAAGCTGGCATATGATCTTGATGTAGAAACGTTGTCTCTGGTCAGTTGCTTATGGGGTTCGATTGATTTGGCAATCTCTGTGTAATGAAAAGCTGGTTGCTGTTTCTGGACTAATTTATTTTTGAGCGCTAAATACACTGGGCAGCCTCTGTAGTTTGCCGTGTGGTTTTCCCCACAATTGCCTCTATTTTTAATGTTGAATACCGTTTTAACTTTAAATCCGGCGACTTCGAGAGAATCTTTGATTTCATTAGTACTTACACTATTCTCAATACCTTTAATAACAACTACTAGACCTTTACTGCTCTTCAGTTGATATGTATAGTAGTTTTTACCATTTTTTTCAAGATAGGATGCTATTTTGCGGTAATTGCTTTCATTGTATGTCTGTAGTTTCGTTGCCTTTATATTCCCGTTTGTTATGGACGTTACGTGGAAATTGTTGTTTCCTACAAGACTAGCTACAGTTGCAACTAAATCATTTGAGCATCTCTCTCGCAAGTAGAATGGTGGTGGCTTCGGAGTTTTGGCGATGGAATTATTTGCAGGAGTTGAGTCAACGTTTTCATTCACTAATAGTGCAAATCTGTTCTGACCCAAACTGTTACTACTTATTTGTTTTGGAGAGGCAGATATATTCGCCGATTGAGGAGTTAGTCTCGCATCTTATGCCTGTCTTTTATTTCCGTTTTTTTCTGGTCCCAACTTTCGTTTTACCTGTATATACCTGTCTATACCAGTCTGTATAGTGGCAACATTTTTTTGTCACATTACTTTTTCCACCATCTGTGGCTGGCATGACTAAGTTACTTGCTGGCGCAATTGTAGGTGTAGATTCGTTGTTTAACCTTAAAGCAGGAAAACAAGAACGAGCCCGATTTATTGGCTTGGTTGTTAGATACAAGTTATCCTTAGTTGAAGGCAAATGAAAGTAAATCTATTCACGTTACATTTATGGTACTATACGAAAATACACTTGCCTAGAAGTAAAATTAATATATATGTATATATATATATATACACATATATATGTATATATATATATATATATATATATATATATATATATATATATCTATATATATCTATATATATATATATATATATATATATATATATATATCTATATATATCTATATATATATATATATATATATATATATATATATATATATATATATATATATATATATATATCTATATCTCTCTATATATATATATATATATATATATATATATATATATATATATATATATATATTCTCGTATATATATGAGGGCGGATTGATATTGAAGCTACCTAGCGCTAGATGACAGCACAAACACAAAATTGTAAGGGCTAAAAGAAGGTTCAACAATGTCATCTTGCATTAGCTCATGTACTTGCCCGTCTACCTCATCTTTTTGCATATGTGGTAATTTGTAGTTTTTTATATATACAGGAGTATTATTTATGGTGGATACACTCTGTTCGTAAAAATTGTTCACCGAGAGTGTTTCTCTTTCTAGGTGAAAAATATCCTGATATAGACGACATACGAGGGGGGATTGATATTGAAGCTACCTAGCGCTAGATGGCAGCACAAACACAAAAACTTTTTTTTTTTAGAAATAGCTATCTGTCAAACGTCAGCTGTTAAAATTTCACCCAAATTCATTGATTAGTTTATTTGTTGTAGTCGTTTGAAGTAAGCAACCTTTGTGTTTCTTGATAAATGGAAAAAAGCGAATTTCGTGTAGTGATTAAACACTATTATTTGAAAGTGAAAACGGCGAAAGAGACAAAAGAGAACCTCGATAAACATTACGGTGAGTCTGCTCCGTCAGATTAAATGGTAAAATATTGGATTGCTGAATTTAAACGCGGCCGAACAAGCACTGCAACAATACCATCAACAGGAATTGGTTAATCATCCTCCTTATAGTCCAGATTTAGCTCCTAGTGACTTTTTCCTGTTTCCAAACTTGAAAAAATGGCTCGCAGGAAAAGATTCATCTCAAACGAAGAAGTGATTACCGAAACTAACGCGTATTTTGAGGGGTTCCCGAATTCGTATTATTCAGATGGTATAACAAAGTTGGAATATCGTCTTACTAAGTGTGTCGAAGTAAAAGGAGACTATGTCGAGGAATAAATGGTTTTCGAAAAAAAAATGTTTTTTTCCTACTTAGGTAGCTTCCATATCAATCCGCCCTCGTATATATATCAATATAGGTAGGAAGGGCAGCCGCATCACCAATAAACCAGTGACCACCAGTTGGGTCCGTTGCGGGGCATGGCTACGCTTCGCCCTCCAGATTGAACCACCCTGAGCCGTTTACAAAGCGAACAAGGTTGTTAACACCTGACTGGTATAGACCATCTATACTTGTTAAGAAGGGGATCCTAGCAAACGAACCCTATTTCTAGCAAAGCTGGACATGTTCAGAAGAGATGCTGGATCGTATCAAGTTCCTACTCGTTCCTGCAGCTGCCGCAGAAATCGTGTGTGTTTAAACTCCCATTCTTCTTGCATGATTTCCTATTAGACAATGTCCCGTGAGGGCTCCTATTAAAGTCCTAATTTGTAGTCTATTGAGTCTAATGATATTCCTAGATAGACGCAGATTTCGCCTCGGCCATGTTTGCCTGGCAATTTCACAGGTAGTGGCACACATCCACCTTTGATTGGTACTTGTCGAAGTAGCAGAGAGCAGCGCCAGATCCTGGCCCCACTCTCCTTAACGGCACCACTAGCAGCGCTTCAATACAATGCGCGACACCCACTACGATGGTGGAGGCTTACCCACCAGCTACAAAAACAGGGAAAACAACCACAACACAACAGTAGCTTCGACAGCTACGACAAGTACATTGCTTTATTCTAGCGCAACAATTATGCCTACTAAGCCAACAACACCAATTACAACCACAGCAACAAACACGCAAGAACAAAACTCAAACAACAATAGCAAACATTCCGAGCAGAGTAACCGAAAACGTAACCACGAGAAGAAATCGCCAAACAAATTAACATACCAAAATAACAACAACAAAACGCATAAAAATAAACCACTGAGCGTAACACAAACAACACTACAAGAATATTGGCTGAGCAACTCACACCCTCCAAATATAACAAACAAGTTCGAACTGCTGGTACTAAATGACAACACGGACGAGCAATACAACAATGCAACAAAAACAAATTCAACCACACAGAATCAAATAACAAAACTCACTCAAAAACCACCACCCATATATATACAAAACGTCGAAAATATTAATGCACTAACCAAAGCTCTAAATCAGCTATCAAATACCAAATACGAGATGAAAGCACTGAACAGAAACGAAATAAAAACTTCCGGCAGAAACTGTTTATTATACATACATAATAAAATTGCTTAGGCAAAAAGAAACAAAATATTATACATTTAAGCTCAAAGAGCAACGTGGATTTAAAGTAATTTTACGAAAATACATTACTCAACGAAAAAAGACGATATTTTAGCTGAACTGGCAGAATTAGGTCATTAAGTAGTAAACATTCACAATATGCAAAAAAATAAAGAACTACTTCTACCACTAGATGTATATGAATATGTATAGGTATACATTCATTTATGTATATATAATGTATAGGGCTCTTCATACATATATATATATGTATATATATATATATTTATATATATATATATATATATATATATATATATGTTTATTAATAAGAATATTCGAGTATATGTACATATATGTATATAAATCAGTATTGGTATATATATAGTGCACCCCCCTTAACTCTAACTATCGTCATTCCTCAATTCACTTAACTTCTCATAATAACTGAAAACATACAATTTCTTTGATAATTTTTCATTGTCAATGAACCCTCAAGATCTACAAGTCGAAATATTCCAGTTGCGTTTAAGTAAAAAAATTAATTCGACAAAATATATATATAATAAAAAAATTGGTTTCTTCATTATTAAAGAAAGAAACACTACCTCTGTTTAATTAAAAGCATAAAGCCGTTAACTTAATTCGTTTAGCTGCATTTTGCCTATTTTGAAGATTTTTCTGAGATTATTGAAACTGTTGTTATTTGTGAGAATACTGTAAAAACTTTCAATTCTCTTTTGACCGGCAATTTCTTAATCTTCGCGCTCCCTCTGTTCCAAATTCTAATTTTCTTACTGTCCCCTGTGCGCCTTCATTCGTTCATGGCCATGTCTATTTAAACACACTTGGTGTATTACTGGGGCAGTCGGACCCCATTTTAATATAAATGAATTTTTATTAATTATTTTAGTTATTAGTAGTATAATATTATGGCAAAAAACCAAAGAATTATTATTCTAGATCTTAAGATTACTATGGTGCGTTTACAGTGAACAGAAGTGTAAATGGAAAGCAATTGGATCAGATTTTATATTAAGAATAGTTATAATTTATGAAACGAACTTGTTAACATTTGAGTTTTCAATTCCAAATTAAATAATACAATTTTTTTTGATTTTTTTCTTCTTTTCTTTTTAGAAGTTTCGCAGCTCTTTTTAAAATACATATGAAGTGATCCTCTAAAAGTTTTATTTAAACGTAGCCCTGATTTCTTCTGATTTTTTTCTCCGAATATTCGCTATTTTAGACAACATCCCAGCAGTGAAACCAACTAGTTAAAGTACTAGTACAATTCAGATTATATGTAAAATTCATATACGAAAATACATAATATAATAATGTGTACTCGACATGTAAAATACTAGTAAAACTCATATGTAAAATTCATATATATGTATGTATATACATAATTTAATAATGTGTACTCGCCGTGTAAAATATTTGTTTTGCATAAATGAGGGGTATATTAATTCAGCATGTTAATTCATGGTACCGCATTTCCACTTTTCTTTGTGAACACTGCGGATATTTTAAAACACGCGTTATTTGAACATTTATCTCTAAATTGAGGAATTACAAAAAGTGGTTGAAATTATAAAACGAACTGTTTTTCTTCAAATTGCAATGTTTGTCTTAACTTCCTTTTTTATTAAATTAACAAGAAAGGAAAAATTTAGTATACACGGCAATGAAGTGCTGCAGAAGTCAGTAACTGGTTCACTTATAGATAAGTTTTGAACTATTAAATTAACCACTTAATTTTTTACTATTAAATTTAGTAGTATATTTTGAAGACTGCCTATAATTTTCACTACAGGGATATGGAATATTTTTACAACAAACACAATAAATTCACATACACTATACGTGTGACCAAAAAAAAAAAAAAAGTGGTCGGAACGGTAAATAAATATGGAGGGAATTGAATGTCTTTTCTTAGTCTTCTTTGTTTACAGATTTAATGAATACAGATTTAATTAAATAATATAAAGAGTCGTAACCTAAAACGATTTTCTTCTATATTTAAGTTTAATGAGCTACTATACTTATTACAAAGGCGAATACACCTACTAATAAGTTCATTTGAGGCTGTTGGGGAAATTGTCCAAATATAAAACCAAGAGATTGATTGTATTTAACACGTTTACTGTTTATTCCGCGTGTCTTTTCTAAACTCAACCAAAACCGGAAACTCAAAAAAAAAGAAGAGAAACATGTATATAGTATAATCAAAAACGAAACTTAGAGTAAAAGGAATCAAGAATAATATAAAACAGGGCTGCATTGACATATTTTCTTAGACAAATCTGTTACATTTCCGCCCACCTCGTTCAGACTCTGCGTCGACCCCTTAGTCTGAGGACTGCCTACCGTATGCGGATGAGATATCTGGTTGAGGCTCGATCGGAAGCAACGAAACCTTGGAACTTGGGCGCTTGAGAACAGTGTCCATGGTCCTGATAGTGACCATCCCGTCTGGTCCTACTCCGTTCATCGCGGAGTAGGACCAGTCGACCAATGTCAATGTTCTTTTTCTGTTGTTTGCCATTTAGGTCGGGTGTGCAGCTGGTGCAAATATTCAAGCGACCATCTGCGCCAAAAATCTTGATGCATTTGGCTGAGCTGCTTCCATCGACTCAGCATTTCAGGTTTCAAATCTAGGCTGCAAGGCTCTGGAAGCGATGTGAGAGCTCGACCCGCGAGGAAGTGGCCGGGGGTCAAAGCGGTGACGTCAGTGGTATCATCAGTTAAAGCTGATAACCGCCGTGAGTTAAGGCATCCCTCTATTTTCTTCAGCACCGTGTAAAACCCTTCAAACGTCAGCGTGGTTGCACCAGCTACCCGTTTCAGGTGATACTTCATGCTTTTCACCCCAGCTTCCCATAGCCCCCCAAAGTTAGGGGCAGCTGGGGGAATGAAGTGCCAGTTCACGCCAAATTTAGAAACATGTAGTGCAGCTGCGCTCTGTTGGGCGTGAAAAGCGTGAAGTTCTTCTTTTAGAAAGGTGTTCGCGTCAATAAAATTCGTTCCGCGATCACTGTAGATTTCGGAGGAGATCCCACGCACTGAAATGAATCTGCTCAATGCGGCGATGTAGGCTTCTGCTGTCAAGTCGCTTACCAGCTCCAAGGGGATCGCTTTGGTTGGCAGGCAAACAAAGAGTGAGACGTAACCTTTGTAACTTCGGTGTCCACAACCCTTGGAAGTGTTAACGCTAAATGGCCCAGCATTTTCCACACCGGTGTGTATGAAGGGCAAGGTTTGCAGCGTTCAGATGGCAGGTTTCGCATAATTTGTGTGAGAGGCGCACATGATTGGCGAAAGCATGGTATGCAGCTTCGATTATTCCTTTCACCACAGTGCGGCCGTTGATAATCCACCATCGTCTGCGAAGGAACTGCAACGTTGCTTGTGTGCCGCCATGTAGCGTTCGTTGATGTGCGTCTTTGATGAGTAGTGCGGTCAAAAGGTTGATCTTTGGTAGTAATATAGGATAACATTCGCTGGAAGGAATGTGCGCGTTGTTCAACCTGCCACTGAGGCGCAGGATTCCCTCAGCATCTAATGTCGTATTCAATTTGATAAACTGGCTGCTTACAGGAAGCGGTCCAGACAATGAATTTCTTGTCGAAAAACAGCGTGTTGAACTCGCTTGACCCAAAAAAACAATACTGCGTTGCGCTCAGACCATAAGCAGAAAGACTCAGTCGCATGTGGTTTTTTGCGGACGGCATTGACAAACCGCTGACACCAAGCTGTCGTGGCGAGATGTTTTTCAAGTGTGGAGTAGTTCTCTAATAGAAACGATGGCGCAGCCTCGGTTTGAGCTATGCAAACTTGTACAAGTTTCAGTTCGGGCAGCTCGTCAGGAATTTGTGGCTTTTGTTGTGGCCAATGTGCTTGGGCTAGCTTCAACCACGAACGACCGGACCTCCAAAGCGGGTGGTCAATCAGTTCGCTTGTTGTTATGCCACGGCTGGCACAATCCGCCGGGTTGACCTTTGTCGGGACGTAGTTCCAAACCCATGCGGATGAAATATCCTGGATTTGTATAACACAGTTAGCTACAAACTCTTTACGCTTACCAGGACTTGTTCGAATCCAATAAAGTGTTTTTATGGAGTCCGACCAGAGGTAAGTTTTGGTCTGATGCACATCGAAATGAAAAGCGCTGTGTACATTTCGAGCAAGCTTAGCTGTGAGAAGAGCTGCTCGCAGATCTAGTCGCAGTGTGGTGACACGCTTCAAGGCAGCAACCTTCGTTTTTGCCGTGAGCAAGTGCACGGTTGTGTTGTTCGATGAAATGACTTTTAGATATGCAACTGCTGCATACGCCTGGGTAGATGCATCTGCGACATATGTATCCAGCGCGGGATTTTGACCTTAGCAAGGTTCTTCAAGTCGTTGCGGAACTCGATCCAGTTTGTTTGAAGTTCGCTTGTGAGCTCTCCATCCCAGTTTAACCGGGTAATCCACAGGGGTTGACAGAAGATTTTGCCTCGAATAACAACTGGAGCGAGGAATCCAAGGGGGTCGAACAGTTTAGATACGTCCGAGAGCAGCTGTCGTTTTGTAAAAATCTCGATTGTATAGTCAAGGCTAACTCTGTAGCTGAACTCGTCCGTCTGAGTGTACCAGATCATGCCAAGAGCAGTAGTTGCTTCATCGAATGATACCTCTAGCTTATCCGCAGGTTTGTCCTCATTCGGTGCGTTGGTCTCCAAAAACGATGAAGAGTTTGAATTCCACTTCCTTAACGTGATTCCACCTGTTCGCAGTAGTGCCTTGAGCTGCTTGTAGTGCTACTGAGGAGACTTCCTTCTAAAATCTTCGCAAACCATGATGATATGTTTGCCGGCACATCCAGGACAGCGTCCAGGGGCGGCATGATAATTTTTAACTCCTTGGTGGTGTTTATTTTTAGATAGAGCTGTATCTTTGAAGGCAGGCTTCGCATCCAGAGAGCTCTGGAAAATTTGTAGAGATCGAGTACGATTCACTAAAAGCTCTTTAAGTTGATCGAAATTAGGCATTTCGTTACCTGAAGTGAGGGAAAGCTCCCAGGCTTTTCTGGTAACTGGGTTCAGTTTGTGGACGATCATGAACACCATCCAATCATCCCAGTGGTCAACAGGGCGATTGAGTTGTTGTAGCGCGCGAATCTCTGAGATGATGCCATCGAGCAATTTTCGTAAATTCGATGCGCTTTCCGTTTGAGCGGCTTGTAGGTGAGTCACTTCAGCTAAGTGCGCGTTAATGATGACGCGCTTATTCTCGTACTTCCTTCTGAGCAACTCCCAAGCAATAGAAAAGTTTCCATCAGTCATTGTTATATTCTCGAGTGCGTGCGCTGCTGCAGCGGTAAGGAAGGCTTTCAGATACTGGAACCGCTGAATGTTTGCAAGTGATGTGTTGTTTATGACCACAGACGTGAAGAGATCCTTGAATGGATACCATTTTAAAAATGATCCGTCGAATGGAGGAATCTTCAGTCGAGGTAGACTCTGAGCAAACATAAAAAAAATGCCGAAAAGAAAGCAAAATATGAAAGTAACACAGAAAATATGGAATGGAAAAAACGAAAATGTTTACTGCGCGCACGTCTCACACTTTCCTGTGTTTTGTTTTTTCTTCCCTGTTGTTCTAGCTGAACTTGTTGGTGTTTTATGTTCGAAAGAGACGGATATTGCCGACGTCGCTGCGACGCGCTAAACGGAGACTGCTCCGCCCATAGACACTTTTACGAAAATGTGATTGCGCACTATGTGTCCCCTGTGGTATACCAGACAAGGCGTCTATAGCAATGTCAGGGAAAATAGCACCGATCTCATCGAATAATTTTCTATTGGTTAGGAAACTATTAAAGAATTTTAACAGATTACCTGATAAGCCGAAATTTTTCAATTTAAAAAAAAAATACTGTGATCAACATTTTCAAATGCTTTTGCTAAGTCTGTATAGACTACATCTAATTGGTTTTTGGTTATCCAAAACATCAACAATATTTCTCAAAATCACAGTCAAGTTTGTACAAATGGATTTACCAGACAGAAAACCTGTTGGGGTCCGTGTTTGGTTGACGGGGGACGTCCTTCTTCTGTGCGCGTGTAGCTGAAAACCCTAAATCACTCTTTGTAAAATTCAATACATTACACTTTTAGTTTTTAAATCACAAGCCGCTTTATTCTTAGAATACTAATTCTTATATACTATGTACAATTCGAAATTACAATACAAAGCTGACCTTTCTGGTGTTCCAGTTTCGCACCTGTTAATTGGTGTCAGTTGGTCAAGCCAACTGACCTACGCCATTCTGAAATGTTGATGGTGCATTCTAACTTTCAATGCCCTTCGGTGGCTCGACTGCGAAACTGTAGCACCCTAAAAGTTTACATTATAAATATTACATAGGTAATATTAATTCTAAATACTCGCACCCTAAAAATATGTACTGTCTTAAGTAACTTTAACACATGCTAATCACACAGAATGTGTGGCATCTGTTAGGAGTCGATGGTGTGAGACACTACGCGCAGGCAGCTGGATTCTAACTCACAACATCCCTCCCCTCTTTCTAAAAGAAGTTAGTGCAACTAACTTCTAATGAATCTTTACAATATTTTTCTCTTTTGTGCACTTTAAACAATCTGTGCATTTTCTTAATCCTATAGTACATATGTATAGTTTTTCTTTTTTCAAATTCGCCTTATTTGGGTTCAATTGTTGTATTCTTTTCTTTTTACTTTTGTGTTCTTTTCTTTTTTCCTCTTTTGTTTTATTTGGTTCTTTTATTTCTATCTTTTTTTCTTCTTTTTTTCTTTTGTTTTATTTTGTTCTTTTATTTCTATCTTTTTTTTACAGTATGTCAGCAACGACATCATTCATCGGGATCTAAACATCCCAAAAGTAAATGATGAAATCATGAAATATAGCCACTCATATCGCAAACGTCTTAGAGTCCATCCTAACAACCTAGCGGTAGAATTGATAACCAGCGATACCAGCGCGCGAAGACTAAAAAAATATGTACCATCGGACTTACCATTCAGATTTACCACCTAAGATCAAATTAGAAATAAAAAAAAAAATAAAAAAAATAAAAAATAAAATAAAAAAAAAAAAATTTAAAAAAAAAAATTAAAAAATAATAATAATAAGGAATGAATGAAATTAATATATATAGAATCTAACTTTGTTAAATTAATGTACCTAATGTATTGAATGTTACTGAAAATTCATACACATGTTTATAACCAAATATAATATAAGTAGTACTGAATGTCCAGCTGGACAGATTGTAGTTAAATAAATGGAGATAAAAAAAAAAAAAAAAAAAAAAAAATCTGTTAGGAGTCGATGGTGTGAGACACTACGCGCAGGCAGCTTGATTCTAACTCACAACATCCCTCCCCTCTTTCTAAAAGAAGTTAGTGCAACTAACTTCTAATGAATCTTTACAATATTTTTCTCTTTTGTGCACTTTAAACAATCTGTGCATTTTCTTAATCCTATAGTACATATGTATAGTTTTTCTTTTTTCAAATTCGCCTTATTTGGGTTCAATTGTTGTATTCTTTTCTTTTTACTTTTGTGTTCTTTTCTTTTTTCCTCTTTTGTTTTATTTGGTTCTTTTATTTCTATCTTTTTTTCTTCTTTTTTTCTTTTGTTTTATTTTGTTCTTTTATTTCTATCTTTTTTTTTTTTTTAGTTGTATTCCCCTTTTTATATTTGGTTTTTCATCGACTCTTTTCTCACTGGCGTATATACAAACAAAATTACAAACTAATTACATATTTAGCTACGCTTCTTATAAATACGGTCCTCTGCAATTGTTTGTCCTAGTAACACCCGTCCTGTGAGAGTGAAGTCCCTCGATGAACTCTGCATACCCCTCCCTTCTTTCTGGATCGCTACGTACAAATATGTTATAGGTTGGCGATTTGGTTTGCCATTAAAACTTAGGTTTTAGTGGCCTTCTTCTTTCCATTTATATAGCGTGCCCTACGGCTGTAGGTGGTACTGCCTCTGCTTATAGTATTCAACTTGTAAAAAACATTTGGAATACATGAGAGATTACAATACTCCTTCTTACTTTGCAGCAATGCGTTTTATGGTGGAAGTGTTTCTCTTGAGCTTCCTCATAATGGTATTTGACATCGTTTGGCTTTGATATGAAGACAATCGGTATTTTTCTGAGATACACGTTTAATGATGTAATTTGTGTACTCTGATTGGTTAACAGTCTCTGTGTCCTCTTGTATTAAATCATATTTCATATGTAAATCACATTTCATATGTTCATACTCTAGATTGGACATATACTTAAATGAAGCATTTAACTTCCGTGAGCCAAATTTCTTCTGCTTATTATATTGGTGGTGGTTTCAGTGACCCTCTGACCTTGCATACTGATTGACCTTGCATTTACTACCTCCCTACTATTCTTAACCTTACTCACGGTTCCTTCCTTCCATGACTTTAATGGAAGAGTGAGGATTCTATTCTTATTATTATCGTAAAATGATAACTGCTTGTCGAGCGCATCCAGTATGGTGCGTCCCCAAAGATTATCGCGGCCAATTATCACATCAGCCGGGATACCTTTCCTATCCACTTCCACTGCATGCACTCTAAAACTCATACCCTTAACTCCACTGTGCCCTATTCTGAGCGACCCCAATGTCCTAATGCACCCTCCAAACGCTCCGTTAAGCGTTCTAATGTCCATTTGATTAATGTCTAGCCCCTTTCGTAAAACACTAGATTTTACGAGGTTAGTGTCCGCCCCTGAATCTACTAATAGCACTAGCTTTCCACTCGCTGTTTCCTCGCAGAGTATCTCGATGAAGGCATCACCTATCCTGCTCATAGCGAAGCATCCTCCTTTTGTTCCCAATATGGACGTGTATCCACACTCCCTAACTCTTCGTGATACTGGAGAGCCTCTTGCTCCTCCTTCTCCTGGACTGTAATTCCTACATTACCAGTCACACGTACTTCCGTCCCAATAATTACTTCCTTTGTGTTGGCTTTCCAGTCTACTGGCCTCGACTGGGCCACTGGAAGTTTCCCTGGTTCCTTTGTTGGGATTGTCTATCCCTGCATTCCGCTGCCCGATGTCCCATTCGTCCACATGAGAAGCATCTTAACCCCTGTTTGGTGTTGCTTATCCTTTGTTCACTTCTGGAATTCCAATTTGGTCGCTGCTGACCACTCCCAGTTTTGAAAGGATTTCTTCCTTGGTTAATTCCTTCCGTTGAATTAACTCGGGGACTACTGAAGTTACCCCTGCTGTCCCTCAAGGGTGGAACCGGTCGCCTCGTAGCTGGCTGCCTTCTACTTTGACCCCATTTAGTGTCTACTTGGCACTGTCTACTTGCCTCATGACCGTAAGTTTGGCACTCCATACAGTAGGGCGTATTTTTGCGTGTAACGCATTCATCCCTTGTATGCCCTGGTTTATCACAGAATGAGCAAATGGGTTTCCTTGGCTGAAACCTCTCAACCAAGAATTGTTGGCCTCTTTGTTGCGGCAATTGGCCCATCAATCTACCGACTCCACATCTGTTTTGCTGCTGTACTGTTCCTACCTCTGCTGGAGAATTCGTCCAGCAGATTCCACCTGTTGTCGTTCGTTGTTGTATTGCTGCTTCAGCGGACGAGACCGCTTCCACTAGCTCTGCCATACTCCTCGGCGTGAGAGTAAGAGTATAATTAGCTAAGTCCCTATTTATCAGGCCTGCCTTGAACACAGAAATCATAGTCCGTTGTACTTGAGCCTTGTATGCTGCAACGTTTTCTGGAAACTGCCTCTTGGCTTCCGTCTCAGCAGCGCTCCCCAGAGACTGGAGCCTTCGTCCCCAGGCTCGCAATTCCTCCCCCAGTGTCTGAGTTGATTCCTGAATTTCCCGAACGAGATAGTCATACGACTTTTGTTTTAAATACGTCCTATCCAAAAGTGCATATAATTCTGCCAGGGTGCTTACTGAGCTATGCACCAGTAAATCAAACGCATCACCTGTGGTTCTTTGCCTAATACACTTTATTAAGTGTTCCCCGTCCGCTTCCGGAACACTCTGTTGCGCTAGCTCACAACCTTCTTTGAAGCGCCGGATCTCAGTTCTCAGATCATACAACTCGACTCCTGAGAACATGGGCACCAACTTCTCCACCGCATGAGCAACTTCCAGAATGCCCATTTTATTCCTTTGTGTTTTCTCAATTGCTGGTAAAACCTTAGGTTTATTAATCTCTTTGGGAGTTTCCAAATTCTCTTCTCCCGGATCTGAGAGGCAATTGGCCAATGACGGACTCAAACTAATTAGTCTTCGATCGTTCGTTCGCACAGGCGAAATACTGTCCACAGTATCGGGACTTTTCTGCACCGCTACTGCTTCCGGCTCCTTTGGCGGATATCCCTGATTTTTATTATTTATCGGGCTTCCCGGAGAAAAAGGCTCGACACTGATTGCAGATGCGCCAAACAAAAATTCCGCTTGCCTTTCTTCATTAAGTACTAATTTTGGCTTACCATTCGGCTTATCCCTTCTGGTGTTAAATATTCCAGCCTACGTACTTCCGGAGGCAATGTCAATACTGTCTGCGTAAATCCAGCTGATGCTGATTTTGATCTCTCCCTATTCTGTGAGGTCCTATTGGTCGCCCGTCCTTTTTTCAATTCTGCACACTCCTTTTCCAACAGCGATGCTGCTTCCTCTGTTTCCGTCAATCTCTGAGAAAGTTCCTTTACCTTCTTCTCAAGATACTCTTTTTGTGCTGTCAAATCTTCTGTTTTCTTATGAAAACTGAACAACTTTTCTTCTGTTCTTCTTTGGATTGCCGTAAAGGCTTGATCCGCTACTTCTAATGGTGAGACAGCTCCCCCGGCATTCGCCTGCTTCCACAATTCCTGAGCTTCTTCCCTGCTCGTACTCGCTTCGAATTGGTCAACTATTTTCCCAGTAAACAGCTCCACCTCTGACTGCATTGATTTCAATCTGTTCCTTACTTCCTCGTCTGGCGAAACCAAACTCACTGTTTGTTGCCCTACTCCTTCTAATTCAGAACTAAATGGATCTGCCCATTCGTTGACCATACTATTTATGTAGTCTGCGTAATTTTCCGCAAAATATTTTCCATTGCCGTACTCAACTGCGTGAGGCCGCAACAGTCCGTGACTATTGTTGAACTCTCTCCCCAGATTTTGCAACTGTGTTATTCGCTTGCGGTAATACACGTTGACCTGCCGTCTTTCTTAAAATTACGGACCACTTTTTCAATCGCTTCTCCAATTTGCTCCTGCATCAGCAGTAATCCTTGCGCTTCCTTCGTCATATCCCAAATGCCAGAACAGATGGCGTATCCCAATTACAAATAAAAATCCAATAATTGTTAAAACTTGTTACAATATTTTATTCTATCTTACTTAATGATTCAAAACAGAGTTATTAAAAAAAAACATTCCACCGTAAATTCTATCTTTATATACATATTCTGCTATACTTGTTTTCCATCACAAAGTTCCGCTGTCTACCAGCGTCCAATAAGTCCTTCCATCAATGCAAATTGGTCTTTGACTTCCTCACAGATACTCCTTGTTTTCCTCACATGTATCCATATCCAATCACCAACTTTAATACTCCCAAAAATCCTCCAAATTCCTCCCAAACCGAAATTGGATTTACTGGCAAAAAATGTCTTGCTTCATTCCCGGAAATTTAAATCCATATTTAATAAAAAAACCCGTAACGTATGCGCCACGTAAAGTAGCATTTAAATGTTTTCTTCAACATTGCTACGCAAATTGTAGTTTTCGAACTACACAAACTTTGATGCAACAACACGTGTTGTCTGCACCTCTTCACCTAATATCCTAAACTCAAAATGCCAAATATTTAAATCAATCTTTATTTTGATTTCAAAACAATATAAATTGAATCATATAAATGTCCCTACCGACAAACAAACACAAATCCCCTATCATAACCGTACGAACCCTATTCCGTGGCACATTCTTTCCGAACCAAACCAACCGGTATACACAAGTTCGCAATTCAATAACGCAAAATCCGTGAATAAACAGATACGTCCCACATCCCCCGAGAATGCTGAAACAAGAAGTAAGAAAAAACATGAGCCTAATCTCAGTGAAATAAACCTATACAACCTGGCCATTAAAAATTTTCGAGGATCAACCTAGTGTCACCTAACCGCAGCGGCTATTCAGCCCCGATGCTGCTTCTTCTGCATGACCGGCGCAAAAGCGCCCACACGGCCACCGAAGAATCGTCGACAAAATGCACTTAAATACTAAAGTATCCTAATATAAGCATACTCACCAATATCCTTGCTCCCTCCATTGAACTTCTTTGAGATCGTTATCCTAATGGTTTCCTGTTGGTGGATTCCCGCGTAGGAGCGCTCTTTTCCTGGCACTCGACGTTGGATCCTACCGGCTGCGCCAAAATGTTGTAAGAACCAAAATCTTCTGTGGGAAATTTTGGCCCACACCACAGGTGACAGAGTCACTAAATACACACAAACACCATGAAGAACAGATCGAATAATTGCATCTGGGAAACGCGCACAATGCCAAGCGAAACAACTGCAGTGAGAACCTAACGAAAAGAACTACAAGCATTGTAACCAATTAGCGCGGCCGTGGTAGGAGCGCAGATCAGCAGCAGCATATTAGACCAGTTGGAATAATAGCAATTACAACAAAAAAACCCGACCACCACAGCCAACGATCTTGCCAACCAGCGCTATGCTTGCAAAGAGCGAGGAAAAACACAGCGACGAGGAATACAACAAATACATGCCGGACAAGAGAAGGTGAGTGCACGAACTCAGCGGTGGAATTTGCCGAGTGCGCTCGCTCGGAAATCTTACACCAACAACACGAAGAAACGAGAGCGAAGCACAAGAGGGACAACGACAGAGCAACCACCACGCCAACGACCAGCAAGCAGATGGAGGAATACAAATAAAATGCTGGTTGTCAGTTAAATTAAATATTTAACAACAATAAAAGGAAAACACAGCGACGAAGAATACAACAAATACAAGCAGGACAAGAGAAGGTGAGTGCACGAGCTCAAGCGCTGGAATTTGCCGAGTGCGCTCGCTTGGAAATTTTACACTAACAACACGAAGAAACGAGAGCGAAAGACAAGAGGGAAATGCTGGTTGTCAGTTAAATTAAATATTTAACAACAACACCACTACAGGATTCCGGACAGCGCTGCTGGCAGGCAACAATACTGCAGGCTAACCAGGGACCGTTGGAGCGAGGTGGCTGACCGCCAGAAGTTGAAGGTGGCCCAAGGGCAAAAGACTGCAACACCAACAAGCCTGACTGCAACAACAACAAGCCTGCCACAACAACAACAATCGACTACTGGCCAACGGAAGTAAAATCACACAAAGGTGGCCTGCCAATAGCAACATGTGTCAGCCGCTGCGACCTGCGACTATATAAACCACGTAGCCCAGGCAGTAGGTCTCTTCTTCGGACACCAGCATCCTGACTAACAACAGCTCTACGCCATACCAAGAACAATACGAACACAAAAGTTTAGCGAGAACATCTGGTTTTTTAATCGTTTTCTCGCTAAGCCATAGACAGACAGAGACTACAGGGATTCAGTGAGAGCCTCTGGTTCTTAATCGTTCTCCCACTGAATTACTGAGACACATACGCAACCGAGACTTAGGGACTTAGGGGGACCCTCTGGTTCTTTAGTCGTTTTCCCACTAAGTCATACAGAGACGATAGGGACTCAGTGAGAGCCTCTGGTTTTTTAATCGTTCTCCCACTGAGTCACAGAGACACACACACTTACCGGGACGTAGAGACATGAAAACAAGTACACATTGAATAAATTATTTAAATAAACATAGAATTAAGAAAATAAAATTGTTTCGAGCAAGAGCTCACCAACACTGTAGTAAATAAAGACGTTGAAATTAATTTAACTCGCAGGATTTTATATTTTTTCTGTATACGACCCCTGGAGCCGCTGAGTTTTACCCCAGCTATAAAAAAGAGTCGTTACAATGTTGGGGTCCGTGTTTGGTTGACGGGGGACGTCCTTCTTCTGTGCGCGTGTAGCTGAAAACCCTAAATCACTCTTTGTAAAAATCACTACATTACACTTTTAGATTTTAAATCACAAGCCGCTTTATTCTTAGAATACTAATTCTTATATACTATGTACAATTCACAATTACAATACAAAAACTGACCTTTCTGGTGTTCCAGTTTTGCACCTGTTAATTGGTGTCAGTTGGTCAAGCCAACTGACCTACGCCATTCTGAAATGTTGATGGTGCATTCTAACTTTCAATGCCCTTCGGTGGCTCGACTGCGAAACTGTAGCACCCTAAAAGTTTACATAATAAATATTACATAGGTAATATTAATTCTAAATACTCGCACCCTAAAAATATGTACTTTCTTAAGTAACTTTAACACATGCTAATCACACAGAATGTGTGGCATCTGTTAGGAGTCGATGATGTGAGACACTACGCGCAGGCAGCTTGATTCTAACTCACAACAAACCATGTTGGCAATCTGAAATTGCGTCTTTCACATGGTTTAAACTTTTATTTAGATTAATATGATCGAATAACTTAGTAAAAGTTCCTTGTTTCACAATTGCTCTGCAGTTCCTCACGTTGATTCGATCTCCCGATTTAAAAATTGGAACGACTCTTCATATCTTCCACTGTTCCACTGTTAAAAAATCCCATCTCTTAGACAAAAATTAAATAAGAGGGCGATTGGATCAACTATATGGTCTGCGGTGCTTTTAAAAATATAGGCGGAGAACCTTCTCGTTCGTAAATGTAACTTGGTTTCAAATATGATATAGCAGACAGAACATCGTTTTCTGTCACAACAAATTCATCTAAAGAACGGATTTTACGGATTTAAAATCTTCCATACAATCCGAAGCCTCTTCATAATTTTCATATACAGTTTGAAAGAACTTAGGAAAGAGATTGCAAGATTCAACTGTATTATTAGATTTCTCTTGATCTAACTCCAAAGTTGATGGAAAACCATTTCATTTTCTTTTTGAATTTAAATTGTGCCAAAACGACGACGGATTTGCTTTTAAGTTATTTTCAATCCTTTCAACATATTAGTTATATAACAACTTGTTCAGAGAATCTACTTCATTTCATATTTGCAAGAATACCGACCGATCAGAATTTAGACCCGTTCTTTAAAATTTTTTGGAAGCTTTTTTTATTTTCCATATTCACTAATTTGGCATTGAACCAGGGCGGCTTATTTTACCGAATAATTGATTTATTTTTCTTTTTTGAACGAGTTTTAAAATCACATTAGCAAATGCATCGAAAATAAAATTATATGCCTCATAAGGGTCATTAAAAGAATACAAAACATTCACCCTTTCGAAACTCTGGTTTTTCAGAAAAGTCCTCTGTTAGTTTATCAAATTTATAAAACTCAAATTTGATAGTCAACGATTCATGATGCATGCTGTTATGTCTTTATTATAGGCGCTATGTTAATTTCACAAATAGGTCTCAGTTCAATTGTTGCAAACACTAGGTCTAAAATCCTGTTTATATCGTTTTTTTACAAAGTTGAGTTGATGATGGAATTAATTATTATTATTATTTTGATGGAAAATAATTCATTACTGTAGATTATTATTATCATCAAAATCCCAAGATATATTGATCAAGTTAAAATCACCTTTCATACATTTCATGTGAAAACATTCGTTGCACTTATCACATTGTATTTTAGGATGACCTCGCTCAACCTTTTGAGCATATCAAAAGTGTCCAAGTAAAACGATTAGCCTAAATCTCGCACAAAGCACAAAATGAAATTAAAATTTTCTCGACACAGAGCTTAGTATAAAACACGTACGTATAGTTCGATCATTTATTACATGAATAGAATTTATGTAAATGTATATGTATATGTATATGTTTATGTATATGTATATGTATATTGATTCGTGTATGTATAGATATATATGTGTTTGCATATGTTTATGTTTATATATATATATATATATATATATATATATATATATATATATATGTGTATATATATATATATATATATATATATATATATATATATATATATATATATATATATGTATATGTATATGTATATGTGTATGCAAATCTATATGTGTTTTTTTTCAACGATGGGAGGTGAAAACCTTCTTGAGATACTATAGGATGCCGGATTCCTACTGATTAAAACCCCATCCTAGTCTGACTACTCCCCGCGGGACCACCGCAAGATGTAACTTCGCGGGGAGAGTTTATAGTCATAGGACTGCTTCTATTCGCGCTGTGCGCGACGTTGCTGCTCCCTTTGGCGGAGGCTATTCATAACTGCAGCTGCAGTATCATACACCGTATTCCATTTCTCCGGACACTCGAGGATGTGTTGCAATTTGTTATCCGGTGGGATATGGTTCTCCGGACACTTCTTGTAGTTTCTGGCGGACGTCGGACACAAAAAGAATGCGTGTTCTGGGTTCTCTGGTACTGTCCATCCACAGTTTGTACACATGGAGAAATCCTCGTGTTTGAAACTGTACAAGTATTCTCGGAAAACTCCATGCCTGGTCAGCAGTTGTGTGATGTGGTAATTCACCTCACCACGAGACCTTTTTATCCACCGCTCTATGTCAAGGATCAGCCTCCTTGTCCTTTTGGGGACGTGTTCCATCGGGTTTGCTATTCCAGAATACTATATCGTCTTATTGTTGCCGGATGTTTCTCTTCTCTGGCTTCCTGAATACTTTGTCCGTTGTCTAGATCCCTTGCCTTTTTCGCCAGTAAGTCTACTGGGATCATGCCGGCTATTACTAGTACGGCATCTGCGGATGTCGTGCTGTATGCACTGCACACCCGTAATGCGGCGTTCCTATATGTTGCCTCAATATTACGGATGTATGCTGTCGTATCCTGTCAGCCCATATGGGCACAGCGTACAATATAACGGATCTGACTACTCCTGTAATGAGTCGTCTCTCCCTCTGGTTAGGTGCTCCTATATTTGGAATTATGCAGCAGAGTTGGGTGCATACCCTTGACGATTTATCGCCAGTTTACCGCAGATAAGCCTTCAAGTTTAGCCTGGCATCTATCCATACACCCAAGTATTTCAGGTGCTCATTTGTAAGTATGGAACAGTTATCGACCCTTATCTCTGCTACTTCAAGCACTTTACTGATGCTCGGCAAGATCTAGTCCGACGTTCATCAGCCAGTTTCGTTCTATAGCCACCGTATGATTGGCCTCTGAAGCAACCAATTCCAGATATTTTGCAGGGATAACTAGCGCTATGTCGTCCGCGTAACCATTGATCTTAACGGCATTCGACACCTGTACACGGAGAATGCCATCGTACATAACGTTACAGAGGAGAGGATCAAGGACTGACACTTGGCGGACTCCACCGGTGTTATCGTGCCTTCGTGCCTCTTTGTCCGTGTCATATTGCAGGTCTCTGTCGCTAAAATTGCTGGCTACCATACATCTCAGATAGATGGGTACCTTGAATTCTGCTAGCGCTTCGACTATACATGCCCAGCTAGTAGAGTTAAATGCATTTTTAGGGTGACCACAAGACAGTACATCTTGCTGCCAGCCCTCAAACTCTTACCATCGACCGCTTCTTTCGCCGTTTTAAAGAGCTCACCAATGGCATCCACTGTTGAAGATATTGTCTCTGCTCTAATCCTCCGGCTTCAGCTACGGATCGATCTATTCTGTCATAGAGAATCCGCTCCAGCTCCTTTCCCTTCGAGACGAGATTGCAGAGTGGACGGTACGCAGATGGGTCTTCTCGCGGTTTATTCCCCTTAGGTGAGAGGGATCTTTGGGTGCATCCACCTGTTTAGGTCCTTAATAACCGCCAGCACTTCCTGGGTGAGATTTCGCAATTCTACAATGTCTCCTAGTGCACTCTCTACGGCTTTGCGGTATTCCCCTGCTTTTGGATTAGCTGTTTTTGACAGTAATAAGAGTAGGTCACGCTTAGCCATCTTACTGACTTTCTTGACACTCTGCCCCAAATCCCGTAGCTGTGGTGCCGTTTTAAGTTTGCGGAGTATATCAGCAAAGCTCCGTCCTTCTTTCGAATTCCTGATCATGATGGCGTCAGGTTTTACCAGCTTTCTGTTTAGTTTCGGCTGCTGGTTAGCACGAGTGCGCTTACGCACGCTGTCTTGGACATATCCGCTGCCTGCAGTACGGAAGATTTTGACACTACGCTACCCTTAATTTTAGTCGCTTTCATGGCGGCTGAAATTTTTGGCGTTTACCCTTTTCGCCTCTTGTGGATGACCCGGAAAGTTGGGCTGATCTTTTCCTCTTCGGCTCCATCTCTGGGCCTCTTTGGATTCGACGCCAATACGCTGGCGAAAGTCTTCATCTGAGGCTTCCTACTGTCTTTTGGGGCATTCGCTTGTACCTGCTTATCCGCGCATTCCTGCTGCGGTGGTGTCGCTTTCTTCAACGATTCCACCTCAACCGCCACTTCCAAGCAAATCTCTCGGATCCTTGCCGCCTTGGTCTTTATCGCTGCGTGCACAGTAAGCTTGCCCACCATGAAGCTAATGAGAGCTTCTACGTGCCATTGCAACACCGCCATCTTCCCCTTTAGAATTACATTCTGTGGTGGGTATAGCGCTATTCCTTCCGGTGTTGCCGCTTTGGCTATAGCAAGCGTTGTGAGTTCGTCTAGGTTTCCAATGGAGTTTCTCCTAGGGGCCGTTCCTTGCGCCGATAGTAGGCGCACTGTCGCTGGGACTGCTTTCCACGGCGTCCGTTGCAGCTTAGTGCCCAAGTTGGTCCATTATCTATCCTCTCTTTGCTTCAATTTCGTACATACCTATAGAGGGGGAAAAGTCCAAAAAGGGCAATAAGGGGGAAAAGGGCAAAAAGGGGAAAAGCGGAAAAAGAGGGAAAAGGGCAAAAAGGGGAAAAAGTAAAACATGCCAAAGGCAATACATATCCTGCGTTCAGGGCCGTTGGCAACACTCTTTATTATTTAAAACAGTCTCTCCCTCTCTCTCTCTCTCTCTCTGCTCGGCTGTGCTATATGTACTTCACACCTACACACCAAGTACACAGTTTCCAACGCCCTCTCAATTTTCGGATAAACCGATTGAGAGGCGGAAACTTGCATAAAAATTGGCGACGCGTACGTAAATTAATTAAGTTTAAATAAATAAACTTATATTTGCCTTGGCACAAAATTCGTCGTATCTGCATTGTTCCATTTTATTATCCCTCGCTGAAAATGGTTCTGGTATTTAAATCGCTGCAGGTTACACTCTGCCGTGCAGATAAGCCGAAACAGAGACAAAATTGCCGCAAATCAATGGCAGAAACACCAAATTAAATACCTTATTTTTCTACGATCGCGTCAGCAATTTGCACTGAGCACTTATCACCAAACCGGGGTACGCTCTTTGACTACCCTTTCCACAATTTTCGCACAGATTTTATGTCTACACTTGGTAGATTTTCAAAAAATTCCGCACACGAAAATTTACACCTCCACTTCGATTCGAATTACAACAGTGTTTATATTTATATGTATATATATATTTATATGTACATGTATATGTATATGTATATGTATATGTAAATGTATATAAATATGTATATTTATATGTATTTGTGTATGTTTGTGTATATGTATATGTATATATATATGCACATGCAAATGTATTTGTATATGGGTTTGTATATGTATCTGTATAAGTATATTTATAAGTACATGCATATTTATATATATATATAATTATATAAGTTAACGTATAATACATTGTATTTGTCCACACACGAGCATACAACGCAGACATTGTGTCAGCACCAACATTCCAGCGGGATCCTATTGCACTTGGGAACGGGTAAAGGTATTTAGCAACGTTCCCACACTCATCACTCGGCGCGTGGACTACGTCAGCAGTTTATGTCTTTAGTTAAGTTATCTTAAGATCATTATTGTTTGTAAACTTCAGTCCGGTTTTGTTCATAAATAAAGTAAGACGTGTTGCTAATCCAACACGCAACCTTTTTTAAAAATTAAATTAAATTAATATTTTGTTAATTGGCGCCCGAGCAGGGACCTCTTTTGTACCCTTGCACACATTTGCCTGATACGATAGGCAAGTAAGGACGAAGAAGTTTAACCCAGAAAAAGGTCCAACATTTCCGGCTCACCGTTTAGAGTGAGAAAAGGACGCGCCCTAGTAGTCAACGCAAACGGGAGGTGATCACGGGATCATCAGCAGTCTCACTGTAGTGTTTAAGAACTTTAAAAAATAAGAAAATTGTGAAGTAAATGCTTAAATTGTTTGTGAAAATAAATTATAGAATCCTAAGAATATAAAATTGTGACTTTATTAAAGAAAAAATAATAATCTAAGAAAGTGAGGAAATTTATTTAAAAGAAAGAAATTATTATTAAAAGGAAAAGAATTAAATATTATTTAGAAAAAAAGAAGTTTAAAAATAAGTTATAAGTGTGAAGAAATTATAAGAAATTATCATTGACAAAAAGAATTATTAAATGAAAAGGAAAATTAAAAATAAATTATAAGTGTGAAGAAATTAAAAGAAATTATAATTGAAAAAAAAGAATTAGTAAATAAAAAATAAAATTAAAAATAAATGATAAATGTGAAGAAATATTAAGAAATTATTATTAAAAAGAAAAAAAAAACAGAAATTGGAAAAAAGTTGTTAAAAAAAGAATAGTGAAATTGTAATTTTCGAAAGAAAAAATTCATACGAAGCAAACAGTATCAACGGCATCAGTGGAAAAAAAGTCATGGTGATTGTAAGGTGAGTGGCAGATTGTAAGATTACATATTGATTGCTATTTTATATTTAATCGCGAAACAAAACGTTCCTTAGTCCATCCTATTCCTTTCCTTTTTTTGTGAAAAAGTTCCGAAAAAATATTGTTAAAAGAGAGTATGCCAGTTGACAGTATCGAAGAGATTACGGACAGACTAAGTAGAACCCTCACAATGAGCCAACCACAGAGGCCTAGCACTAGTTCCAGTGGACTCTCTCAAGCTCAAAAGAAGGAAGTTAGAACTATAGTGTTGGATTACTTCAAACAGGACACCCCTGATGAAGGAGGGGATCAACCTATAGGAGCAATTCGTATCGAAGAATTGGACAAAATTCCCGATATTGTTAGATCACTAAGAGAATTTTCGGGAATTGCGGGCGAATTCGGTTCATGGCGGAAATCGGTAGAAAGGGTACTGGAGCTTTTCGATAGCATTAAAGGTACTGGAAGATATTTTGCCATTCTATACATACAATACGGACAAAAGTTACTGGGGAAGCAGACACTGCTCTTGATTCATACAGAACACCTCTAGACTGGGTCAAGATAAGAAAGTGTCTCATGATGCATTACTCCGATAGGAGAGATATTGGTACACTTGAATATCAGATGACAACCATGTGTCAAGGACACAAAACCATAACAGAATTCTATCAAGCGGTGTACCAAGACCTATCACTAATATTGGACAAGATAACTTGTCTTGAACTGGACACAGGTAGCCTTTCTTCAATGACAAACGCTTATAGAGAAAAAGCACTTGATACCTTCGTGCGTGGGCTGAAAGGCGATTTGCCAAGACTATTAAGCGTCAAGGAACCCACATCTTTGCCACAGGCATTCCACATCTGTTTAAAACTGGACAATATGACTTATCGGATGCATCAAGCTCACGGGCAGATACCTAAGCCAAACGCGCAGGGATACAAACCAAATCCTCAGGTATTCACCAGAAATATTTTTTATCCTGAACTCGCTCATGGGGGAGCTCCAACCAGACCACAATTGCCACCACGATTCATACCAAGGCCAAGGAATGGGCCGAATATTCAGTATCAGCCCCGTCAACAAAATTACCAGTTCACTAACATGAATCAAAGACCTCAAGGATATCCGCGAAATTATCAACAATATCCTACAAATCCGGAACCGATGGAAATTTATCGGTCAGGCAGATAAATTATGCCAACAGACCGCCGGTCAATAATGGTTAGAAGAGGCCTTATGAAGGTACGTTCCAAGGACCAATCAACAAGGCTCAACGAAACTTTCATTTAAGAACAGAGGGTAATTGCAACAGAGGAGGCAGCGAAGTGGATAATCCAAAAATTGACAAAGAAATTGAAGCACTCGAAGGAGCTGTAGGAGGTGTACCGGATATAAATGAATACATGGATGTGGCCAATAATGAATATATTAATGAACTAACACACTATTCAGGAGAGGACGTAAAAACCTCGGACAGTCTAGTGGAAGATTTTTCTACTGAAGATCTTAATGCGGATCTTAATTTTTTTGGTTAAACAGTTCCTCGTTACCATACTTTAAGATAAGAACGGGGAACGGAAAAATACTGAAATTCCTTCTGGACACTGGTAGCAATAAGAATTATATTAAGGCGACTACTTCTGCGCTAAATTACACACCACACCTTACTAAGGATATTTAGTGTTCTATTGAACCTATTAAATTTTTCCTTCTACCTGGATTGCGGACTTTTGATGCAATACTAGGTAATGATACCTTGAAGGTACTTTCTGCAATCATTCACACAGCTGATAATTACTTTACAATAACGAATGGTATGAAAATACCAATTTACCAATATATGTCGCAGGACGTGAACAATCTGGAAATACGAGTTGAACACCTTTCTGAGAACCAAACATCAATTATGATGAAAATCGTAGAATCTCACAAGAATCTTTTTGCAGATCCTGATGAAAAATTAACTTACACAACGAGAGTACAGGGTGAAATTCGTACAACCACGGACGAGCCTACTTACACAAGAAACTATCCTTACCCAATGGCTCTGAAAAATGTTGTCGAGGAAGAAATAAGCAAATTATTAAAAGACGGGATCATAAGACCATCTCATTCTCCCTATAATTCACCCATATGGGTCGTGCCGAAAAAAGAGGATGCATCTGGAAAGAGGAAGTACAGAGTCGTAGTGGATTTTAGAAAATTGAATGCGGTTACTGTAGCAGACAAATATCCAATACCAGAAGTTGGGGAAGTTTTAGCTCAACTGGGCGGCAACAAATTCTTTACGGTAATTGATCTGAAAAGTGGTTTTCATCAAATACCGCTCAGGCAAGAAGACATCGAGAAAACGGCATTCTCAGTGAACAATGGGAACAATGGGATGGTACGAGTTCACAAGGCTTCCGTTTGGATTAAAAAATGCCCCATCAATATTCCAGAGAGCATTGGATGATATTCTAAGAAACTTCATCGGAAGGACTTGTTATGTCTATATCGATGACATAATTATATTCAGTAAAGACGAAGAATCACATTTTAAACATTTGAAGGAAATCTTTTGTACGTTGGCAGAGGCAAATATGAGAGTGCAGTTAGATAAATGCGTCTTCTTTAAAAGAGAAGTTGAATTTCTTGGTTTCAAAGTATCTGAGAGTGGCATAAGTACAATAAAGGACAGAGTGGATGCCATGGTAAGAATTCCTTACCCTAAAACTTTGAGGCAATTAAGATCTTTTTTGGGGCTTTGCAATTACTGTAGAAGATTCATAAAGGGTTACGCGGATATAGCTAAACCCCTAACTGCTATGCTGAGGGGCCCAAATGGTTCAATTCCCAGGTCCGAGTCCAGCAAAGTAAAAATAGTACTCGGTTGTAAGGAAATGAAGGCAATGGATTCTTTAAAGGAGGCTTTATTATCTCGAGAAGTTATGCTTTTTTACCCAAACTACGAGAAAAAATTTCATCTAACGACCGATGCCTCCAACGTAGCCCTCGGAGCCGTGCTTAGCCAGGACGATAGGCCAATAGCATCTATTTCCAGAGTATTGTCGGAAACGGAGGAAAACTATGCTACAAATGAGAGAGAGATGCTAGCTATAGTATGGGCCCTACATATCTTCAGAAGCTACCTATATGGAACTGCAAGAATTATAATTTACACTGACCACCAGCCCCTAACATATGCACTGAGTAACAAAAATAGTAATGTCAACATGAAAAGGTGGAAGGCGATTCTCGAGGAATATAACTATGACATTAGGTACAAACCAGGGAAATCTAACGTGGTAGCAGATGCTCTCTCTAGAACACCAATGACCAACGTGAACTCTTTAACTGGAACCGTTCATAGCCATGAAAGTTCTGCGGAAAATTTGGTACCCAGCGTGGAGGGTCCTATAAATGCATTAAAAAATCAGATATTCCTTTGTGTGGACGCAGTGCCATCATATCAATTCCAAATTATATTCCCTGGGTATCATAGACATACAATTGTAGAAAGGGAGTATGATCAGAATAACCTCCTAGACTTATTGAAAAGATACTTGAACCCCTCTGTGAATAATGGTATAAAGGCACCAGAATTTGTAATGGGTAAAATCCAGGAAATCTATCCTCTGCACTTGTTGAATTATAAGGTTCGCTTCACACAAAAATTCGTGGAGGACGTGACCTCAGAAAATGACCAGGAAAATGTCATTATTGATACTCACAACAGGGCCCACAGAAATGCAGCGGAAAATAAATTACAGATTTTGGAGAAGTGTTATTTCCCAGGCATGTTTGCCAAGATAAAGAGAATAGTGAAACTTTGCTCAACATGTAAGACGAACAAATACGATAGGCACCCCAATGATCCGAAGTTAGGGGAAACGCCTATACCTTCATATCCCGGCCAGGTAGTGCATATTGACATATTTTCAACAGACAAAAAATTGGTAATGACAGCCTTGGATAAATTCACCAAGTACGCACAGGTTAAATTGTTAACGGGAAAATCTATTGAGGATGTGAGAAGACCCCTAAGAGAACTCCTATTCTTCTTTGGCGTACCAAAAACTATCGTCATCGATAATGAGAAGTCTCTGAATTCCGCCACTATTCTGTTTATGATGAGGGATGATTTGAACATCGAAGTGTTCACTACTCCTCCTTACAGAAGCGAAGCAAACGGTCAAGTCGAAAGATTTCATTCAATCCTTGCTGAATTGTTAAGATGTTTAAAGGATGATGGGGTATGCAGAAATTTCGAAGAACTCCTTGAAAATGCAGTGAATGAGTATAATCATTCGATACACTCGACTGTTGAGAGGAAACCTGTTGATTTGTTTTTTGGGAGAACTGTAGATTTTTCTCCAGGTAGCTATGACAGAACTAGACAGTCGAATATGGAGAAAATCCAAGAAAAACAGAAACGTAGTTTAGAATATCATAACAAACGGAAACAAAACGACCAACAATACATTCCAGGCCAGACAGTCTTCGTTAAAATCAATAAGAGATTAGGGACAAAGTTATCAGAGCGATTTAAAGAAGAAATAGTAAAAGAAAACAGGAATTCTACAATAGTCACCGAAAGCGGAAGAATTGTACACAAGAGATATATTAGAAATTAATTCACAACTCCTATTTACAGATTATTAATCTTGACGGCATTATGTGCTGGCGAAATACAAATATTGGATTACTCGAATTCAAAATTATTGGCAATGCATTCCGGATTGGCTAAAGTCCACACCGGAACTTTCAAGATAGTTCATACGATTGATTTACGGAGCTACGATAACCTGATCCATGAAATGGAAGATAATATTGTTCGGAATATCACCTTAAACCATCCCCTGATCCCTTACCTTAAATACACAATATCCCAAATTAAATCCTACATATCACGATTAAAACCAAGTGTAAAGTCTAAACGATCACTGGATTTCCTCGGTAGTGCATGGAAATGGATTGCTGGAAGTCCATACAGTCAGGACTTTGAGATAATTCAGAAAAAGATAGATGACGTTTTGGAAAATAATAGCAATCAAATTGTGATAAATCGTCTGTCACTAGAGAAAATAAGTAAACTCACGAACACCACAAACGAAATAATAAAAATCTTAAAAACAGAACAAAATCTTCATGATGAAAGAATATTAGAATGGAAATATAAACTTGAACTTCTAAAAGAAGATGTTGCGAATATTGAATTTGCAATTCATTTGGCAAAAGTAAATATAGTTAATTCATTTATACTTTCATCTTTCGAAGTCGAAATCTTAATGACATATTTAGTAAAAGTAATATTCCATTTTCTAGTACTGATGAACTACTGCACTTTGCAGAAGTAAAAATTGCTCTCGAAGGTTACAATATACTTTACATATTAAGTGTTCCGACAACAGATACTGAAAATTGTATTAGATTACTAATTAAGGCTATCAAAAGGGAAAATATTGTAACTAGGCTAGATTATGAATACGTCCTAGACTGTAAGAATAAGGAAATAATATTTGGATTAAAAAAGAAATGTAAAACATACAATAGTTTATCAATATGTAGTCCTGAAACTAATGACGATATCACAGATTCCCCGTGCATCCCGAAACTTTTGGCAAGTCAGACATCAAAGTGCACCACCACCAATAACGAACACATTTTTACAACAGAAGAAATTGAGGATGGCATATTATTTTTGAACCAATTCAGTGGACAAATTGATGTTGATAACTCAACCATGTGGCTCAATGGATCGTATGTAATTCACCACTATAATTCTACGGTCCGAGTAAACAACAGGACATACTTATCCAGACAAATCACTACAACAAAACCTCTTCCTGCCTTAATTCAACCCATGAGCTCCAACGCTGAAGAAAGAACATTATCTCTGGAACTAATCAATGACATCAATATCAAAAATTCTTTGGCAATCCGTAAACTTAAATCGATAAACCAAATAAGTCTATCATTGAACTTGGGAATGGTATCGACTTTCCTGCTAATTGGGGTTTTCGTTCTTGCAAAATACTGGAAGAAATGGAGAAACATCAGACCTAACCCAGTTGAAAATGTTATCGAAGAGCCTCAACAAGATAATCAACCTACAAATGATTTTACCAGGATATCGAGTAATGACAAGAAAAAGAGATTCCACAGCCTGTCATTCTTTTGATGTTCCATTCGAGGACGTATGGAACTTAGAGGGGGAGGAGTTAACGTATAATACATTGTATTTGTCCACACACGAGCATACAACGCAGACATTGTGTCAGTAACAACATTCCAGCGGGATTCTATTGCACTTGGGAACGGGTAAAGGTATTAAGCAACGTTCCCACACTCATCACTCGGCGCGTGGACTACGTCAGCAGTTTATGTCTTTAGTTAAGTTATGTTAAGATCATTATTGTTTGTAAACTTCAGTCCGGTTTTGTTCATAAATAAAGTAAGACGTGTTGCTAATCCAACACGCAACCTTTTTTAAAAATTAAATTAAATTAATATTTTGTTAATTTATATATATATATATATATATATATATATATATATATATATATATATATATATATATATATATCTATATATAGATATATATGATCGGCAGTTACTAAAGGGGACTAACATGTATTTGAGTACATGCCGTAATTGAGTTCTGTCGGAAGTTGTTTCTATCACCTCCACGTGTTAACGGCTGGTAACAATTGTGCACTGGGGATCCCACAGCGTATCCAGTGTACGGTTGGCTAAGTTAGGTCGGGCGGAGGGAGTAAACAGGGAGGGAGTAAAAAATCCCTAATAACTAAAGGTGTTATGCGACCCGTGCCTGTTGGTTTTTTAGCCAGGGGGTAATACTGGCTGTATTCTTACGGAGTTAGCTCAATACCGGGTCATCTCGAGGTATATTCGTGACTTTGCCGTGGTATGGGGCGCTGCCACGGTCGACCACTATGCTTCCCCTTAAAAATTTAAGATCACCATGTCTGCTAAGGTGATCGTAAGAACAAGATGGATCACAATAAATAAACAAACACAATTTCTTTGGATAAGCAGTCCCTAAATGCAACGGGGGCTATTGCCTCCATTTCTGAATCTGGCTCAGGTCCGAAAAAAATTCGTACGGCGGAAGCTGGGGCTACAGAACCTAGTGGAAGTGGCGGTACTAATACGACAAGTACGGCTGGCCCATCTCGTACGGCGGAAGCTGGCACCGGGGACCAACCTGGTTCCAGTGGAAGTGGCAGTACAAAAAGAAGTCTTGAGGAAGAGTATACAATTCATACGGTGAATACCGGGATTGGCCCTGGTAGACGTGACGGTACACCCATGTCTAAAACGACTAAGGTCTCCTCGGTGGTGAAGCCTACACGGCATAACTACAAGGAGAGACGCGCTGCCTTGAAGTTGCTGTAACGTGTCAGAAGTGTCCCGGAGGTCGAGAGGTCAGAGAAACCAAAGTCCTCCATTAGCTGGGCAAAAAGGGTTACGGAAGGAGTCTTAGAGTTTCCGAAACCGAACGCGCCGCCAAAACGTCAGCTGTCGGACGATCCGCCCGGAAACCCCAGCATCATCAAGAAGCCAAGACGTCATGAGACTACTCCCGCACCAAAGACCTTCAGCGAAGCTGTGCGAGGTCAACAACTCTGGGCCGTTGTGGACAGAAGCAACATTTATGTCGCAATTTCTGTTGAGAACTGGAAGAAAATAGAAGCCAGGCTCTCGAGCAATTTCTTCCAGATTTGGAAGGAAAATCCAGGCCCAGCTCCTTTTTGTCGCGATTGTGGATGGCATCAAAACGACGTGAAGCTAATCGCATGTGCCGATCAGAGATCAACTGATCTGTACAAAATAGTCATCTCCAGATTCGGTGAAGTTTGGTCTGGGTCTAAGCTCGAGATAATCTCGAGGGAGGATATCCCGAACCTGCCAAGAGCGACGGCCTGGATACCAGCTGAACTATCTGACCCTAAAATGGATCTAGAGATGTTATGGGTATGTAATTCGGAACTCCCGACATCATCGTGGAAGGTCACGAAACTGGAGGAGCCAAAAGGCGAGTACCACAGTGCTACCTTTGAGCTGAGCACGGACCCTTTGGAATCTCTTTCGTGATCCGATGGTGTCGTGTGCCATGGATTCTCGTCCATTACACTAAGAGCCTACAAAAAGGACGTGAACGTCCCCAATATAATGCACCATGTTGGAGTTGTGGTAGACCCTGACACCTCATCTCAGCTGGAAGAAGAGGCCAACACCACTTCTGCTGGTGGAGATGGAACGTCAGTGGTGGACCCTGGCTCTGGTTCTGGCCAAGCGGTTCCGCTAAGTAGGGCATCATCCGATGGCATTGTCTGTTCCTTATAGGATAGGGTGGCGCTATCCATTCTGACTGACGAGGAGGAGCTATTGGCATCGGACGAAGAAGATGCTGATAAGACTGTGGTGGAAGTGGAGACCAGTAACCCTGATGTTACGGGTACTTCAGATTAAGCTACACCACTCAAAGGTTGCGTCCGCCAATCTTATACTACATCGGTCAAAGGACAGATACCTTATTGTCCTGATTCAAGAACCATGGGTAGTACATGGTCTTGTGCGCGGACTAGGGACTCCAAAATACAAACTGATGTATACACGAAATCCAGGTAAACCTAGAACGTGTGTACTAATACGTAGAGAGATAAATACTTTTGAACTCTCTAATTACAGCGATGCCGATCAAACGACTATCAGTCTGGAGTCGGGTGACGAGCGGATATGGCTATGGTCATGCTACCTGGCTTACGATCACGAAAAACTACCGAGATCAATTTTTAAGGATCAGGTGGCGCACTCGCGAAGGCTCGGCGAAAAAATGATAATTGGTTCGGATATAAATGCTCATCACATCGTGTGGAGTAGCACCGACATTAATATGAGGGGTGAGTGCCTTTTTGATTATTTGCTTGGAACTAACCTGCAAATCTGTAAAAGGAGTATTAAACCTACATTTGTCATAAGCAATAGGCAGGAGGTAATAGACGCCATCTTTGCCTCTGACTATGTTGTAGGAAGAACAAGGGAGTGGGTGGTGTTAGAAGAACACTCCTTCTCTGCCCATAGATACATCTCGTTTGAGATTAAGAAAACTCTACCTAAACCTAAGCCTGGTAGGAATATCAGGAAAACAGACTGGGATAAATATGTAGATCTAGTTGGGAATACCTTAAATGTCTGTCCATCTAGCGAACCAAGAAGCATAGAAGGAATAGAGGAAATGGTAGGCTCTGTTACTGCGAGCCTGAACGCGGCCTTGGCAGATGCTTGTCCACTAAGGAAGTTGAGGGGAAAGCCGAAACCTCGGTGGTGGACGGAAGAGCTAAGTAAGCTTCGGGTAGACAGTAGGACAGATTTTAATGAATCGAAGTATACACGTCTTGAAAATGACTGGAGAGCGTATGGCTCTTGAGGTCTTTAAGAAGAAGGTTAGAACTGCTCAAAGGCAATGATGCAAATCCTTTTGTGAAGAAGTAGAGGGAGCGACTGAGGCTTCTAGACTTCGGAAAATATTGGCGGGAAGTTCTCAGACCTGGGAGCTTTCACAGAAGGTGGATGGAACATTCACTACAACTAGTAAGTAGTCTCTAGAGCTTCTACTCAGCACGCATTTCCCAGGTTGCTCAGATATTATTGGGCAAGAGAAGGAAGATACGTCAAATAGTGGGGAAGTTTGGATAGACGCTCTGTCTGAGGATCGACTCTTATGGGCTATTGAAAATTTTAAGCCTTCTAAGTCCCCTGGTCCTGTTAGCTAGGTAGGTGGGAGTGGCAGCCTTTGTCGCAAAAAGCACACTTAAGCACATACAATGGCTCGTTGTGGTACGACACTAAGACGACGCGACTCCCCCGTCTAGATTTTAGGAAACCACAGTGATTCCGAAATGAACATGGCTATGTCCTTAATGTTGATGGAAGATAGTTCGGTTAAGGAAGTGAAGAAAAGTGAGCCTAGGAATTTTAATCGTCGCCTGGCCAGAGCTGGGCACTGACACATGAGAGGAAGTACTGTTTCTTCCTCCTCCTCAGAGCCACAGCTGCGACAGAAGTCGTTATGGGACACTGCTAGTCAGCATGTTTCCCGATCAGACAGTGTCCCGTGAGCACATTTATTATAGTGCCGATGGAGTTCCTGCTTATATGGAGTAGCTGACTAGTACGCCTAATGTCGATAGTGCTCCAGGTTTGTCTGGCAACACTACAAGTATTTTCATTTACCCAGGCTTTTTTAGCTGCCTCAAGGTAGTCATGTTTTATTGCCCATTTGACCGTGGCCAGTGGGAAACCTACATCAAAGGAGGGGGAGATGTCAGGGAGCAGCGTACCTATTTTGGCCAATTCATCGGCCTCGCAGTTTCCTAGAATGTCGCTATGTCCAGGCACCCAGCATATGTGAACTTGTGAGTTACCTGAGACGACGTTCAGGGAGGAGCGGCAATCGAGTACAAGCTTAGAGGTAGTGAATACATCAGCCAGTGACTTGATTGCCGCCTGATTGTCCGTGAATATCCATATCATCACATCTCATATTTCATTGCGAATAAGCCACTTGGACGCTTGGAATATTGCGATTACTTCCGCCTGAAGGACGCCGCAATGGTCACGGAGACGATAGGAGAGCTTGATGCCAATTTTTCTGGAGAAGATGCCGCAACCGACCTTATTCTCCAGTTTGGAGCTATCCATATATATGTCAATGGAACTGCCAGTGACCACTAAATTGTTGGACCATTCCTCTCTACTAGGAATGTAAGTGTCGAACCTGTGGTTTAGATTAGGTGTACAGCACGTATAGTCAAAGTCCGTCTGTACGGGCGTGTCCTGCATCAGAATATTGGAGTGGCCCAGGTTCAGCTTAGTCCAGCGCGATATAGCATTGAGTCTGGTTGCCGAGCATTTTGCTTGTTGCCTGACCAGAAGCGTAGTGGGCAACCAATGTAGGAATGCAAATAGAGCTTTGGTAGAGGTGGTACGCAGAGCCCCTGTTATCAGAACCGCTGCTGTTCTTCTAACCTTGTCAAGATGTTTTAGGTTCACCGCCTTGTCAGTTGTGGACCACCAGAAGACAGCGCCATAGAGAAAATACGGCTCAACCAACGCCGCATAGAGCCAGGGCATGATTCGAGGCTAGACGCCCCATCTTGTTCCTAGGGATCTCTTGCAACAGTATAGAGCACACGAGGCTTTCCGTACCCTCTCCGCTAAATTTGCTTTCCGATGGAGCTTAGGGTCAAGGACCAGACCTAGATACTTGACGCTATTCCTTCGGCTAAGCGAAGTCCCATTGAGTTTGGGTAGGACAAAACTTGGTATTTTATGCTTCCTGGTGAAAAGCATAGCCTCAGTTTTGGCAGGGTTGACGTCAGTACCAACTTCATGACACCATTAGGACAGAATGCTAAGAGAGTAGCTTAGCTTTTCTGAAAGTGTTGAAAGATATCTGCCGGAAACAGAGATAGCAATGGCATCCGCGTAAGCTATAGTGTTGCAGCCGGGTTTAAGGTAATCTGATTAGTAGTGTATTCACCGTCAGATTCCATATGAGGGTGAGAGCACACCGCCTTGTGGAGTACCTCTCTTGACAGTCCTTTTAGCATGTACGTTTCCTATTGAGGAGCTAATGACGCGTGTTTTCAGTAGCTGTTCTATGAACCTAACCAAGCTGGGGTCCAGGTTCAGGTTTGCTAAGGATTTAGTAATGGCGGAGGGACAAATATTGTTGAATGCCCCTTCTATGTCGAGAAATACTGCAAGAGTATATTCTTTGTTGGCAAGAGATTTCTCTACTTGCTCAATGAGCACGTGAAGCGCTGTTTCCACAGACTTGCCTTTAGTATAGGCATGTTGTGATTTGGAAAGGCACGTGGAATTAATAGAGCTCCTGATTTGTATATCAAGGACTCTTTCCAGTGTTTTCAAAAGAAAGGGGAACAAACTAATTGGTCTATAGTCCTTAGGCTTGGTGTGGGTCGACTTTCCCGCTTTAGGGATGAATACTACTCGAGCTACTCTCCAGCTTTTGGGAATGTACGACCATCTTACACTAGGTACACCTCAAGGAGGTGTACTCTCACCGTTTCTATGGAATACAGTCGTTAACAAACTCCTGACAATATTAGAGGCGTTGGGATGTAAGGTGGCAGCTTATGCTGATGATGTTGTCATTGCTCTCTCTGGAAAATTCACATCTACACTGAGAGATTTGTTGCAAAATGCTCTAGATCTTCTTTTAAAGTGGGCGGAGGATTGTGGTCTTGGAGTAAATCTTGATAAGACTAAGGTCATTCTGTTTACTAAGAAACATAAAATCCCTCAATTAGACCCAATTACTCGTAAGGGGAAAGCTCTAGGGATTTCAGAAGAGACGAAATACTTGAGTCTTATAACCATAAGTAAGCTTACTTGGAAGTCAAACACCATAGAAGGAGCTAGGAAATCTGGGGTGGCTTTTTATGCCTGCAAAAGAGCTATAGATAAACCTGAGGAATTAAGCCTAGGGTAGCTCACTGGCCTTATATGGTAATGTGGTCTGGTGGACTGCAATACAGAAAAGGACCTACTGCCAAACACTCGGTAAGGCACAGAGATCAGTAGAATTAGCAATAAGTGGCACCATGAGAACCACGCCAACCTTGGAATTCGATATCATACTACATCTGCCACCCTTAGATCTCTTCCGCCATTTGGCTCAAGGCGAGCTCACAATGGGAAGCTGCTCCGTATGGACATGCGACCATATTAGAATCCTACACGGACATACCCAATGATATTGATTACCTTCCTTCTTCCCTCTGTTTCGAAAGGAATTTTTGGGTTAGGATTCCTTCCAGAGAGGATTGGCTCGAGGGGGATCCATCACCAGATACTCCCATCAAGACGGACAGACGGATCAAAAATTAATACCGGTGTAGGATCAGGAGTCTATTGCGAAATGCCCTCAATCATTGAATCCATCAAACTAATGGATCACTGCAGTGTTTTTCAAGCGGAAATAATAATTATTAAATAATAATATAATAATAATAACGAGGTAACCGTCAAGGATATCCGCATTTTATCAGACAGCCAAGCTGCACTAAGGGCTTTGAAAGCATTCCAAATAACATCGAGGAGTGTCTTAGACTGTCGCCGATCTCTAAATGAGATTTCTAAAATATTCCATATCCATTTGTGCTGGGTGCCAGGATATAGGAATATACCAGGGAACTGCAAGGCTGATCAACTTGCGAGAGATGGCACTTGCATGCCAAATGTCGGTAGGCATATGGGTGTACCTCTCGCGACTTGTAAGATTCTCATAAGGGAGAAATTAAATAATTCTACCAATCAAAGGTGGATCTGTGCCACTACCTGTGAAACATGGCTGATTGCGTGTATCTTGGGACGTAAAAAGTAGTTGAAAGGTTTGGGTGTCATCTTTACCTCAAATTTTAGTTTCAACTCTCATTATGATTATATGTTCTTAAAGTCCCCCACCATGCTTGGCTTTATTAAAGGAAATTCTTAAAATTTCAAAGACCCTGTAACCATAAAGGCACTTTATGTCTCGCTAGTTCGGAGAATAAAGGAGTATTCTTTTATTATTTGGAGCCATTTTTATGATGAACATCAAAATCGCATCGAAGGAGTTCAAAAGAATATAATAAGATATGCGCTCAACAAAATGTATTGGCGGGAAGGATTACCTTCTTACGATAGTTGACGGAAGCTTTTAGGTCTTCAATCCTTGAAAGATAGGAGAATTGTAAACTCCATTTTGTTTGTGTATCATATATTAACATGTAAAATTAAATGTGTACAGCTATCAAATAATTTTTCATTGTATGAAGACCCTAGAGTTCTTAGAAATAACAGATGTTTACTTGATCAATTTTATAAAGCTAATTATGCCTCATTCCGGTTTTGGTTGAGTTTAGAGGAGACATGCCGAATGAGCCTTAGATGAAAGTTGTTAAAATTAAGTAAACAGTAACCGTGTTAAATACAAGCAATCTCTTGGTTTTTTATTTGGACAATTTCCCCAAACAGCCTCAAATGAACTTATTAGTAGGTGTATTCGCCTTTGTAATAAGTATAGTAGCTCATTAAATTTAAATATAGATGAAAATCGTCTTAGGTTAAAACTCTTTATATTATATAATTGAATCTGTATTCATAGTCTGAAAGATTTAATTATCAGTAGATTGATATAAAATAAAAAAAATTGAATATATACATATACATATACCTATTTTGATTCATATACATATACCTATACTTATTAATATACATATATACGAGTATACTCGTATAGAGAGTTTGCATATACCCTGCAGGTTTGTACGTAGCCATATATATACATACGAGTATATATATATACATACGAGTATGCATATATATAGACATATACGTATACGTATACATATACATCTACATATACAATTGCATACATATATACATAAATATATATATATATATATATATATATATATATATATATATATATATATATATATATATATATATATATATATATATATATATATATATATATATATATATATATATATATATATATATATATATATATATATATATATATATATATATATATATATATATATATATATATATATATATATATATATATATATATATATATATATATATATATATATATATATATATATATATATATATATATATATATATATATATATATATATATATATATATATATATATATATATATATATATATATATATATATATATATATATATATATATATATATATATATATATATATATATATATATATATATATATATATATATATACGAGTACATGTACATGAACGTATACCTATACATATTCATATACATCTAGTGGTAGAAGTGGTTCGCTATTTTTTTGCATATTGTGAATGTTTAGTACTTCATGTTCTAATTCTGCCAGTTAATCTATAATATCGTGTTTGTCCGTTAAGTAATATATCAGGTTTTTCAATAAGAGCGCTACTAAAGTTTTTTTTAAATAAAACAAAACCGGTTTTAGATATCAATGAAATTCTTTATTCCTGTGAAAGTACGTTCGATGCCATTATGTATGGAACTCGATTTCTTTTGCATGGCCACCACGGGCACGCTTGCAGAAGTCCAGACGCTGAACCCAATTTTCAATCGACTGGGCCATTTCGTGAGATAACACGTTCACCAAATTTGGTTTGCAGTAAATTGATTGTGGCATTCGCTGTGTGGCTTGTGGCGCCGTCCTGTTGGAACCACATGTCTTCCAAGTCCATATTATCCAATTGGGGCCAAAAATATTCGGTTATCAGTGAACGGTAGCGATTCGCATTCACAGTAATGTGCCGGTCTTGATCATCACGAAAGAAGTACGGCCCAATGACGCCGCCGGCCCAAAAACCGCACCAAACCATAAATTTTTCGGGATGCAATGATGACTCATGGAGTACGTGTCGATTGCTGTTTAACCAATAATGCATATTTTGATTATTGACGAAGCCATTCAGCCAGAATTGAGCCTCATCATAAATTGGACGTAGCGCTCTTAAAGTTGAGGCGACTGACTCCGAATTTCGGTAGTAAATTGTAATAATCACGACTCGTTGTTGGCTCATATATCTTTGCATGATGAAATGGCAAACCTTACTGAAAAGAAATGTCGAAAGAGCGGGAAAAATATGGCGTCGTTTGCTGTCACTATCGATTTACTTTTGTAACGTTTTTTTTGAAAAACCCTTTACATTTCGTAAAATTTCTTTAAATCCACGTTGCTCTTTGAGCTTAAATTTATAATATTTTGTTTCTTTTTGCCTAAGCAATTTTATTATGTATGTATAATCTACAGTTTCTGCCGGATGTATTTTTATTTCGTTTCTGTTCAGTGCTTTCATCTCGTATTTGCTATTTGGTAGCTGATTTAGAGCTTTGGTTAGTTCATTAATATTTTCGATGTTTTGTATATATGGGTGGTGGTTTTTGAGTGAGTTTTGTTATTTGATTCTGTATGGTTGAACTTGTTTCTGTCCCATTTTTGTATTGCTCGTCAGTGTTTCCATTTAGTGCCAGTAGTTCGAACCTGTTTGTTGTATTTAGAGGGAGTGACTTCCTCAGTCAATATTGTTGTAGTGTTGCTTGTGTTGCGCTCAGTGGTTTATTTTTATAGTTTTTGTTGTTGTTATTTTGGCTATTGCTTCTCGGGGTTACTTTTTCGGTTATTGTGCTCGGAATGTTTGCTATTGTTGTTTGAGTTTTCTACTTGCGTGTTTGTTGCTGTGGTTGTAATTGGTGTTGTTGGCTTAGTAGACACAATTGTTGCGCTAGAATAAAGCAATGTACTTGTCGTAGCTGTCGCAAGTAATGTTGTGCTGTGGGTGTCCTTCCTGTTGTTGTAGCTGTTGGGTAAGCCTCCACCATATTTTGGGGTGTCGCGCATTGTATTGAAGCGGTGCTGGTGGTGCCGTTAAGGAGAGCGGGGGCCAGGATCTGGCGCTGCTCTCTGCTAGTTCGACAAGTACCAATCAAAGGTGGATCTGTGCCACTATCTGTGAAATCGCCAGGCACACATGGCCGAGGCGAAATCTGCGTCTATCTAGGAAAATCATTAGACTCAATAGCCTACAAATTAGAACTATAATAGGAGCCCTCACGGGACATTGTCTAATAGGAAATCATGCAAGAAAAATGGGAGCATATACACATGATTTCTGCCGCAGCTGCAGGAATGAGGAGGAACTGGAAACGATCCAGCATCTTTTCTGTACATGTCCAGCTTTGCTAGAAATAGGGAGCGTTTGTTAGAATCCCACTTCTTAACAAGTATAGATGGTCTATGCCAGTCAGGTGTTAACAGCCTTGTTCGCTTTGTAAAGGGCTCTGGTTGGTTGAATCTGGAGGGGGAAGCGTAAACATGCCTCGCATCCGCGGCTCACAACGTACCCAACTGGTGGTTACTGGCTTATTGGTGATGCGGTTGCGCTACCTACCTACCTATATATATATATATATATATAATATATGTATGTATAAATACTATTGTAAATATATATATATATATATATATATATATATATATATATATATATATATATATATATATATATATATATATATATATATATATATATATATATATATATATATATATATATATATATATACAGTCTGTCAAGTAATTGTTTGCAAAATAAAAAATGTAACGAAATTTTCACTTTAATATTGATTTGAAGCAAGAAATGCATATATTTAATTTAAAAAAATATTATAATTTAATATTTGCCAATCTTCCTCAACAGAAAACATGAAAAAAATTCTTAAATAATTACAAATAGAACCGTTTCTGAGGCAAAAGAAAAAACAATAGCCATTTCATGGTGTCAAATAATTCTTTGCAAAATTCATGGACCATACATATCCTCTAATAAATTAACAGTAAATATTTTAATACTTAGTGTGACTACCATTAGCATCAATAACGGCTTACAACCTTTTGGAATAGACGCAATAAGTTTTTGTATATCGTGTTATTCGGGCACCTTTTCCCATTCCTCCCTCATAACTCTTATTAGAAGCGTTTTTATTAGTTGGAACCCGTTTTGCAACTGTTTTTTTAAGGTGTGCCCATAAATTTTCGATGGAGTTCATATCAGGGCTTTGTGCTGGTGTGTCTATGACTGTATGTATGCAATTATATCTCATCCAGGTCCTGCACAAGAGCGATTTGTACTTAGGGTCATTGTCCTGATACACATTCAATTTTAACTTTTCGAAATTTTGTGGGCCATTCAAGCCAGACTTCTGAACACTTTTTTCAATTCGTTTTGAAAATTGTTTAAGTAACACTTCTTGGTCAGCATATTGGTGAAAATTCTAAATTCCCCAACGCCTTCCATAGAAATCCATTCACATACCATCACTGACAACTTTCCAAACTTCCCAGTGGGGATCATATTCTTCTGCTGCAGTGTTGTTTAAGGTTTCCGCCAAACTTTATTGGATCCATCGTGAGAGTAAAACATAATTTTTGTTTTATCGGAGAAAGTCACATTCCTCCAGTACTCCATTAGCTTAGAAACGCTTGCAATAGCAAAATTCATCCTCTTTTGAATATTCATTGAAGAGAGCATCGGTCTTTAACGAACTATTTTGGTGGAGTATTCACGGGTTTTCAGCACTGTTCACCGATTTCATAACGAAGAAGTGTTACTTAAACATTCTTCAAAACGAATTGAAAAACAGTGTTCAGAATTTCGACTTCATTGGCCCACAAAATCCCGAAAAGATAAAATTCAAAGTGTATCAGGACAATGACCCTAAGCACAAATCGCTCTTGTGCAGTCCCTGGATGATATATATTTGCCTATATACAGTCATAGACACACCAGGACAAAGCCCTGATATGAACCCAATCGAGAATATATGGCCACACCTTATAAAAACAGGTGCAATTCGCGTTCCAACTAATAAAACCGCTTCTAATAAGAGTTAGGAGGAAGGAATGGGAAAAGGTGCCCGAATAACACGATATACAAAAACTTATTGCGTCTATGTTAAAAAGGTTGTAAGCCGTTATTGATTCTATTGGTAGTCACATTTAGTATTCAATTATTTACTATTAGTTTAATAGCTTATTTGTATATTCTTTGAATTTTGCAAAGAATTATTTGACACCATGAAGTGGCTATTGTTTTTTATTTTGCTACAGAAACGGATCTTTTTGTAATTATTTAATAATTTTTTTGATGTTTTCTGTTGAGGAAAATTGGCAAATATTAAATTATAATATCTTTTAAAATTAAATATATGTATTGCTTGCTTCAAATCAATATTAAAGTGAAAATTTCATAACATTTTTTATTTTGCAAACAATTACTTGACAAACTGTATATATATATATATATATATATATATATATATATATATATATATATATATATATACATATATATATATATATATATATTTATATATATATATATATATATGTATGTATAAATATATATATATATATATATATATATATATATATATATATATATATATATATATATATATATATATATATATATATATATATATATATATATATATATATATATATATATATATATATATATATATATATATATATATATATATATATATGCTAACCCGGCAACAGTGTTTTGCCTATATTTTTTTTAAAATAAATGTTAAAATGAAGATTATTTTTATAACGAATTTATTGACAAGACAATTTACAACAGTAGTTGCAGTTGCGTATGTGTGGTTATGCCACCGTAAGAATTTTTCAGAAGAAGAAGAAGAATTATTGAAACATTTTTTTTTGGCAGATCTTATAGCTATTTCGGATACGCCACTTGTCCTCATCAGATATCTTTCAAAGAATATAATGTTAAATAATATAAAATGTTTGGAATTAATGTTAAAGTATAAAACTTTTTATTGAAAACAAATAAAATAATAAATTATTGTAATTATAATCTCTGCACGACAATTCTTGTTTCTCCATTTTGGGTATAAACAAATAAATCGGTGGGTTTAACAACGTATGAACAGGCTACATATAGCCGTCCATGGGAGACGCACGAATTCTCTAAATCTAAACCACAGATTTGCATTGACTGGTCTTGTGCTTTGTTGTTGGTCATGGCAAAAGCTAAACAAACCGGGAACTGCAGTCGTTTAAATTGTATTGGTGCATATGTTGGAACCATTGGAATTCGTGGCAATAAAACATGTTCCCCTTCGAAGTTTGCATTAATGATAGTTGCCTCAATAACGTGTCCCGCAAGTTTTTTAATAACTAATCTCCTTCCGTTACAAAGTTTTGGCGCATTGAGATTTCGTAACTAAATGATTGGGGAACCAACTTTCAATTGTAAATTATGTGAAAGAAGACCTGGTAAATCCAAGGAATTTAGAAATTCTATTGGGAAATTAACGGCTTCATTTTCAACCACCACTGTATTTGGCGTGGCGTTGAACTGCCAGCAGCGTCGGCAAGAGTTAAATCCCAATGCAAATTTCCTACTAATAATCCTAATGCTCGGCATGAATCATGATACATTATATGTAGTTGACCATTTACAGTTTTCAAATATTCGAACGATGTTGGTCTAGGAATATTAACTAACAACAATCGTAAAAAAAAGCATTCTCGCTGTTTGGGATGAACTGTGTATAGTCGGCCTAATGCATTAGTACAAAATATTCCTGGATAATCGGCAGCAGCCTTTCCTCTTTTACGGGGTTCCCATGTTTTTCTCGACTTATTCCACGTGAAAAAGGTTGGTACTTCAGCATAGCGCAATGTTCTCGCAAATCGACCATAATCATTTTGTTGTTTGCATAAATGAAAAAATCAATCAATGTTGTTGTTGGTTGAATAACTGCTCGTTCTGCTGCATTTTGTTCAGTAAAATATACTCGTTGGCCGCTTTCGATTTGAATAGCCAAATTAACGACAACTGGATCTCTTTCATGAATAGGGAAAGAAAGAATTCGCCATACAGATTCATTGCTGCTGATGTATCTGCCCATTGGTAGCGTGCAACCTCATCATTTTCATTCACACCTTCTACAGCGAAAACGGCCATGTCGCTACCTTTATGTAAATATTTACAAATGTATTTAATTGACGTAACTGAACTGCAATATTTAATATTAATTGGCTTTATGTGGGGGATGTACAGTGCGGAGTATGGTACAACCCATTTATGATCAATTTCTATATCATATCTGGCAATCTCCATAAAGGAATATCCACCATCTTCAGTCGATCGTGTACGATACAAAGGATATCCATCATTTCCAGTGATTGTATACGATAGCAAATCCTTTGGAAATCGTTTTGTGCACTTACCATTGTCCATGCAAGGTGAATTCATATTGATGGCACCGCAAGGACCATGGATCATGTTTGTTGTCACAATTTGGAATAACTCTGGATCAATGTCCGCATCTGGGATTTCGGCAGAGATTATGCTATCCATTTCTTCAGGTCTAATTTTGTTGATTAGCCAAATCAAAATATGGGCATGTGGCAGTCCATGTTTTTGCCACTCAATTGAGTACATTCAACAGTGAGTTTCACTAAAAACATGATATTTGACAATCAAATCAATTAATGACTTTAATTTTTGCTTGAATACACGTGCTGTAATATCGTGTCGATCACTTGCTGCTTGGCCAGGCAAAAAATGTTTTATTATTTCATCCCATTTTGGATTAGAGGTGAAGGTGATGAATAAGTCTGGCCGACCGTAAGCGCGAACATAAGCCATAGCAGCCTGAATGTACTCTTGCATATGACGTGGACGGCGCAAAATACGAATATCTCTATTTTCAAATGAATCACCAACCATTACAATCCCAACTTCATTAACAGTGGGAGCATTGAATGGACGCGAATGCTCTCCAACTGGAATTTTATCGGCTTTAATGAGAATCATATAATTGTCGTTCACTAATTTATCCCGCATTTGATGGAACAATTGAAGCAGTTGATATTTTCTTTCAAAAAAGTTTGTAATGTTGATACTATTGCTCGCTGTTCAATTTGCTGAATCCGATTATAATCACAACGAACATTAACTTGTTCTTCTGCGTCTCCTACAAAATATATTTGCAAGAATTTGGGAGTTTCAGTTGGAATTGGAAGCAAGGAGCCAATATTATGATACACTTGGCCTTGTATTTTAAACGTCGAATTGAAAATTAGACCTCGTTCATCGACGGTTGAAATTATTTTTGCAGCAAAAGATGTCATTTGAAAGCAACTATTAAATTTTCTGATATTTTTTAGAAATAATTTTGAATCTTCATTATCTCCGGACATTAATGATTTCAATGGCTCTGGTGGTGGATGTAATACTGGTAAAACTGGATGTAAAACTGGCACAACACGTCCCAGCGGTCTCATTTTTAAATTTTCGAGCGTGACAATAAGTACATTCTTTATCCATATTGCCAATCATAATTTTTACGTGAGCAGAATATTCAATTTCTGGATCATATTCAAATGCGATACGATTAAAAGATGACAATGTAAATGCTCTGGCTGTCTGCATACGTTCTCTGCTTGTGAGTTGATATAAATTGCGATTTGCATCTGTACTATGATGGCGTCTGTCTCTGATAGTGTTTCTCATTAATGTCCGGCGTTCATTCTGATGTTCAGTAGTTTGTGCTGAACATGTGTGACAATAAGTACATTCTTTATCCATATTGCCAATCATAATTTTTACGTGAGCAGAATATTCAATTTCTGGATCATATTCAAATGCGATACGATTAAAAGATGACAATGTAAATGCTCTGGCTGTCTGCATACGTTCTCTGCTTGTGAGTTGATATAAATTGCGATTTGCATCTGTACTATGATGGCGTCTGTCTCTGATAGTGTTTCTCATTAATGTCCGGCGTTCATTCTGATGTTCAGTAGTTTGTGCTGAACGTAATCGCGATACTCTCAATCTGGTTGTTTCATTCACTTCTAATCTTTGTTCCGTGTCTAAATTTGCTCCATCCGTATTTCTTCTTTGCGATGCCGAAGTTCTGCGACCAAGATTTGAACGACGTCGTGGCATTTTATTGTTACACTAATTAGATGTGGAGAGAAATTGTTTGGTTTTGAGTTACGTGTGTTGCATTTTTATATTGTTGAAAATATAAATATGATCATATTGTAAAAACACATAATATATTCCTACTTTTTTTATTTTATCTTTGAAAAACAATCGAATTTAAATATTTTGTGTTGTTAAATTTGTCTTCAATGTGTTTTTTATATACGCAAAATCTAATAGCTAAAAATGAAATGTCAAATATTAATACATATTGAATTGATATGAACCACTATCAAAAAAATCTTTCTGTAAACTTAACGTATAGTGTTTGTACGAAATGTATGAAAAAAAACTTTTGTGGCGCCACCTGGCCGATGAAATATATACTATAACCTCACAGACTACGACACAAATAAAGGGTTTTTTTTCAGACGTGTGGTTTTCAATCTGGCAATACTTATTTCGGGGTTGGTCTTTTTGACAGCTGTAAAAATTTACATCCTCTAAAGTCACTGTTTGGTGCGCTCTATGGTTAGAGGAAATCAATGGTCCATATTTCTTCAAAACTGAAGCCGGCCATACTGTTACAGTCAATGGGGAACGCTATAGAGCCATGATTAATGACTTTTCCTACCTGAATTGGAGGATATTGATGTGGACGAACTTTGGTTCCAACAAGGCGGCGCTACATGCCATACAGCCAACGAAACATTCAATTTATTGAAGGAAACTTTTGGTGAGCGTATTAGCTCGCGTCGTGGACCTGTGGCGTGAGCTCCAAGATCGTGCGATTAAACACCGCTCGACTACTTTTTGTGGGGTTATGTGAAGTCGCTTGTCTACGCAGATAAGCCCGAGACGATTAACGCCTTGGAAGAGAACATTCGGCGCGTTATAGCTGACATACGGCCCCAATTGCTGCAAAAAGTGGTCGAAAATTGGGCCTCTCGGCTGGAATTTATACGAGGCAGCCGCGGCGGCCACTGGCCCGAAATCATTTTTAAAACATAATGGTAAACCCTTTTCTATATAATAAAGCTAAATTCTTGGCCATAACATTAAAGTATATGCGTTTTATTTTTCCTTGAAAACCACAGGTCTTAAAAACACCCTGTATAGGTTGAAAATTTTGTTATGATATCTTTTATGGTTCCGGAGATCCTTCGAGACGTACCTATGCACGAACGATTTTATATATTAATATATATATATATATATATATATATATATATATATATATATATATATGTATATAAATATATATATATATATATATATATATATATATATATATATATATATATATATATATATATATAAATATATATATACAGTGAAATTCGCTTATAGTCCACACATATAGTTGCACAACTTTTTTGGACAATACAGTTAATTCTACTCTAAAGCGAATTTTGTTATATGCCACTTTTTGGTATATAAATGATTTCATATATAATCAATAAATGCGACTATAAATGAAAGTCCAAATATATGGTAATGGTAATTCCCCGACAGAAAAACAGTATGTACTGTCAATTGTTTTCACTTATTGACAGTGTTGCCACATGGAGGATTCCCATCAAATCTAATTGTCAAATTGGGCAATACAACATAGAGGATTCGCCTCAAATCTAATTGTCAAATTGGGTAACACTTATTACGAATCCGAGTTTATATATTTTTAAAAGCTAAAATTTTCAGAGTGGACTATATATTTAATATTTTATATTCAGTTGTTGTTTTAAATTCGACAAATATATGGCATATATGCGAAATTCGTCCATATGTGAAATGGATTATATAACAAACCGCCGGTATGAATTTCAATATATGATGGTGGCAAAACCATTGTTTTTGGACTATATCTGGAATTCTCCTATATGTGGAATGGACTATGAGCGAATTCCACCGTATATACAATACAACAAATCACATCACAATCAGCGAGAGAGTGCGGACTTGTATAATATAGCCCCGCATTTTCGACTTTTTTTCTTCGCGAACCAACTTAACTAACTTAACTTGAATTTATTGAAATATAAAATTCTTCGGGGTTGCATTTGAGCCATTTATTAATTCTTCCTTTTCTCAACTCTTAATGAGTTTCCCGAATATAAACAAACTTACAAACATCACAAATGCTTATGTGAAGGTAATTGCTGAAGATTGATTCAAAAACAAAAAAGAAATAACTAAGAATAACTTGTACTTAACAACCAAGCTAATAAATCGGGCTCGTTCATGTTCTCCTGCTTTAATGATAAACAGCGAATCTACACCCACAATTACGCCAGCAAGTAAGTATGTCATGCCAGCCCCACAAGTAAGCGAAACAATAAAAAAAATGTATGTAATTATCCCACAACGGGAGCACCTCATAAAGTTACACCACCAGTGGATTGTGCGGAAAAAATTCAAGTGGGTCTGGACAGATACATAACCGTGCTAAAACGTGGACGAAGTTCGGAATCTTCGAAGATAGCTTCAATGGCAAAAGAACCCAAAGATGGAAATGAAGGCCTATCAAGTTCCCAAAATCGTTTCGCAATTCTACAAGATGATACGCATGATTCTAACACTCTAAAAAGGTCGTGTAAACCACCCTTGATTTATTTGAGGGAGCATAACTCTAACGAGGTAATAAAGAGATTAATTTCATTAATTTGTCAAAAAGCGTTCTACGTAACTCCAATAAAACTTGGTAATATTTTTGAAACGAATATCCAGGTAAACCAGGAAAATGATTACCTTAAAATTGTTTCAGATTTTGAAAAACAAAACAAAAATTTCTTCACTTACCAATTAAAAAGCGCGAAAGGTCTACAGATTATTGTAAAAGGTATTGTCTCCTGCGTGGCTCCAGAGGATGTAAAGGGGCTGGGTATCGATGGCTGCAAAATTAAAAATGTTACCGATATTAGAAACAGAGACCGAGTCCCACAACCACTATTTCGGGTGGAATTAGAACCAGATGATATGAAACTGAAAAAGAACGAAACTCACCCCATTTATAACTTAAAATATTTATTGCACCGTAGAGTTACTGTAGAAGAACCGCATAAACGAGCAGGACCCGTTCAATGCCTGAACTGGCAAGAATTTGGCCATACTAAGTCTTACTGCAAATTACCCTCCGATTGCGTAGTGTGTGGGGACCTACATGGTACCGCCAAATGTGTCAAACCAAAAGATGACCCAAAAATAAAAAAAATGTAGGAATTGCTGTGGAAACCACACTGCCAACTATAGGGGCTGTCCTGTATACGCGCACTTTAATCGATCTTTGACCACAAAATATAATCATACATCCACTCAGCCCATGCTTAACTTCAATTTCCCACAGTCAGCCTAACTATTTACCAGTCAATTTTCATATGGTAATATTTTAAAGCCTAGCCAGACTATAATGCAAAAAGAGCTAACAGCAAACAAAATCCACATCTTTAATTTTAGTAGCCTTCAAGCTTTAATAGAGACTTTAATTCAGACAGTAAATAGTTTTACAACCAACATGACCTACATGATGCAGGAAATGTTGAAAATGCAATCTACACTACTGCAGGCGTTATTAAACAAACCTTGAACTTAAAAATCTGTTTCTGGAAAGCAATCGGAATACGCCAACATAAAAACGAACTGGAATATTTCCTATTGGATAAACAAATTGACGTAATGCTGATGAAAAAAAAACTACTGGCCATCGGATCGAAAAAAGACTCCAGATGTTATTGATTTTGGAGTGGTAAAGGGCGTTCCCAACGAAATGTTTCTAGTTGAGGCCTCACTAGAATTATTTTCAGATCATTCTCCCACTCTTGTTACCATACGCAACCACCGAGAATCCGGTAATTTGGCGACGACAGTTACACATGTTAACTGGTTGAAATACAAGAAATACCTCAGTGCCCACTGCACGGATAGCATGCTGTTAAGAACGCTTGCAGACATAGATGGCTCTATTCGAAAGGTAGGTGCAATCCTCAAGCAAGCTGTTGAACATGCTACTTCTACCAATCGACAGATCAGATACCATAGAATCCACTCTGTAAATGTAGAATGGCTATTGTCAGAAAAAAGAAGAGTTCGAAGAGAATGGTAACGATACAGATCCCCGCAGTTAAAAATTAGGCTCAAAGAATGCACTAAACAGCTTAGAAAAATGTTAGAATATAAAAAATCACCATCTCTGCAGAAATTTCTCCAAGATCTCGATGCAACGCCACAAACAGATTATTCGCTATGGCGAGCAACCAGAGGACTTAAAAAACCTGAGATATGTAAGCCTCCCCTACGAACTTTGAGCGGAGCTTGGACAAGAACTGATACTGAAAAAGGAAATCTTTTTGTAAACCATTTGAAAACCGTCTTCACTCCAAACATATTTGCTGATATACTTGAGCTGCCAACAGTGGTCGCAGAAGCAGCGAATCCTCTGAGATTTAATATTCGGGATATTGAAACCGCTATTGCGGGCTTAAACCCGAGGAAAGCCCCAGGTAATGACAAAATCAGTAATAAGATGCTTTTAGAACTGCCCCGTATAGTAAGAAAAATAATTATTTTTATTTTTAATGTTATTTTACGCCTCCAAAAGTATCTCACTGAATGGAAGGTTTCGTTGAATACCATGATACCTAAGCCCGGAAAATACGATACGAAAGCAGAATCTTATAGACCTATTAGCCTATTATCTAACGTGTCAAAACTATTTGAAAACTACTTATGAGCAGGCTGACCTCCATACTAAATGAAAATGGATGCATTCCAGATCATCAATTTGGATTCAGAAGAAAACATAGCACTATTAAACAAACACATAGACGTGTAAACATAGTTAGAAAAACGTTCGAAGAAAAAAAATATTGTTCTGCCCTCTTCATTGACTTTTCCGAGGCTTTTGATAAAGTATGGCATGAAGGTTTAATTTTGAAAAACTATTTAACTGGACGAACATTTATCATCAAAGAAGGTAATTTTCTGAGCGCACCTCAATCGATTCAAGCCGGAGTTCCCCAAGGCAGCATTTTGGGTCTTATTTTATATTTGATATACGCCTCTGATATGATAATATCCACGTATCAACATTCACTGATGATACAGCTTTCCTAAGCATCCACGAAAACCGTCAAGAAGCATCCCGCAAATTACAAGAATATATATCTCAGTTGGAAAAATGGCTACAACAATGGAGGATAAAGGAACAAAAATGTGTTCATATTACATTTACATTGCGCAGGGAAACATGCCCACCTATCCATATCAACACCCAGACTATACCGAAACACAGCGAGGTTAAATACCTCGGTATTCATCTTGATCGTCGATTAACATGGAAAGCCCAGATAGAAGCAAAGTTGATCCAAATGAAACTAAAAACAGTTCAAATTAACTGGCTTATTGGGACAAATTCTACACGAAGCCTAGACTGTAAACTTCTACTATACAGCTCGATTCTAAAACCAATATGGTGCTACGGGATTCAGCTATGGGGTACTGCTTCAGCATCAAATATAGAGAAAATTCAAAGGCGACAAAATAAAATCCTCCGAACTACTACAGCCGCTCCATGGTATGTCAAAAATTCACAAAGATCTAAACGTCCGGATGGTAAAAACTGTGTTTTCAAAACATGTGACGACGTATATAAAAAGCTTGATTTCCCCACAAATCCACTGGCCCGCAATATTCTAAATTATAGAGGTCACACTCGGTTGAGGAGGAGGGACACCCTTGCTCTCAGCCGATTAGGTGATATGTAAAAAGACATCCACAGAAGAAATCGCAGAAATACATTTTTTTTGTCTAGCATGAGCTGGACTTAATATTAAACAGTTTTAGAGTTAAGCATATACATATACGAGTATACATATAGGGTGTAGTGTAGACCGAATCCTCGCGGTCTATATCCTCCCTGGCATCCGATGCAATCTCCGTGTGGAGAGCATCATGACGTCCACGGACTACCCCCCACAATCTTCATATTTGATTGCTCCTGGGCTGGCGGGTGTGGCTTCTGGACCAAATACCACTGGAGTGAAACCCAGTGCGAACAGCTCCAGTTTAAGTTCACATCCGTTTCCGTCCCTTTAAAACCTTGGCAGGCCTCAAAGTACGTTCGAGGTACGTTGTTTTTGGTTGACGGTGTAGGTTTGGTTGAGACTGACTCCCAAAGAACTGGTCTGGCTCTAAGCAGTTGCACCCATAAGGGCTTGTGCCAACCCTCGCATGGCCTCCCTGCATCTGCATAGATAACCATGGGACCAATAAGGTGGCTACACATTCATACTGAGATAGCGGCTCTGAGGGGGACCATTTTTGCTTCGACACTCCGCGGCCAACCCACAAGTGGAGCCAAAAACAACAAGCTTATTTAGGCAAAAAACAGCCGTAAGCTCACCAATTACTTCGTCTTGGACTTTTGTCGCCAGACCAAGGTTGTCTTCGGGTGTTACGACCAAAGGGCCAGCCCCGTTCCCAGCCAAAAACGCATCCTCCCAGGGTCTTTAAAACCCTGCTTCGGGCCATCCTAGCACCAGGACACCTAAGCTTAGTGCTCCGTCCACTCCTCGGGCTGGTGCGGGGAGAGCTCCAGTAACTAAGCCGACCTCCTCCAGCACGGGCCCCAGCACCGACCTCTCTTCAGGTGCTCATACGCATGTAGTAGTTGCGTCTACTCGGGGGTACAGAAACCGGAGGTCAGCCTTAAGGATTCTGTACAGGTTGCAATCTGCTGACCCTGCTGCACTGTCTGACAGAGACAAGGATTCGCTGGAATGGGCTCACCATAATGGTGGTGGTCGTCCCAAGCCCCCCCTGAGGCTACTCAGAGACGACAACGGTCAGCTAAGCAGCACTCCCGAACAGTCGTGCTGACTCGGATGTTTAATGAGGTGGCCAAAGAGGGCCTCATTTGGGTCATCGTTGACACTGGGAACAGTGGCGGTACCATTTCCAAAGCAAACTGTAAAATGATGGAGAGGGCTCTCTTCAGGGTCTATACAGACATCCTGAGGGCCAATCCTGGCCCCTCGCCCATATGCCGGGTTACGGGATGGTACCAGGGGCACTTGAAGCTCATCGCTTGCTCAGATGAACACTCGGCTGAGCTCTACTAGCTGGCCATCGAAGTGGTTGGTGAAATCTGGCCGGGGGCTAAGCTTTCAGCTGTTCCGAAAGACCAGATCCCGAACTGTCCGCGTTCAAGAGCCTTGGTTCCGACAGAGCACTCCTCGCCGGATGAAATTCTGGAGTTGCTTCCTTTGTAGCAACTACGACGCCCCCACGGATGATTAGAAGGTCGCTAAGATAAGCGAGCGCAAAGGCAACTTCCCCGAGATCCTAATTATCCTCAATGAGGAATCTCTCGCTAATCTCTATGCCAACAAGAGAGTGATCAACTATGGTTTTAGCTCCATCTCACTCAAGGTCTATAGGAGTGATAATCTGCAAACAAACAAGCCCCACACACATGCGGAACCCTTATCTGAACTTCGATGATTGGGAGAGTTTCGCTTCGGCCTCAGAATCGGTTGGCAGCTTCTGCGGACGTCCGGTAGCGAATTCCGACGACGTTGGGGATTTTCCTTTGTCTGATGAGGTGGACGACAACGTAACGATAATGGCCACCTCCGAGAATGGTGAGGATATTACAGATTAACCTTCACCATTCAATACTGCCTCGGCAGCCGTGATCCTCCAACTGACTCAAAAAGGAGAGAAACTCATACAGGTGAAGAAACCGTGGGTCGTAAATGTCAAGTTTGCGGATATTGCACAGTATTCGTGCAGGATCGAGGTAAACCCAGAACCTATATTATTCTTAAAAACAACATTAACGCTCTTCTTTTTCACAGGTTCAGCGACAAGGACAATGTACCCATGGTCATTTCAACCAACACCATGGCTGCATGGATCGTCAGCACGCGCATGACCACGGACAATCGCCGCCTCCGGACACTTTAAAGCTGCTGGTCACGGAGGCAAACAGGAAGCCAATCCCGGTCTTCATAGGTGCCGATACCAATGCCCATCACGAGGTGTGGGGCAGCACGGACACCAACGAGCGGGGTGAGACACTTTTTGATTTTATTCTTGCCCATGACTTAGTCATTGCTAACAGGGGGAGCGAGCCAACTTTTATTACATCCAATAGAAGGGAGGTTCTCGATCTCACTCTTGGCAACAATTACTCGTCTCATCTTCTTTCGAGCTGGCGCGTTTTGTAGGAATGCTACTTTTCGGATCACTGTTATATATGCTTTAAGAATGGGATCTCGGATCCCTTGAATTCTGCAGAATCTAAAACGAATACTAACAGAAAAAGAACTGACTGGAAAAAGTTCCAGGCTATGGAGTCGGGTCTGCAGTCGACTCCTCCCACTATCAACAATCACCTCGATATAGATCCAGCGGTTGAAACTATTTCAGCACTATTTAACTCTGCTGCCAAATCAGCCTGCAACTCCCCGAAGCCTAGAGGCAAACCCAAACCCCCTTGGTGGAATTCGGAAATTGCTGAGCTACGAAAAGAATGCCGCAAGCTCTTCAACAAAGCCAAAGCTACAAATGACTGGCTGCCTTTCAAGGATAAACAAAGGGAACTCAAGTATACTGTGAACAGATCCAAAAGAGCGTCTTGGAGAGATTTCTGTGGCAGCATAGAAAGCTCGTCCGAGACAAGCAGACTCCGGAGGATCCTCAATACCACCCCTCGGGCTCTTGAATATATTCAGAGATCAGACGGTTACTGGACTGACTCTGAAACAGACACTCTCATTGCCCTAATATAAACACACTTTCCGGGGAATGAAATCTTTATTGATTGCAGGTCTCTTGACACCAACCATTTTTTAAGTCACTCAACCCAGTTCAAAATGACCCACACGCATATTCAATGGGCCATCAACAGCTTCAAGCCTTTTAAATTACCCGGGCCTGGTGGCATCATTTCCGCGGATATCCAGCACACTGCAAGGGCGGTTGCGCCTTGGCTACTGCATATTTATAATGTATACCTCAGATGGTCGTACATTCCCCAAAGCTGGATGGAAGCTCGTGTAGTATTCATCCCTAAAGCCTGGAAAGGCGACACATAAAAAGCCTAAGGACTATAGACCAATTAGTCTGTCCTCCTATCTTTTGAAAACTCTGCACAGGGACCTTGATATACAAATCAGGAGCTCTGTTAATTCCACGCTCCTATCCAAATCACAACATGCCTATACTAAAGGTAAGTCTGTGGAAACAGCGCTGCACGCGCTCATTGAGCAAATAGAGAAATCTCTTTTCAATAAATAAAAATATACTTAGTATAGTAGTATTTCTCGACATAGGAGGGGCACTCAACAATATATGTCCCTCCGCCATAATAAAATTCGTAGAAAACCTTAACCTGGATCCCAGCTTGGTTAGGTTCATCGGACAGCTACTGAAAACACGCGTCATTGGCTCCTTAATAGGAAACGTGCATGCTAAAAGCACTGTCAAGAGAGGTACTCCACAAGGCGGTGTGCTCTCACCCCTCATCTGGAATCTGACGGTGAACACAATACTAATCAGATTACATCAGACTGGCTGCAACACTATAGCTTACGCGGATGACATTGCTATCTCTGTTTCCGGCAGATATCTTGCAACACTTTCAGAAAAGCTAAGCTACTCTCTTAGCATTCTGTCCCAATGGTGTCATGAAGTTGGTATTGACGTCAACCCTGCCAAAACTGAGGCTATGCTTTTCACCAGGAAGCATAAAATACCAAGTTTTGTCCTACCCAAACTCAATGGGACTTCCCTTAGCCTAAGCAATAGCGTCAAGTATCTAGGTCTGGTCCTAGACCCAAGCTCCATTGGAAAGCAAATTTAGCGGAGAGGGTACGGAAAGCCTCGTTTGCTCTATACTGTTGCAAGATGGGGCGTCCAGCCTCGAATCATGTCCTGGCTCTATGCGGCGGTGGTTGAGCCGTACTTTCTCTACGGCGCTGTCTTCTGGTGGCCCGCAACTGACAAGGCGGTGAACCTGAAACCTCTTCACAACGTCAGAAGAGCAGTAGCGATTCTGATAACAGGGGCTCTGCGTACCAGCTCTACAAAAGCTCTATTTGCAATCCTACATTGGTTGCCCACTAAGCTTCTGCTCAGGCAACTAGCAAAATGCTCGGCTACCAGACTTAATGTTATATCTCGCTGGAATAGGTTGCAAAGAATGAAAATTTTCGGGTTTCGATGCCACCACCACAGAATCTTCAGTCGAGTCATGAGTCAATGGCTGACACCGATACACACTGTGTGGTGACAAAAACAGTGTGACCTCAGAGAAATCTGGGTGCACGGTTATTGGTTCAGACCTAAGCAATCTGAACATAAAAAGTGACTTCATAAAAATGACGTCAGCAGAGAAGAGATATTTCATGCAAGCGATGACAAGTGGTCACTCTAGGGAAAAGGCTCTAGAGATTGCTAAAAGCAGGTCCATGGCGAAAAGGGCTCGCTCTGTAGAGACACCAACAGAAACGCCATCTGTCAAAAGGACCAAATGTCACCTTATGTAGGCAAGCCAACGTTCAGTCAGGTGTCCAGCATTATTCGGCTGGGAAATGTCCCGACCGAATCAATAAGGGCGCCATTCTCAAAAGAACAGTTGGTTCTTATCCAAGAGATCGTTATTGACGTATTGATAGATGTCAGCGACAATAACGAAAAACCAGTGTTTGAGGGCTTAACACACAGAAACGGATGGTTACTGTTCGGATGAAAAACCACATCGGCCTAATAAAAGGGAAATGTTGTTTGGAGATGACACTCCTTGAGGAATCAAAATTTCCAAAAACGCAGGTGGTCAGAGGCTACTTGCCACAAAGCACAGAGCTCACCAACGAAAAAATTCTTGCGACCTTTGGGGCGCAGAATGAAATGGCAGCAAAGAATTGGAAGGTGATCCAGAGGTCAACCGAAGGTGCGTCACTTCACCTGGTTATCGCTGTGGACGATGAATCACTGAATAAACTGTGACAGTGCAAGGGGAAGATAGCCTATCGCTATGGACATGTGCAACAAAGACGCAGAGAAAGCCAGCGAAAGGGGAAAAACAGAAAAAAACGCCGACACTCGGGAGCAGTGCTGAAGGGCATGCTGGGGACACAAGGTCCAACGAAGTGGAGGCCGACAAACCATCTACTAGCAAAGCCGCGCTAGAACAACAAAGACAAATCGCAGGCGCAACGAAAGCGCTTCAACACGAAAAACCAAAAACCAACCATACTGGGGGCCATAGGGACCACAAAAATAAGGGTCCTAGGGGCGCGAGGCTCCAGAAACTCGCTGCGGAAAGCCGCCGCGAATGAGCACTCTTGAAATGCTACAGGCGAACTTGCACCATGCTAAAGGAGCATCAGCCACCCTGTGCAAGAGATTCGCCGCCGAAGATCTATCCATGGCCTTAATACAAGAGCCATGGATAATTGGGGGCCAAATCAAAGGTTTTATAAATAAGGGATGCAAGTTTGTTTATTATCACTGTTCGTTGCTCAGAGCGGCGATTATGATTGATTTTAATACTAACTATTTTCTCATTTCAGAATATACTAGTCAAGATCTAGTGGCTGTCCTTGTAGAATTCTCAAGAGAGAGGGGGGGAAGGAAATTGTTTGTGAGTCCACCTAATTTCCAGGTGACTCGAACATTCTACCTCCCGTGGAGGTGTTTGGACACTGCCAAAATAACAATCTGCAGTACGTGATTGGCTGCGATGCAAACGCGCATCATCATGTCTGGGGAAGCTCGGACATCAGCAACAGGGGTGAGTCTCTCTTAAGTTTTCTCTTAAGTAAAAACACAAAAATATGTAATAAGGTTGCAAGGCCAACCTTTATTAACGGGGTTGGGGAAGAGGTACTAGACCTAATGCTAACCAGTCCTTACAACGCCAATTTTGTCAAAAATTGGCATGTACCTGACGAGCCCTCTCTGTCCGATCATTTGCATATAAGATTCGACTTATCAGGTAAATCTGAATTAAAAAATGAAGTCTTCAATCCAAAAATAAAACAAATTGGAGACTATATAGGTAATTATTAGAATCAAGATCCGATTCGCTGCCTATAGGTATAAGTTCCATTGGTGAACTCGAGGAAGCGGTGTACCGACTAAACGATATAATAATCTCATCATATCATGAAGCACTGTGGTCAAATCTCACAATGTGTCTCGCATGGTCCCATGGTGGAATGACAAGCTTGCAGATATGCGTAAAAAGATAAGAAAACTGTTCAATCGTTGTAATAGCACGAAGGTGTGGGACGAATATGGGGCGCTCTGACAAATTACAACAAAGAACTAAGAAGATCCAAGCGTGAGTCTTGGAGAAAATTTTGCGAAAGCATAGTCGAAACGCCAGAGAGCGCTAGACTCCATAAAGCTTTACGCAAAGAACACTCGAACGGTTTTGAAAATTTAAGAAGACCAGATGGATCTTATACAATGAACAGGAGGGACACTTTAGAAAACCTGCTTCAAGTGCACCACCCGGGGTCAACTATAGTGTCAATGACACTGGATCAGCCGTCATGCGACCAATGGATAATATTAGACAAAAGATCCTGGAGTTTGTCTGGAGTATTAATTACCCCAGAGAAAGTTAAATGAACTGTTGGTTGAACTTGTTGCTATTTTTAGGAACAGTTTCAGCAGCGAGTACATACCATCCGTCTGGCGTAAAGTCAATGTGGAATTTATTCCAAAATTGGGCAAAAGGTCCAGCGAACTGCCTAAATCTTACAGACCTATCAGTCTCACGTCGTTTCTTCTAAAAACTATGGAAAAATTGGTGGATCTACATATTAGAGAAATGCTAGACAGAACAACACCTCTGCACCACTCTCAGTTTGCATATAATAGAGGAAAATCCACGGAGGGGGCGCTTCATTACATTGTAATAAAGATAGAGAAAGCTCAATATTCCAAGGAAAATGCTTTATGTGCCTGCTTAGATGTTGAGGGCGCCTTTGATAATACCGGTTACAGTTATATAGAGCGGGCAATGCTCTGCAAAAATATCGATAAACCGACGGTTGGGTGGGTTAAAACGAAGTTTAAAAGTAGAGAAGTTAGCTCATCTATGGGAGACGAGGCCGTATCAGTCAAGGCAATGAAAGGATGTACCCAAGGCGGTGTGTTGTCACCCCTTCTATGGTCTTTAGTTACTGACGATCTGTTAGTCAAACTACAAGGGTTAGGCTGCGAGGCAAGTGGATATGCTGACGATCTTGCTGTCATTATTAGTGTAAGTTTGAAAGAACAGTATCCGACATTATGAATCAGGCTCAAGCCTTCATCTCAGAGGGGTAATGCATGAATCCTAGCAAAACTATTCTCGTCCCTTTTACAAATAGATTAAAATTGAACCTTGGTACAATAGCTCTTGAGGGAATTAATATAGAATGTTCCGATGAGGTCAAATATCTGGGTGTAGTTCTGGATAAGCGACTGAATTGGAACTCTCACCTAGACTCGGTGATAAACAAAGCCACAAGAGCAATGTGAGCATGTCGAAGTCTCTTTGGTAGAACATGTATCAATAGTGGTACACTGGATGCATCCCTTGTGTGGTAGCCCAAGACAACACAAGAATGTGGTAAGAAAATACTTACAAGATTTCAAAGGCAAGCTTGCCTGGCAATAACCGGTGCCATACGAAACTGCTCAACCGCTTCTATTGAGGCCATAATAGGACTATCCCCACTACACCCATTCGTGAAAAAATGTGTTACTAGAAGCGGATTAAAGATGAACCTCATTACTATGGCTATTTCAATATTTTAAAAAACATACCAGATCGAAACATAATCTGCTCAATAACGGACTATATGATCCCTAAACGACAGTTTGATCGCAATTTTGAGATTATTATCTCAGACCGTGATGAATGGGACACAGAACAACCCTGGGTCGACCCTAGAAGTCTAGAATGGTTCACAGACGGTTCAAAAACAAACACCGGTGTCAGTGCAGGAGTCTATGGACCAAATACCAGAATCTCAGAGCCAATGAGCAGGTGGAATAGCGTCTTCCAGGCTGAAATTCAAGCAATCTCAATCTGTGCGAGGACAAATCTGAAAATGGGTATCAAGGGCGCATACATCTATTCAGATAGTCAAGCTGCATTACAGGCATAAGCTTCATATTCTTTAGAATCGAAACTGGTGGAAGAATGCTTCAACAACTTACAATCTCTAGGTGCAACAAATAAGGTTGCAATTTGCAGGGTCCCGGGTCACTCGGTGATTGAAGGAAATGAAAGTGCTGACGAGCTGGCTAGGGCCGGTTCCGCAGCAAGCCTCATAGGTCCGGAACCATAGTGTGGTATCAACTGGGCGCAGGCTAAATCCAGGGTAGATAACTGGGAACATAGTCTCAGAATGTCACACTGGGAAGGGATAGAGGGACTTCGTCAAACCAAAAGACATGTAAAGCCATTCATCTACAATAAATAACTGCGCAGTTTGTGCAAAGCAGACAGAGATAGGGAAAATAGTAGGTATTCTATCAGCTCATTACTACCTGAAATATCACCTGACTTAAATCCACATTCTTGATGATACGGAGTGCCGGCTCTGTCTAGAAGACGAGGAAACCACGGAACACATATTGTGCGACTGCATTACGTTGGCAAGAACCAGAATGCATATATTCCACCGCGATCAGCTGGCTCTTGAAGAAATAAAGAATGCTCCTGTTATGGAGATTCTCAAATTCATCCATAAAGCGGAAAAATAATGAAAAATAATGAAAAAAACATAACTTTCAACTACTTCCTTTCTTTAGAGAAGGAACATCTAGGTAGAAAAGAACCTGATAAATTATTGAGACGATTTGACATCACCAAACGGACGAAATGCTATGGCATTACGGAAGAAACGCCGGCACTAAACCTATAGGGCATAGTAGATCGGACAATTGTGATCACATGGATCATTAATGACAAATTTAGTATGCCACAAAAGATCTTTTAGGTCGCAGTGTCGGCCATTGGGCAAACTACTAAAGCTAAATTGTTTTTATTATTACATATAAGTTTGCATATATATTGTAAGGAAACCTTCCTGCCTACGCTTGTGCTGAGGTGACGCTCGCCGTTGTCCAGGGTTCATACAAAATTTATTTATTGGCAGGGTTGGTTTATAATTATATTTTATTATTAGAAAACTTAACCTATCTAACATCGATACATTCTTAATTCTAATACAATGTGTTTTCCTGAAGTACGGCCGTGGTTTACAATATATTACCAGACCGTAGCTTTTACAATTTTATAATATTTCACTATATTTACGTGCGGTGGCGAGGAATCCCACGTTGCGGCGAAATAGTCCGTGGTGTTGACTTATTTCTTGTACATTAGGTCACGAGCGTATTGGTTAGCACCGAGAAAGGCAGATAAATCCCGGAATTCTCGGTGAAACTGAAGCGTCAAAATGTCCTTCAATATCGTTAGGCGCTGATTTGAACAAGATCTGAGAAAGGCAGACGCTCGGTACGCGTTTATATAATCCCTTCTCAGCTATTTGTGGTGTGAGGTATTCGGGCGCGTTACCATATGGCCACCAAGTGTGCTACGTTCGATTTTGCAATTGTGTAGTCCTAGTGGCCGCTAGATGGCGGTGATAGTTGTTAGGTGTGGCCAACTCACATGCGCGCTTGTGTGCCCAACGTTGTGAGACCAAAATACGAGGATGTTGACCATTTTGGTTCCTCACACTCCCCACTTACTTCGGGGTGGGAAAGTGCGCACTGATGATTCCCTTTGTTGATATTGGTTGACGGTGTCTTTCTAGTTGGCGAGCCTTGCTGTTCCTGGTGTGACCCTCTGTAAAATGGTTTGGCCTGGCTGACATGAATATTCTGTACTTTTCCCCCATTCTCTTTTCGTACTTGTAGAATGACGGGTGATTTGTAGCGGATGATGCGGTATGGTCCGTCATAATTTCGTGCAAGTTTCGCGTTGAATTTGTCGATAGCCTTTGATAATTGATGTTGCTTTATCAGTACTCCTGTCCAATCGATGGATGCCATGGGCGCCTCTGTAGATTATAGTATCGGGCTTGATCTTGTGCGGCCCGCTCCATATTGCGTCTAACAATTTGGAATACTTCTTTTAAGGCAGTGTGTTTTCCCTCTGGTATGTGAGGTTGATTACCACTTCCCGGGGTGTGATCATCATAGAGAGTTGTAGGCAATCGTGGTTCTCCATTTTGTGTAAGAAAAGCGGGGGTGTATCCAGTGGAGTCAGCGCGACTGGTGTTAAGGGCCAGGGTGATTTCTGGGAAAAAGGCATCCCATTTGCTTTGATTTGTGCCTGTATACTGTACAATGACCCTTTTCACAGTGCGGTTCGCTCACTCTATTGGATTCTCCTGGGGCGTGTATGGTGCCGTAAACTCCGATAGATATGTTCTGAAGCTCCGGCTCGTGAACTGGACGCCATTGTCAGAAACAAATGTAGCGGCTGATGATCCTCTCGTGTATGGCCTTTCGCAGACTCTCACTAGTGGCCTTGCGCACCGGTATTAGCTCTGTCCATTTGCTGAATTTATCCAAGAGCACAAGGAGCATCGTTCTTGGCAGAGGTCCAATGAAATCCGCGCAAAGAATAGCCCATGGCTCTTCCGCGATTTGGGATAGCATTTCCCCTGCCGTTTTCAACTGACTTGTTTTTTACTGCTGGTAGGATTTACAGCCTAGTACGTATTTTTTCACATCTCGAAACATTCCGGGCCAGTAGTAGCGGTTGTTGATCCGTGCAATCGTTTTTCGGATGCCCATGTGGCCTGCGCTGGGGTCGTCGTGGTTTTCCGCCAGAACTCGTGGTCGTTGAAACGATGGGACACAAAGTTTCCATGCTACACAATCCTCGTCTTGTGAGTGTGTAGGGATATGACGGTACAGATTGTTGTTCTGAACTAAATAATCTGCGAATTTGGCCGGGTCTTCGTTTACTTCTTGCATCCTCGGTTCAAGCCATCTGCATCTTTATTCGCTATCTCGTAGCTCGTTTGGTTCTGTGGCCTTTAGTGTAGTCAACTGTGTGCTTCTTCCTGGTTTCTCATGATTTGCCCGTAAATCCACGCTTCGTTCTCCGCACGGTAATCGAGCGCCTACTAGGTTTAAAATATTCAAGCCCAGCGTTACATCTTCTTGTGCCCGTTCAAATATTAGCATGGACATTTGGTAGTGGTTATTTCCCCTCACCACTTTTGCTAGCAACGCATTCTCGCTTCTGCATGCACTTCCATCAGCTAGTTGTGCATGTACATTCACCGGTACCACTTTATCATGGTATTGCCGGCATGCAAATGGCCCACTAATGAAACTTCTGGTCACACCCGTGTCTATAGTGGCCAAAACGTGCTCCCCATCTACGATTACGAAGTTTGAGATGCGGGTGCCATCGTACTTTAGAGATTTTCTTATTGCTCGTTGCTCGTTCTGTGACCCTGTCAAGAATCGCATCTGAGGGGGCTCCCGCTCGTTTCCCGAACTCTTTCGACAGCATTCAATAGTACGTAAATTCCTTTGTCCGCACTACCAACAGAAAAGTACTCGTGGGTTACGGCATTCCCTTGCGAAAAGTCCCTCTACTCCCCAGCGGTGGCAAGCATGGTGGGGGTTAATGGGTGCTTCCATCATATTTGCTCTAGAGTGTTCACTCGTATTTTGCCGGAATGGGTTTATATGCCGAGATGGAGGGTAGCTCTGCCTGGTGTTTCGTGATTCTTGTCTGTTAGGGTATTGATCCTTAGCTTGGTTATGCGTGCGCGATGTGGTGGCTTTTTGCTCCTTTTGTATTCCTTCAAAGTCCTGTGCTAATGTGATTAGTTCATCCAGTGATGTGAAATCATTGCGATGAATGTATAATCTATACTCAGGTAGGGTGTTGCGGAAAATCCTGTCTCTCTTCTGCTCTTCGTTGTAGCCAGCTCTTCTCATAATATTTTGGATTGTAATGACGAAGTCTTTAAACTGTTCGCCCGGTTTCTGCGTGCGTATTCTGATTTCGTCTTCCAGGTCCTCCAGATAGTTGGGTGGTAAGAAAAACCGTAGAAGAAACATTTTGAATGCGTTGAAAGTTGGCCATGGCCGCTTACTTTTGCGTTACCACAGAAGCGCCTTCCCCGTCAGAATTTTGGGCAAAGTCCATGGAAGCAGGTCCTCATTTATGTTGTAGACTTCCGACAGCTCTTCGACCCGTTCGACAAAAGATAACGGATCTCCAACCCCGTCATATTTGAGCGGCGATTTCCTTACTTGCTCTATGAGTGTGCTGGACTGTATGTTACGGCGGGTTCCACTGGGCCAGCTTGTGGAATTTGTTTCATGGTGAAATCCGTCGCCGCTCTGGTGTTCATGGTTCTACCCTTCCCGTAGGAAAGAAGTGGCTTCGACAACGTAGCGTGGGCTCCTGCTGAGGCCTTATATGTCCCTGATGCTTCGTCGTTAAATGTGATTCTCGGTCCTGTAGGTGGTGTTACACTTTCTAGTTATATGTTTCGTCTGCAATTCTTGAATGCGAGTAGACCCAAACTCCATGGCGTACATTACCAACTCCTCCTTACGTAATGAGTAAATCCAATTCTTCGGCATTTTGCTGTATCAGATTTATATTAATAAAATGGATTAGCTCCAGTCAAAACAATAATCGATCTGGTGTTCGCTTTATGAAACAAGCTTTAGCCAGTAAAGTCGGTATAGCAGCGCAAACCTCATGGTGCAGTGTGTTGAGATGCGATTATCGGTATAGCAGTGTTGGTGGGAGTTTCCGTTTCCCTGGAGTGCTCGTGTTGAAAGTGAGGTTAGGTTAGGTTTCGCGTCTCATTGTTTTCTCTATGTCAATTATAATCAAGTCCCTGCTCGGGCGCCCTGTAAGGAACCTTCCTGTCTACGCTTGTGCTGAGGTGAGTCTCGCTGTTGTACAAAATTTATTTATTTGCAGGTTGGTTTATAATTATATTTTATTATTAGAAAACTGAACCTATCAGACATCGATACATACTTAATTCTAATACAATGTGTTTTCCTGATGTACGGCCGTGGGTTACAATATATTACCAGACCGTAGCTTTTACAATTATATAATATTTCACTATATTTACGTGCGGTGGCGAGGAATCCCACGTAGCGGCGAAATAGTCCGTGGTGCTGACTTATTTCCTGTACATTAGGTCACGAGCGAACCGAGAAAGGCAGACGAATCCCGCAATTGTCGGTGAAACTGAAGCGTCAAAATGTCCTTGAATATCGTTAGGCGCTGCTTTGAACAAGATCTGAGAAAGGCAAATGAATCCCGAAATTCTCAGTTTCGCAAAAAGCCAGAGACTCAAGCGAGTATCCAATGTCCTGGTTAACACTGAGAAAGGCAGTCGAATCCCGAAATTCTCAGTGTAACGAAAGCGTCTGTGTCTTAGGATAGTTACCTGTAGTGGTGTTGTCACTCTGCTGGCTCGCCGCAGAAGAACGGCTGAGTTACGCTCTGTACGCGTTTATATAATCCCTTCTCAGCTGTTTGTGGTGTGAGGTGTTCGGGCGGTTTACCATATGGCCACCAAGTGTGCTACGTTCGATGTTACAATTATGTAGTCCTAGTGGCCGCTAGATGACGGTGATAGTTTTTAGGTGTGGCCAACTCACATGCGCGGTTGTGTGCCCACGTTGTGAGACCAAAATACGAGGATGTTGAGCAATTTGGTTCCACACAATATACATAATACTCGTATATGCATATACGACATATCGTACATACTCGTATACATATATGTATATTTATACATATACATATAACTATACATATACATATATATATATACACATACATTTATTTATGAATATACATATACTCGTACATACAAATTTATATATATATATATATATATATATATATATATATATATATATATATATATATATATATATATATATATATATATATATATATATATATATATATATATATATATATATATATATATATATATATATATATATATATATACTAGCTAACCCGGCAACGTTGTTTTGCCTATATTTTTTTTTAAATAAATGTTAAATAATAAAAAATGTTTGGAATTAATTTTAAAGTATAAACATTTTTATTGAAAACAAATAAAATAATAAATTATTGTAAGGCTAATCTGTGCACGATATTTCTTGTTTCTCCATTTTCGGCATAAACAAATAAATCGGTGGGTTTACCAACGTGTGAACAGGCTACATATAGCTGGACATGGGAGAAGCACGAATTCTCTAAATCTAAACTACAGATTTGCATTGACTGGCCTTGTGCTGTGTTGATGGTCATCGCAAAAGCTAAACGAACCGGGAACTGCTGTCGTTTAAATTGTATTGGTGCATCTGTTTGAATCATTGGAATTCGTGGCAATAAAACATGTTCCGCTTTGAAGTTTCCATTAATGATAGTTGCCTCAATAACGTGTCCCGCAAGTTTTTTAATACCTAATCTCGTTCCGTTACAAAGTTTTGGCGCATTGAGATTTCGTAACAAAATGATTGGGGAACCAACTTTCAATTGTAAATTATGTGACGGAAGACCTGGTAAATACAAAGAATTTAGAAATTCTATTGGGAAATTAACGGCTTCATTTTCATCCAGCACTGTTTTTGGCGTGGCATTGAACTGGCAGCAGCGTCGGCAAGAGTTAAATCACAATGCAAATCTCCTTCTAATAATCCTAATGCTCGGCATGAATCATGATACGTTGTATGTAGTTGACCATTTACAGTTTTCAAATATGCGAACGATGTTGGTCCATGAATATTAATTAACAACAATCGTAAAAAAAACATTCTTGCTGTTTGGGATGCATTAGTACAAAATATTCCTGGATAATCGGCAACAGCTTTTCCTCTTTTACGGGGTTCCCATGTTTTTCTCGACTTATTCCACGTGAAAAAGGTTGGTACCTCAGCATAGAGGAATATTCTCGCAAATCGACCATAATCATTTTGTTCTTGGCATAAACGAAAAAAATCAGTCAATGTTGTTGTTGGTTGAATAACTGCTCGTTCTGCTGCATTTTGTTCAGTAAAATATACTCGTTGGCCGTTTTCGAGGTGAATAGCCAAATAAACGACAAGAGGATCTCTTTCATGAATAGGGAAAGAAAGAATTCGCCATACAGCTTCATTGCTGCTGATGTATCTGCCCATTTGGTAGCGTGCAACCTCATCATTTTCATTCACACCTTTTACAGCGGAAACGTCCATGTCGCTATCTTTATGTACTTATTTACAGATATATTTCTATATTATTTCTGGCAGTCATCATAAAGGAATATCCACCGTCTTCAGTTGATCGTCTACGATACAAAGGATATCCATCATTTCCAGTGATTGTATACGATAGCAAATCCTTTGGAAATCGTTTTGTGCATTTACCATTGTCCATGCATGGTGAATTCATATTGATGGCACCGCAAGGACCATGGATCATGTTTGTAGTCCCAAATTGGAATAACTCTGGAGCAATGTCCGGATCTGGGTTTTCGCCAGGGATTATGTTATCCATTTCTTCAGGTCTAATTTTGTTGATTAGCCAAATCAAAATATGGGCATGTGGCAGTCCACGTTTTTGCCAGTCAATTGAGTACATCCAACAGCGAGTTTCACCAAAAACATGATGTTTGACAATCAAATCAGTTAGTGACTTTAATTTTTGCTTGAATACACGTGCTGTAATATCGTGTCGATCACTTGCTGCTTGGCCAGGCAAAAAATGTTTTATTATTTCATCCCATTTTGGATTAGAGGTGAAGGTGATGAATAAGTCTGGCCGACCGTAAGAGCGAACATAAGCCATAGCATCCTGAATGTACTCTTGCATATGACGTGGACTGCCTGTGTATGAGGATATATATATATATATATATATATATATATATATATATATATATATATATATATATATATATATATATATATATATATATATATATATATATATATATATATATATATATATATATATATATATATATATATATATATATATATATATATATATATATATATATAAATTTGTATGTACGAGTATATGTATATTCATAAATATATGTATGTGTATATATATATGTATATGTATAAATATACATATATGTATACGAGTATGTACGATATGTCGTATATGCATATACGAGTATTATGTATATTGTGTGGAACCAAATTGCTCAACATCCTCGTATTTTGGTCTCACAACGTGGGCACACAACCGCGCATGTGAGTTGGCCACACCTAAAAACTATCACCGTCATCTAGCGGCCACTAGGACTACATAATTGTAACATCGAACGTAGCACACTTGGTGGCCATATGGTAAACCGCCCGAACACCTCACACCACAAACAGCTGAGAAGGGATTATATAAACGCGTACAGAGCGTAACTCAGCCGTTCTTCTGCGGCGAGCCAGCAGAGTGACAACACCACTACAGGTAACTATCCTAAGACACAGACGCTTTCGTTACACTGAGAATTTCGGGATTCGACTGCCTTTCTCAGTGTTAACCAGGACATTGGATACTCGCTTGAGTCTCTGGCTTTTTGCGAAACTGAGAATTTCGGGATTCATTTGCCTTTCTCAGATCTTGTTCAAAGCAGCGCCTAACGATATTCAAGGACATTTTGACGCTTCAGTTTCACCGACAATTGCGGGATTCGTCTGCCTTTCTCGGTTCGCTCGTGACCTAATGTACAGGAAATAAGTCAGCACCACGGACTATTTCGCCGCTACGTGGGATTCCTCGCCACCGCACGTAAATATAGTGAAATATTATATAATTGTAAAAGCTACGGTCTGGTAATATATTGTAAACCACGGCTGTACATCAGGAAAACACATTGTATTAGAATTAAGTATGTATCGATGTCTGATAGGTTCAGTTTTCTAATAATAAAATATAATTATAAACCAACCTGCAAATAAATAAATTTTGTACAACGGCGAGACTCACCTCCGCACAAGCGTAGACAGGAAGGTTCCTTACAGGGCGCCCGAGCAGGGACTTGATTATAATTGACATAGAGAAAACAATGAGACGCGAAACCTAACCTAACCTCACTTTCAACACGAGCACTCCAGGGAAACGGAAACTCCCACCAACACTGCTATACCGATAATCGCATCTCAACACACCGCACCATGAGGTTTGCGCTGCTATACCGACTTTACTGGCTAAAGCTTGTTTCATAAAGCGAACACCAGATCGATTATTGTTTTGACTGGAGCTAATCCATTTTATTAATATAAATCTGATACAGCAAAATGCCGAAGAATTGGATTTACTCATTACGTAAGGAGGAGTTGGTAATGTACGCCATGGAGTTTGGGTCTACTCGCATTCAAGAATTGCAGACGAAACATATAACTAGAAAGTGTAACACCACCTACAGGACCGAGAATCACATTTAACGACGAAGCATCAGGGACATATAAGGCCTCAGCAGGAGCCCACGCTACGTTGTCGAAGCCACTTCTTTCCTACGGGAAGGGTAGAACCATGAACACCAGAGCGGCGACGGATTTCACCATGAAACAAATTCCTCAAGCTGGCCCAGTGGAACCCGCCGTAACATACAGTCCAGCACACTCATAGAGCAAGTAAGGAAATCGCCGCTCAAATATGACGGGGTTGGAGATCCGTTATCTTTTGTCGAACGGATCGAAGAGCTGTCGGAAGTCTACAACATAAATGAGGACCTGCTTCCATGGACTTTGCCTAAAATTCTGACGGGGAAGGCGCTTCTGTGGTAACGCAAAAGTAAGCGGCCATGGCCAACTTTCAACGCATTCAAAATGTTTCTTCTACGGTTTTTCTTACCACCCAACTATCTGGAGGACCTGGAAGACGAAATCAGAATACGCACGCAGAAACCGGGCGAACAGTTTAAAGACTTCGTCATTACAATCCAAAATATTATGAGAAGAGCTGGCTACAACGAAGAGCAGAAGAGAGACAGGATTTTCTGCAACACCCTACCTGAGTATAGATTATACATTCATCGCAATGATTTCACATCACTGGATGAACTAATCACATTAGCACAGGACTTTGAAGGAATACAAAAGGAGCAAAAAGCCACCACATCGCGCACGCATAACCAAGCTAAGGATCAATACCCTAACAGACAAGAATCACGAAACACCAGGCAGAGCTACCCTCCATCTCGGCATATAAACCCATTCCGGCAAAATACGAGTGAACACACTAGAGCAAATATGATGGAAGCACCCATTAACCCCCACCATGCTTGCCACCGCTGGGGAGTAGAGGGACTTTTCGCAAGGGAATGCCGTAACCCACGAGTACTTTTCTGTTGGTAGTGCGGACAAAGGAATTTACGTACTATTGAATGCTGTCGAAAGAGTTCGGGAAACGAGCGGGAGCCCCCTCAGATGCGATTCTTGACAGGGTCACAGAACGAGCAACGAGCAATAAGAAAATCTCTAAAGTACGATGGCACCCGCATCTCAAACTTCGTAATCGTAGATGGGGAGCACGTTTTGGCCACTATAGACACGGGTGTGACCAGAAGTTTCATTAGTGGGCCATTTGCATGCCGGCAATACCATGATAAAGTGGTACCGGTGAATGTACATGCACAACTAGCTGATGGAAGTGCATGCAGAAGCGAGAATGCGTTGCTAGCAAAAGTGGTGAGGGGAAATAACCACTACCAAATGTCCATGCTAATATTTGAACGGGCACAAGAAGATGTAACGCTGGGCTTGAATATTTTAAACCTAGTAGGCGCTCGATTACCGTGCGGAGAACGAAGCGTGGATTTACGGGCAAATCATGAGAAACCAGGAAGAAGCACACAGTTGACTACACTAAAGGCCACAGAACCAAACGAGCTACGAGATAGCGAATAAAGATGCAGATGGCTTGAACCGAGGATGCAAGAAGTAAACGAAGACCCGGCCAAATTCGCAGATTATTTAGTTCAGAACAACAATCTGTACCGTCATATCCCTACACACTCACAAGACGAGGATTGTGTAGCATGGAAACTTTGTGTCCCATCGTTTCAACGACCACGAGTTCTGGCGGAAAACCACGACGACCCCAGCGCAGGCCACATGGGCATCCGAAAAACGATTGCACGGATCAACAACCGCTACTACTGGCCCGGAATGTTTCGAGATGTGAAAAAATACGTACTAGGCTGTAAATCCTACCAGCAGTAAAAAACAAGTCAGTTGAAAACGGCAGGGGAAATGCTATCCCAAATCGCGGAAGAGCCATGGGCTATTCTTTGCGCGGATTTCATTGGACCTCTGCCAAGAACGATGCTCCTTGTGCTCTTGGATAAATTCAGCAAATGGACAGAGCTAATACCGGTGCGCAAGGCCACTAGTGAGAGTCTGCGAAAGGCCATACACGAGAGGATCATCAGCCGCTACATTTGTTTCTGACAATGGCGTCCAGTTCACGAGCCGGAGCTTCAGAACATATCTATCGGAGTTTACGGCACCATACACGCCCCAGGAGAATCCAATAGAGTGAGCGAACCGCACTGTGAAAAGGGTCATTGTACAGTATACAGGCACAAATCAAAGCAAATGGGATGCCTTTTTCCCAGAAATCACCCTGGCCCTTAACACCAGTCGCGCTGACTCCACTGGATACACCCCCGCTTTTCTTACACAAAATGGAGAACCACGATTGCCTACAACTCTCTATGATGATCACACCCCGGGAAGTGGTAATCAACCTCACATACCAGAGGGAAAACACACTGCCTTAAAAGAAGTATTCCAAATTGTTAGACGCAATATGGAGCGGGCCGCACAAGATCAAGCCCGATACTATAATCTACAGAGGCGCCCATGGCATCCATCGATTGGACAGGAGTACTGATAAAGCAACATCAATTATCAAAGGCTATCGACAAATTCAACGCGAAACTTGCACGAAATTATGACGGACCATACCGCATCATCCGCTACAAATCACCCGTCATTCTACAAGTACAAAAAGAGAATGGGGGAAAAGTACAGAATATTCATGTCAGCCAGGCCAAACCATTTTACAGAGGGTCACACCAGGAACAGCAAGGCTCAGCAACTAGAAAGACACCGTCAACCAATATCAACAAAGGGAATCATCAGTGCGCACTTTCCCACCCCGAAGTAAGTGGGGAGTGTGAGGAACCAAAATGCTCAACATCCTCGTATTTTGGTCTCACAACGTTGGCACACAAGCGCGCATGTGAGTTGGCCACACCTAACAACTATCACCGCCATCTAGCGGCCACTAGGACTACACAATTGCAAAATCGAACGTAGCACACTTGGTGGCCATATGGTAACGCGCCCGAATACCTCACACCACAAATAGCTGAGAAGGGATTATATAAACGCGTACCGAGCGTCTGCCTTTCTCAGATCTTGTTCAAATCAGCGCCTAACGATATTGAAGGACATTTTGACGCTTCAGTTTCACCGAGAATTCCGGGATTTATCTGCCTTTCTCGGTGCTAACCAATACGCTCGTGACCTAATGTACAAGAAATAAGTCAACACCACGGACTATTTCGCCGCAACGTGGGATTCCTCGCCACCGCACGTAAATATAGTGAAATATTATAAAATTGTAAAAGCTACGGTCTGGTAATATATTGTAAACCACGGCCGTACTTCAGGAAAACACATTGTATTAGAATTAAGAATGTATCGATGTTAGATAGGTTAAGTTTTCTAATAATAAAATATAATTATAAACCAACCCTGCCAATAAATAAATTTTGTATGAACCCTGGACAACGGCGAGCGTCACCTCAGCACAAGCGTAGGCAGGAAGGTTTCCTTACAATATATATGCAAACTTATATGTAATAATAAAAACAATTTAGCTTTAGTAGTTTGCCCAATGGCCGACACTGCGACCTAAAAGATCTTTTGTGGCATACTAAATTTGTCATTAATGATCCATGTGATCACAATTGTCCGATCTACTATGCCCTATAGGTTTAGTGCCGGCGTTTCTTCCGTAATGCCATAGCATTTCGTCCGTTTGGTGATGTCAAATCGTCTCAATAATTTATCAGGTTCTTTTCTACCTAGATGTTCCTTCTCTAAAGAAAGGAAGTAGTTGAAAGTTATGTTTTTTTCATTATTTTTCATTATTTTTCCGCTTTATGGATGAATTTGAGAATCTCCATAACAGGAGCATTCTTTATTTCTTCAAGAGCCAGCTGATCGCGGTGGAATATATGCATTCTGGTTCTTGCCAACGTAATGCAGTCGCACAATATGTGTTCCGTGGTTTCCTCGTCTTCTAGACAGAGCCGGCACTCCGTATCATCAAGAATGTGGATTTAAGTCAGGTGATATTTCAGGTAGTAATGAGCTGATAGAATACCTACTATTTTCCCTATCTCTGTCTGCTTTGCACAAACTGCGCAGCTATTTATTGTAGATGAATGGCTTTACATGTCTTTTGGTTTGACGAAGTCCCTCTATCCCTTCCCAGTGTGACATTCTGAGACTATGTTCCCAGTTATCTACCCTGGATTTAGCCTGCGCCCAGTTGATACCACACTATGGTTCCGGACCTATGAGGCTTGCTGCGGAACCGGCCCTGGCCAGCTCGTCAGCACTTTCATTTCCTTCAATCACCGAGTGACCCGGGACCCTGCAAATTGCAACCTTATTTGTTGCACCTAGAGATTGTAAGTTGTTGAAGCATTCTTCCACCAGTTTCGATTCTAAAGAATATGAAGCTTATGCCTGTAATGCAGCTTGACTATCTGAATAGATGTGTGCGCCCTTGATACCCATTTTCAGATTTGTCCTCGCACAGATTGAGATTGCTTGAATTTCAGCCTGGAAGACGCTAGGCCACCTGCTCATTGGCTCTGAGATTCTGGTATTTGGTCCATAGACCCCTGCACTGACACCGGTGTTTGTTTTTGAACAGTCTGTGAACCATTCTAGACTTCTAGGGTCGACCCAGGGTTGTTCTGTGTCCCATTCATCACGGTCTGAGATAATAATCTCAAAATTGCGATCAAACTGTCGTTTAGGGATCATATAGTCCGTTATTGAGCAGATTATGTTTCGATCTGGTATGTTTTTTAAAATATTGAAATAGCCATAGTAATGAGGTTCATCTTTAATCCGCTTCTAGTAACACATTTTTTCACGAATGGGTGTAGTGGGGATAGTCCTATTATGGCCTCAATAGAAGCGGTTGAGCAGTTTCGTATGGCACCGGTTATTGCCAGGCAAGCTTGCCTTTGAAATCTTGTAAGTATTTTCTTACCACATTCTTGTGTTGTCTTGGGCTACCACACAAGGGATGCATCCAGTGTACCACTATTGATACATGTTCTACCAAAGAGACTTCGACATGCTCACATTGCTCTTGTGGCTTTGTTTATCACCGAGTCTAGGTGAGAGTTCCAATTCAGTCGCTTATCCAGAACTACACCCAGATATTTGACCTCATCGGAACATTCTATATTAATTCCCTCAAGAGCTATTGTACCAAGGTTCAATTTTAATCTATTTGTAAAAGGGACGAGAATAGTTTTGCTAGGATTCATGCATTACCCCTCTGAGATGAAGGCTTGAGCCTGATTCATAATGTCGGATACTGTTCTTTCAAACTTACACTAATAATGACAGCAAGATCGTCAGCATATCCACTTGCCTCGCAGCCTAACCCTTGTAGTTTGACTAACAGATCGTCAGTAACTAAAGACCATAGAAGGGGTGACAACACACCGCCTTGGGTACATCCTTTCATTGCCTTGACTGATACGGCCTCGTCTCCCATAGATGAGCTAACTTCTCTACTTTTAAACTTCGTTTTAACCCACCCAACCGTCGGTTTATCGATATTTTTGCAGAGCATTGCCCGCTCTATATAACTGTAACCGGTATTATCAAAGGCGCCCTCAACATCTAAGCAGGCACATAAAGCATTTTCCTTGGAATATTGAGCTTTCTCTATCTTTATTACAATGTAATGAAGCGCCCCCTCCGTGGATTTTCCTCTATTATATGCAAACTGAGAGTGGTGCAGAGGTGTTGTTCTGTCTAGCATTTCTCTAATATGTAGATCCACCAATTTTTCCATAGTTTTTAGAAGAAACGACGTGAGACTGATAGGTCTGTAAGATTTAGGCAGTTCGCTGGACCTTTTGCCCAATTTTGGAATAAATTCCACATTGACTTTACGCCAGACGGATGGTATGTACTCGCTGCTGAAACTGTTCCTAAAAATAGCAACAAGTTCAACCAACAGTTCATTTAACTTTCTCTGGGGTAATTAATACTCCAGACAAACTCCAGGATCTTTTGTCTAATATTATCCATTGGTCGCATGACGGCTGATCCAGTGTCATTGACACTATAGTTGACCCCGGGTGGTGCACTTGAAGCAGGTTTTCTAAAGTGTCCCTCCTGTTCATTGTATAAGATCCATCTGGTCTTCTTAAATTTTCAAAACCGTTCGAGTGTTCTTTGCGTAAAGCTTTATGGAGTCTAGCGCTCTCTGGCGTTTCGACTATGCTTTCGCAAAATTTTCTCCAAGACTCACGCTTGGATCTTCTTAGTTCTTTGTTGTAATTTGTCAGAGCGCCCCATATTCGTCCCACACCTTCGTGCTATTACAACGATTGAACAGTTTTCTTATCTTTTTACGCATATCTGCAAGCTTGTCATTCCACCATGGGACCATGCGAGACACATTGTGAGATTTGACCACAGTGCTTCATGATATGATGAGATTATTATATCGTTTAGTCGGTACACCGCTTCCTCGAGTTCACCAATGGAACTTATACCTATAGGCAGCGAATCGGATCTTGATTCTAATAATTACCTATATAGTCTCCAATTTGTTTTATTTTTGGATTGAAGACTTCATTTTTTAATTCAGATTTACCTGATAAGTCGAATCTTATATGCAAATGATCGGACAGAGAGGGCTCGTCAGGTACATGCCAATTTTTGACAAAATTGGCGTTGTAAGGACTGGTTAGCATTAGGTCTAGTACCTCTTCCCCAACCCCGTTAATAAAGGTTGGCCTTGCAACCTTATTACATATTTTTGTGTTTTTACTTAAGAGAAAACTTAAGAGAGACTCACCCCTGTTGCTGATGTCCGAGCTTCCCCAGACATGATGATGCGCGTTTGCATCGCAGCCAATCACGTACTGCAGATTGTTATTTTGGCAGTGTCCAAACACCTCCACGGGAGGTAGAATGTTCGAGTCACCTGGAAATTAGGTGGACTCACAAACAATTTCCTTCCCCCCCTCTCTCTTGAGAATTCTACAAGGACAGCCACTAGATCTTGACTAGTATATTCTGAAATGAGAAAATAGTTAGTATTAAAATCAATCATAATCGCCGCTCTGAGCAACGAACAGTGATAATAAACAAACTTGCATCCCTTATTTATAAAACCTTTGCTTTGGCCCCCAATTATCCATGGCTCTTGTATTAAGGCCATGGATAGATCTTCGGCGGCGAATCTCTTGCACAGGGTGGCTGATGCTCCTTTAGCATGGTGCAAGTTCGCCTGTAGCATTTCAAGAGTGCTCATTCGCGGCGGCTTTCCGCAGCGAGTTTCTGGAGCCTCGCGCCCCTAGGACCCTTATTTTTGTGGTCCCTATGGCCCCCAGTATGGTTGGTTTTTGGTTTTTCGTGTTGAAGCGCTTTCGTTGCGCCTGCGATTTGTCTTTGTTGTTCTAGCGCGGCTTTGCTAGTAGATGGTTTGTCGGCCTCCACTTCGTTGGACCTTGTGTCCCCAGCATGCCCTTCAGCACTGCTCCCGAGTGTCGGCGTTTTTTTCTGTTTTTCCCCTTTCGCTGGCTTTCTCTGCGTCTTTGTTGCACATGTCCATAGCGATAGGCTATCTTCCCCTTGCACTGTCACAGTTTATTCAGTGATTCATCGTCCACAGCGATAACCAGGTGAAGTGACGCACCTTCGGTTGACCTCTGGATCACCTTCCAATTCTTTGCTGCCATTTCATTCTGCGCCCCAAAGGTCGCAAGAATTTTTTCGTTGGTGAGCTCTGTGCTTTGTGGCAAGTAGCCTCTGACCACCTGCGTTTTTGGAAATTTTGATTCCTCAAGGAGTGTCATCTCCAAACAACATTTCCCTTTTATTAGGCCGATGTGGTTTTTCATCCGAACAGTAACCATCCGTTTCTGTGTGTTAAGCCCTCAAACACTGGTTTTTCGTTATTGTCGCTGACCTCTATCAATACGTCAATAACGATCTCTTGGATAAGAACCAACTGTTCTTTTGAGAATGGCGCCCTTATTGATTCGGTCGGGACATTTCCCAGCCGAATAATGCTGGACACCTGACTGAACGTTGGCTTGCCTACATAAGGTGACGTTTTGGTCCTTTTGACAGATGGCGTTTCTGTTGGTGTCTCTACAGAGCGAGCCCTTTTCGCCATGGACCTGCTTTTAGCAATCTCTAGAGCCTTTTCCCTAGAGTGACCACTTGTCATCGCTTGCATGAAATATCTCTTCTCTGCTGACGTCATTTTTATGAAGTCACTTTTTATGTTCAGATTGCTTAGGTCTGAACCAATAACCGTGCACCCAGATTTCTCTGAGGTCACACTGTTTTTGTCACCACACAGTGTGTATCGGTGTCAGCCATTGACTCATGACTCGACTGAAGATTCTGTGGTGGTGGCATCGAAACCCGAAAATTTTCATTCTTTGCAACCTATTCCAGCGAGATATAACATTAAGTCTGGTAGCCGAGCATTTTGCTTGTTGCCTGAGCAGAAGCTTAGTGGGCAACCAATGTAGGATTGCAAATAGAGCTTTTGTAGGGCTGGTACGCAGAGCCCCTGTTATCAGAATCGCTACTGTTCTTCTGACGTTGTGAAAAGGTTTCAGGTTCACCGCCTTGTCAGTTGCGGGCCACCAGAAGACAGCGCCGTAGAGAAAGTACGGCTCAACCACCGCCGCATAGAGCCAGGACATGATTCGAGGCTGGACGCCCCATCTTGCAACAGTATAGAGCAAACGAGGCTTTCCGTACCCTCTCCGCTAAATTTGCTTTCCAATGGAGCTTGGGTCTAGGACCAGACCTAGATACTTGACGCTATTGCTTAGGCTAAGGGAAGTCCCATTGAGTTTGGGTAGGACAAAACTTGGTATTTTATGCTTCCTGGTGAAAAGCATAGCCTCAGTTTTGGCAGGGTTGACGTCAATACCAACTTCATGACACCATTGGGACAGAATGCTAAGAGAGTAGCTTAGCTTTTCTGAAAGTGTTGCAAGATATCTGCCGGAAACAGAGATAGCAATGTCATCCGCGTAAGCTATAGTGTTGCAGCCAGTCTGATGTAATCTGATTAGTATTGTGTTCACCGTCAGATTCCAGATGAGGGGTGAGAGCACACCGCCTTGTGGAGTACCTCTCTTGACAGTGCTTTTAGCATGCACGTTTCCTATTAAGGAGCCAATGACGCGTGTTTTCAGTAGCTGTCCGATGAACCTAACCAAGCTGGGATCCAGGTTAAGGTTTTCTACGAATTTTATTATGGCGGAGGGACATATATTGTTGAGTGCCCCTCCTATGTCGAGAAATACTACTATACTAAGTATATTTTTATTTATTGAAAAGAGATTTCTCTATTTGCTCAATGAGCGCGTGCAGCGCTGTTTCCACAGACTTACCTTTAGTATAGGCATGTTGTGATTTGGATAGGAGCGTGGAATTAACAGAGCTCCTGATTTGTATATCAAGGTCCCTGTGCAGAGTTTTCAAAAGATAGGAGGACAGACTAATTGGTCTATAGTCCTTAGGCTTTTTATGTGTCGCCTTTCCAGGCTTTAGGGATGAATACTACACGAGCTTCCATCCAGCTTTGGGGAATGTACGACCATCTGAGGTATACATTATAAATATGCAGTAGCCAAGGCGCAACCGCCCTTGCAGTGTGCTGGATATCCGCGGAAATGATGCCACCAGGCCCGGGTAATTTAAAAGGCTTGAAGCTGTTGATGGCCCATTGAATATGCGTGTGGGTCATTTTGAACTGGGTTGAGTGACTTAAAAAATGGTTGGTGTCAAGAGACCTGCAATCAATAAAGATTTCATTCCCCGGAAAGTGTGTTTATATTAGGGCAATGAGAGTGTCTGTTTCAGAGTCAGTCCAGTAACCGTCTGATCTCTGAATATATTCAAGAGCCCGAGGGGTGGTATTGAGGATCCTCCGGAGTCTGCTTGTCTCGGACGAGCTTTCTATGCTGCCACAGAAATCTCTCCAAGACGCTCTTTTGGATCTGTTCACAGTATACTTGAGTTCCCTTTGTTTATCCTTGAAAGGCAGCCAGTCATTTGTAGCTTTGGCTTTGTTGAAGAGCTTGCGGCATTCTTTTCGTAGCTCAGCAATTTCCGAATTCCACCAAGGGGGTTTGGGTTTGCCTCTAGGCTTCGGGGAGTTGCAGGCTGATTTGGCAGCAGAGTTAAATAGTGCTGAAATAGTTTCAACCGCTGGATCTATATCGAGGTGATTGTTGATAGTGGGAGGAGTCGACTGCAGACCCGACTCCATAGCCTGGAACTTTTTCCAGTCAGTTCTTTTTCTGTTAGTATTCGTTTTAGATTCTGCAGAATTCAAGGGATCCGAGATCCCATTCTTAAAGCATATATAACAGTGATCCGAAAAGTAGCATTCCTACAAAACGCGCCAGCTCGAAAGAAGATGAGACGAGTAATTGTTGCCAAGAGTGAGATCGAGAACCTCCCTTCTATTGGATGTAATAAAAGTTGGCTCGCTCCCCCTGTTAGCAATGACTAAGTCATGGGCAAGAATAAAATCAAAAAGTGTCTCAATAAACCAGTGATAAAGAAGTAACTTTTAGCGATACACTGGGGTATTAATTAATTCAGGCCATATTTATTTGACATATACATATACATATTGTTATGTTTCTTTTTCTATAAATTATCAAAACGCCCTGATATATGAAGTACAATTCATAATGGGTCGACCTGAATTCGGAGGTATCCTTATGATGGAGTAGATATAACGCCTAGATATAAGGCCGATCTTGAAAATTCAGCCTCAAGGCTCAGAGATTCCTTTTATATTTTTGCCACAAGGCAAAGACAAATAAAAATACGAGTACTTGTGTATGCTTTCATGGTCAACACAATTCTGATTTTTAATTCTAACTTTGGTTTACAAGAAACTTCTTATAACATATTTCTTATTCACCAATCAATATCAATTCATTCACTCACTCTTGCATAACTTATTTAAATACATAATATGCAAGTGAATGAAATGAATTGATTGGTTCTTACTAATTCTTAGATATTTATCAGAGGGGAAATTCTATGTACATTCAACATGCTTACTCATCATATCTTCGCTGCGGCACCGACTATTGACAGTTATTTTGAATGCATTACCCGTGTGCAATGTGACGCCCTTGCACTTGAAAGAGTGCAAGTGCGACGCACCAGGCAATGAACTGCTTTGGTGATCGCTCAAGGGCAACACGCTACGGCTTGCATACTCGCTCTCAAGTTACGCGCTATGAAAGACATGCATGCATACATAGCAGCTGTCTACGGCAATCCTCAACGTAGGACACATCAGATGGAAGCGACCATCGATACAGGGGCTACACGTAGCTTTCGAAGCGAAAAGTTTTCGGCGCGACTAACAACACCTCAGGTTAGGGCCGCGAGGAACATTGTGGTGCGATTAGCAGATGGATCCAGGTGAATCGTGCAGGAGATGCCGGAAGTAGCGACCCAGATGGGTGAGAAGCAGCACAGCATCGCTTTGTTAGTTTTGCCAGAAGTTATAGACGACATTATCTTGGGCATGGAGTTCCTAGCAAAATATGGTGCTTCAGTATTGTGTTGTCAAAGGAAGATACCAAATTGGTTTCAGAGAGTAGTGAAGACGATAGCGTGCCAGATACAACTTCTATCATCGCAACGGAGTTGAAATTGTTTCATAAATTGAAAGGAGAAACCAGTGTAGCGAAACACGAAATTGTGATGAAGGGCGAGACACCCATCAAGCAACGATATTTCGTCAGAAACCCAGAAATGCAGGCGAATATCAATGACCAAGCCAATGAATTGATAAGCAAAGGCAATATCGAACCATCGAACAGCCGACACAGTTCGCCTATCGTCTTGGTGCTGAAGAAGGCGGGAGATTGGAGGCTATGTGTGGACTACCGGCATTTAAACGCCAACTCAGTTGTCGGTGCATACCCACTGCCGCGCATATACCACATCTTGGATCGGCTCATTGTATCAGTAGCCTAGATTTGAAGAACGGCTACTGGCAGATACCAATGGAGGAAAAAAGCAAAGCCGTATTCTCACGCTTTCGCTTATTTGGATGACATCATCATTGCATCCAAATCAGAAGGAGAGCACAGAAAGCGTCTGCAGGAAGTGTTCCACCGACTTCGAAGAGCAAACTTGAAAGTAAATGCTGAAAAAATCAAGCTCTTCAGAAAGAAATTGAAGTATCTGGGCCACGTAGTGAGTGAATATGGCATCCATACTGACCCAGATAAAATCGCCGCTATCCAGCGTGTATCCTCGTGGAATCTATGTTTTGTTTTAGAATTCGCGGACGTGTTACAACCGCTAACGGCTTTTTTGAAGAAAGGCAGATATTGGAAATGGGATAGCGAACAGTAGGAAGCATTTGACGCTCTGAAACCACTACTCACCGGAGCTCCTATCTTGGCATGTCCGGACTTCGCACAACGCTTTGCGCTGCAAACGTATGCGAGCGACTACGGATTGGGTGCCGTACTAACACAAGACCTAGAAGGAAAAGAACGTATCATCGCCTATCCTAGTAGATATCTCAATAAATCAGCAAAGAAATTCTCTCCGACGGAGAAAGAATGTCTGGTCATCGTCTGGGATATCCAAAAGATGCGGGCATATTCGGAAGGGTATGAGTTCACAGTGATCACTGATCACTTGGCACTCAAATGACTCAATTCCATAGAGAGCCCTTCAGGTCACATCATCAGATGGGCATTGGAACTGCTGCAATACACTTTCCACACAAACTATCGCAAGGGTAAACTGAATATGCTGGCGGGCGCTTTATCCCGGTGACATGCCCATGGTTGCAAAAGAAAGTCGTGGAAGTGCAACACGAACCCCAGAAGTTCCACGACTTCACCATCGAAATGGGGCAGTTATACTGTCACATTCCATCACAGGTCACGGAGGAGGGCTGCGCATCTCCGAAGATGTGTGTCCCTACTCTTTTGCGCGGGAGAGTAATCGAGAAAAAATATGATAGTCCAAACGTCGGACACCTAGGTATTCGGAACACTATCCTCCGCTTCTCCAACCGATACCATTGGCCGGGCATGGCACGAGACATTAACCGCTACGTACGCAACTGCGCGTCATGCCAAACATGCAAACCGGAACAACGAAAGCCAGCAGGAAATATGTTGACCAAAGTCGCCGAAGAGCCGTGGCCAATCATCGCCGTCGATTATGTAGGACCCCTATCCTGCTAGAAACACGGGAACACAATACTCTTAGTGTTCCACTATAAGTTTTCGGGTGTAACTGATACCATTAAGGCAAACCACAGCATTGGGAGTACAAAAATACTTCAGGGAACTTATATGATCGCACTTTGGCGCCCCGAAGGTACTTAAAACAGACAGTGGTACTTAGTTTACCAGCCACACATTTCGGATGTTCCTCAAAGATATAGGTTTCAGGCAACAGTTCACCGCACCATATACCCCCAAGAAAACCCGATGAAGCTATTGGACAATAGGACCATTAAAACGCATGATAGCACAGTCCGCAGGCAACCAATAGCGAGAATAGGATGCACACCTACCTGAGATCATACTTGCGGTAAATTCTAGTGTAGCGGAGAGCACGGTGTATATCCTCGCATATGTGACGCATGGGAGTGAGTTCCGGCTATCACATGCACTCTACGATTAATGTACGCTTGGAACTGGACAGTCAGTATCCACACCCGCAGAAAAGGCGAAGAAGCTATCAGAGATATTTGCCATCGTACCCAGGAGAATGGAAAGAGCGGCTCAGAACCAGGCTCGCCATTACAACTTGCTCAGAAGATCTTGGAAGCCCTCCATTGGGGAATCCGTGGCAACAAAGGCACACCACCTTTGAAAATCGGCAGAAGGTTTTGCAGGGAAACGGGCTTCACGGTATGAAGGCCCTTATCAAGTAGTGGGATTCGTGTCACCCGTAATTGTACGGCTACAACGGTGAGGAGACAACCGCTGTAGTACAGCACATGTGGGGGAACTAAAAGCATTCCACGAAACTTCTAGGATAAATTACGATTAATATGGTAAAAAAAAACATGGAAAAGGCCCTGATATCCCCGACGAACCGGCCCTGAAACCCAAAAACTAACCGCTCTTAAAGAAGAAAAAACAACGCAACAGAGACACAAAAGAAGGCAATGCATAATACAAATTGCAGCGATTTGTCACAGTATAAAGACAATTTGAAGTACCACAATCATAGCAAACCGCAAATTATGTAAAACAGGTGGCTCATTCAATAGTGAATGAACAGAGTGAAAACAAGTAAACGAACGATGTGAAATGGAGAAGACAACAAAGGACGTCAGAGTACTTGGAAAATACATCTGCCTCCTATAAAGCATAAGCAACCCGAGGAGGAGGCCATCGTGGAAATTTCCAGTGACGAAGAAGAACTAACCGACCAATTAAGAACTCCGTCGTATTTGGTACGATTTCCGCTGGGAGAGGTGGCGTAACCCTGCAACGGGCGGACAACCAACGCTTGGCAGGAGGCCAATACAAAAATGGTGCTTTGGTTGAGTTCTACCTTGAATGGTCCATACAGATGCATGTCTTCAGCCAACTTTTTAACGCGTGGCTACAAACGCATTCAGACCAGCTAGGTGGCTTAGAAAAAGAGTACAGTTGGACCCGGAATTTTGACGTCTTCCAATACGCATAAGTCCTAGTAGCAGTCTGCGGGAAGAACCACTAGTACCTTGTCGTCATATGCCATCTACAAACATTAACGCCTGGCATGGCGAAACAAATTACAACCAAGACACAAATGGTACTTACAACGGACTCCCTGAATACGCAGTACTTTAAGGAAACGATTGGGAAAATCAGGCGGTTCCTCCATGGGGAATATGCAAGAAAGTACCCCACAACCTCGCTTGCAGGTTCGATGACGTCATAATGCCGACCTACGTAGTATATGTAGTAGCAGTACCACAGTAAAACAACTTTGTGGATTGTGGCTACCACCTGATATGCAATGCAGAGCGGTTTGTACAGTTTCCAATCGGTGACTACACAAGAATGACCCAGTGGGACGGACACAAGATGGCCACCAACAACAGATCGGAACTGGCTGTCAAAATCTGCCAACTGCAACCAGGGGCACCCATTTCAAGTTAGCCATCCTGACACCAGTATTAGAACAACAAGGAAAATGGAACAGACGCTTGTCTGTGTGGCAGACACTCACGCACACACAGCCAGTGATGTCTCTGATCTACAAGCCGAAATTGAGGATATATTGCTGATGGACCTAGAACCGGACGATCACAACTTAACCGCCAGTCATACCACCTCTTTGCAACAGGCCACATGGGTTGAGTTCGGCCACGGTACACTACACCACTGACCAACAGGAATATACGTCCGCATTGGAATGGCACTACCGCACAAGCGACGCAAACATTAGGTGTCATTCGTTATGGAGGTACGCGTCCAGCAATATATAATACGATTCAGCCGTACAGGTGGAGTTCGTGTCTTCCGGCAATCTCGAAGAGGGGAAGAGATGTAAGGGGGGCATCTTCTAAGGCGCATCTTCTAAGGAACTGATCCCCCAAAAACCTTTTCTCAAATTTTAGGAGGAAAGGGAACCACTGGTTGTGTGTCAACAATATATGCAGAAACCGGTTTTACAACAAATATCACGCCACTAGAATAGCTAGTTAACAAGAGAGCCTGCCTGGTAACAGCAGCCAAAAGCAAGAATTTGGAAACTGGTTTCTTAATAAAATCACGCCACTAGGGCAGCCAAAAGCATGAAATTACTAAACCGCTTTTCTAATAAAATCACGCCACTTGGCCAGCTAGGCAAGCGTATGGGCAGTTTAACTGGTATACGTGGATACGTCAAAGGACTATAAAAGCCGCTGGATGCGGACAGTTGTATAAATAAAATAAATATTTTTGTAATATAGACGAAATAAATTAAATTAATTCGCGCTCAGAACGTGGAGTTCGACGCGCAAAATAAAGTGGTGCGTTAAATATTCTGAAAAAATAAAAAAGTAAGAATACGCCGGTAATCGTATGTTAGATATTCTGAAAAAATAAAAAAAGTACGAATACGTGCGGTAATCGTGTGTTAACTATTCTGAAAAAAGAACAAGTAAGAATTAGCATGATAATAGTGCGATATACTAATTCTAAAAAAATAAAGTAAGAACAACGTCAGTTCAAACCACTATTACGAGTCGTACCGGGAGAATCAACAAGTATCGCGTAATCGCGAGAAAAGAGACAGAAAAAAAAGAAAACATCAAATACGAACTATAAAGTGACATTAGAAATGAATAAACAAATATTCGAATATATAGAAAATCGAAATAAAAAAAACCTTTACAATAAAAGAGAACGATAACTATATTTTTTACAAGTTGTTGCAAACATCCGAGAGGAATATTTACAGCGAATTATAACGAAATCTGAGGACTACATCTACCAAATAAAACGAACTAAATTAGGAACATAGCGAATCTTTATTTACTGTAAGTTTCTTTGCAATAATAAAGTGTCAAATTCGTTAAAGCAGTATATTTATTGTCATAATTAAATTTATTTGTAAATGTTAAATTTTTCAATTCATTAAATCCTGAAAGAATTAGTGATGTTATAGCAAAACAAGAAACTGTGTAGAGTATTCTCTATTGCAAAAACCATAAAATTTTTTTTAGTGTTTGTGTTATCATATATAAAACTTTAGCTATTGTTAAATTAAAATCCTGGAAGTATTGTTCTCAAGAATGGCTACAGGCTCTGATCCCCAACCGTTGACCGAAGACACCATATATAGGATCGGTGCTGCTAATACTTCAGCACTTAGGTCTGAAATAACAAGTCTAAAAGAAAGATTATTAAGGCTTACAACGTCTAGTTCAGTAGTATAATGTTTACAACAGACGATAGATGATAAAATTACATGCGATAAGACATTAGATAAATTAGGTAAAATCATTACCGGTATTTTCTGGAAAGGACAACATGTATGTTAGAGTGCGTGAAGCCGCCCACAACATTATACACGAAAGGAAGTAGGAAATATTTCGCGGCTCTTACAATCTTACGAAATAAGATTGTTAACGATGCCAATGATATTTTGACGACCCCGGTAAGGTTTTAAATTTCGACGCAATTATCAGCAGATTAGACTTTGCCTACGCAGATAAGAGACCGATCCACTTAATCGAACAGGATGTCAGCATCATGAGACAGGGATAGTGGTCACTGGTAGATGACTACAATGAATTTAATAAAAAACTAACTCTCCTCATAAATAAGACAATCATGACTCATGGAACAAAAAGTAGAATAGGAATTAAATAACAAAAACAGACAATACGTACTTTGTGTATTTATTACAGGTCTCAATGCCCATTATTTCATATACTTTTTTCAATATACCCAGAGGATTTACCAACTGCATTAGCAAAGGCTCAAGAGCTCGAAGGAAACCACATCCGCGCAAATTTCGCTCAGCAATTTTATAAACAAAACGCTAATAATTTCAATACAAAAACGCAAAATATGTTAAGATTTCAAAGGCAAGATGGCAGACCAAACCCACCTAACCAAAAGACCAAACCCAGAAACCAAAGTGTAAACCAAAGATCAGAACCTATGGAGATTAGTTCATCGATACAATGCCCCCCAAATCCGCAGAATTTTTATAATAGTCAACCATTTAACCCCAAGGAAATCAATTTTATCAGAGACAGAATCCTCAAAATAGATATCCTTATAACTATGCCCAAAACAATTTTCAGCAGGCTCAAAAAAGACCGCCAAATAGCAATCAGATTAGCAACCAACCTCAAAATAAAGCACAAAAAGTATACAATTTTAATGAGGACACTTTTTTAGAGGAAAATCAGGATCATCATCACCAGAAGAGCAAATTCCGGAAGAAAATATACAATTTTGTTTGTCTGCGGAGTTACAAGTTGTTACTGTTGCCCAGGAACATTTAATAATAAACAAATATTGCGTATTAAAAAAATAGTTAGGACTAGAAATGGTTTTACGATTATTAATTATTATTAGACAACGGTTTTATGAAATATCGATTTGGAAGTTGATATTTTGGTAGGCTATAATTTTTTGAAAAAGGCGAGTATTATAATCAATTTTGAAAAAGGAACTTTACAATGTGGTCAGCATTGTGAAAAAATTTTAAGCTTTGAAAACGAAAAATCTCTTTGCGAAGAAAACAATAAAGAACTCTCAAACGGAAATGAGAGATGTAATGAAAATATTTTATACCAAATAGCCATTGATAGAGGATTTGAAGATAAGTCTAACGACGTGGAAAAACTCCGAATTTTAAGTCGAGAAACGATAAAAAGTGTATCAAAACTGCACTCAAACATTAATTTAAATTTACCGTTTAGAACGGACATTAAAGCAGAAATACGAACAATTGGTGAAGCACCTGTAAATATTTTTGTTAATAGTGAAAAAAACTATTAAATGATAATATTATACGCAAGAGTAGGAGCAGAGAACATAGAGACGGGACACTTAAACGTAAAATTTACTGACGTTTAAAAAAAAACACCTACATTGTACGTGAGTTCACCGCGTTATGAACGGTAAAAATTAGTTCCCTACTATTAAAAATGTGAAAACCTAAAGCGTAGTAGAAAATTGAAAAATGGAGTAATTTTGATTAATAAAGTTTAATTTATATAGATTTACTTAAAATATAATTAAATAACTTTTTTACATAATTTCTGCTTAAATGTATATAATATAAATTTTTATATTAGCACAATTAATAATTTGTAGGTCTGTGTAGCATTTTCCACACCACCTGGGATGTAAGCCACTTGGCGCGTTACCGATTTTTTGATGTGTTCGGTTCCTCTATAGGCCTATGTCACCGTTTACAATTTATATATGTACATGAATAGTTCGATTTCATTGTATGTAGTTTTAAAGCATGAACATTAAATGTGTGTAGAAAATAAGTAATAAAAAAGTATTTTCGATCAATTTATGAAATATAACAGTATATGAAAATAATAATGATTATTACATTTAATAATTATAGAATATATAATAATGAAAAGAAAATATTCAAATTATATGTGTATTATTTCGTTATGTTAAGTTATTATTATCACAGTAGTGTAAGTAATAAATAAATAAATATAAGAATAATTGGATAAAAAGTTAATAATATATACAATATTTAATATCATCCATATTGCATGCATTAAGTATGTGGTTTGTGCTAACTAAAAAAAATACTATACTATACTGCACATGTGAAATACATAAAAACTTATTTTTAAAATTGGGTTCCGTTCCCTCTCTATGAAAAAAATTTCAAAACAAAGTACTCGTATATTCTAATTCGAATGAAAATAGTAAGCATAAGTGTGAGTCTACAGTTATTACACAAATAAAGGGGTCTACATCTACCATTTTTTCAAGTATTACTAGAGTAACAATATGTTAGCATTTTTAATGCCATTTACAAATCATTTATTTAAATAGTGTTTGTCTGCAGGAATCAGTAGACTTAGTACTGTTTTAAAACAAATAAATAAAAGCGAATTTAAAATTAGTATATTTTTATCCTAGGATTACCTTGAAACAGATTTCCGGATTTTAAATTTATTTATAAATATTAAAATGTTGGGAGTATATATATATATATATATATATATATATATATATATATATATATATATATATATATATATATATATATATATATATATATATATATATATATATATATATATATATATATAATTACATTTCATTTTGTAAAATATTTTATTATTATTCAATTCCAATTATTTGCTAATATGTTTTGTAATTTTATTCATTAGAAAGAAAAAAATAAATAAAAAAAATTAGACAAGCCGTATTGAAATAAGTAATTACCTGTTAAATAAGTATTAACAAATTTATGCTTTCAATATATTGAGTATAATTCCTAATATTAGTAATGATCAAAATTGTCACATGAAAAAATATTTAAAGAAACTTATATTGGCACTTTTTGGCGCAAGAATAGTAGTTACATTTTAACGAACGACAACCCTAAATATGATTTTCTACCTTTCCCCACTGCTTTGTTTATAATTAGAGGGCAATCGAGATTGGTTTGTTTGTCATTGGTTCAGAAAAAAATCAGAAACATTAATACAGTTTTGCACATGGGTTAGTGAGCGCAAAACAAGAGTGATTTCTCTGTATTCTTTGGTAGGAGCCCGTATAACTCGCCCATTTGGGTTGTGCAAAAGGTGCAAACGATGATGGTACGCAAAAATTGCGTGTGGTTATCGATTATAAAAACTGAATGAACAAACAGTATCGGACAAATACCCGATACCCGATTGTAATGTTATATTATCAAATTTAGGAAAAGCAAAGTATTTTTCAACTATTGATTTAGAATCTCCCTTTTATCAAATATTAATGTGGTAAGATGAAGTAGAAAATCCGCATTCTCCGTTAATAAGGGAAAATATGAGTTTTTAAGGATGTCATTTGGTCTAAAAAATGGACCAAGTATCTTTCAGAGAGCAATGGACAACATACTGCGTTAATTCATAGGGAAAAAATGTCACGTATATATAGATGACACAGTTGTTTTTTCAGATACTGTAGAGGATCATTTAAATCATCTGAATTTGATAAAAAATAAACTCAAAGAATGACAATTATTTTAGATAAAATGTTATTAAAACCGACCCTAATAAGATAGAGTCAATAGTAAATTATCCCTTGCTAAAAAGACTTAGACAGCTTAAGGTAGGACCAATATAGGCGAGACGTAACGATAGCGATTGGACGAACGTCTGCAGTCGTTTCGTCGATTAGGACATTTAACCCAAAATGTGACGCTATCAACCGCATCGATGGATGGCTTTTTACATAAATTCCGAGCTCATCCCCCACAGCGGCGATTAAATTGTAGGAAAATTCAATCATTTTAAGTTTAATTTCGTTAAAAAACAACGTCTCGAGAAAGAAGAGGTTGTGACGAGTAGCAGACGTTTGCAGTTCGGTTCTTACGGAACCGATCGTCGCGTCTAAATGTTTCGTGCAGTTTCGATCAAATACGTATGGCCATTTTGGCTATTAGCATTGATTCACATATGCTCGAACTTACTCGTCACGTTTCGTCTCGTCTATTTAGGTCGGCCCTTTAGAAATTTCCTTGGCGTTGTAGGTTATTATCGAAAATTTATCAGAAATTACGCAAACATTGCAAAACCACTAACAAAGCACTTATCAGGAGAAAACACTAAAGTTTCCCAATATTTGTCAAAGAAAACAGAAATTCAGTTAGACGAGGAAGCTTTTAATAAAAATTTGTATTAACAACAGATGCTACTGACACAGCAATATTGGCTGTATTAAGTCAAGAAGGAAAACCTATAACCTTTATATCTAAATCATTAAATTCTACGCAATAGTCTGGTCACTCAAATGCTTAAGGAGTTACTTTTATGGAGTATCTACACTCGCGGTCTCAACAAAAAATCATAATGCCTAGATAAAAAGATGGCGCTCTTTCATAGAAGAGTTTTCGCCAAAAATTATCTACAAAACAGGTACCACTAATGTAGTAGCAGATGCCTTTTCGAGACAATGGATAAATCATTTAACAGATAATGAATCAATCATCGAAACACAACATTCAGTAGAAAGTAGTGACACTTCAAGTACTCCAGAAACGAAAAAATCGTTAAATGAATTTAAACAGCAAATTCTATTACAACTTTTCAGAAAGTAAGGCATATAATTGAATTCGACACGAGGGAAAAACTTTTAGTAATACTCAAAGAATTTTTAAGACCAAATATTGTAATTGGGATATACTGTACACCAGAGGATCTTTACGAATTTAAAGAAAATCTAAAAAACATATTAAATATAAAAATTTTTCACATATCGAGTTTACGCCCAAAGGTTAATATTCATGACTTGCATCGACGCATATTCAAAGTTTCTTGTTATTAAAAATACGAAAGATAAATCAAACTTAGGCGAAAAAGTTTTAGAACTTTTACAAAGCTTACCAAATGCAAAAAAGATTACAGTTGACAACGAACCAGGTTTCACTACGCCACAGTTCAAATCGCTAATACAAAGATTAGGTATAGAAATTTATTTTGCACACACCGTCATAGTACCACTAATGATCAAATAGAAAAACATTACATTCCAGATTAGTCGAAATAGCGCGTTGTATAAAAGCTGAATACTGTTTAGTAGATGATTTAGAATCCTTTTATAGAGCGGCACAAAAGTATAACGAAACGATTCATTCTGTAATGGAACAAAAACCGTTTGAAATTATTTTTAATTGGATTGATCACACAAATGTTCATTCGAAATTAAAGAATGCCCAAGAAAAAATGTTAGATAGAAATAACCCGAATCACGTTAGGACCTATCAACAAGGTGACATCTTATATGAAAAGATAATAGGACAAAGAAACTAACTTGAACCGAGATTTAAGAAACTGAAAGTAAAAGAAGATCTAGGAAACAAAATCAGAGTATACAGTAGAAATAGGCTTATAAACAAAAATAACATTCGAACATAATATTTTCCTTTTATTGTTTTACCCCATTAGAAAATGGACTCCATCTTTTTCATAATATTGGTGAATTTAAATTCGAGCCAAGCCGATATCAAAATACTCTACTATATACGAATAAACAACTCGTGCCGAAAAATTTAGGCGACGCCGGAATTCAAAATGACACCTTTAAACTAATTCATATTATAAATCTAGAGATATACAAGTTAGCTCTTTCTGATATAGAAAAGGAAGCACGAAACGTTTTGACAAATAGATCATCTGTACGTTTCTTGCTACACGACTTGAAAAAACTACAGACTACACTCGGTACAATGAAACAAAGAGATAAACGATCACTAGACTCATTGGCACCAGTTGGAAATGGATCGCTGGTAGCCCTGACCATCATGATCATGAAATAGTTGTTGAAAAATTAAATGATATATTAGAAAATAATAATCAACAAAGAATTATTAATAGGGATTCAATGATAGAAATAAATCTGCTAACAAATGTTACAAATAATATTTTGAAAATGATCAAATCAAATAAAGAAATAAATTTAAATATAGAACAGAATATAATATATAGACTTAAGATAATTAAGGATGAATTGATTAATATAGAGTACGCATTACAGTGGGCAAAAGTAGGAATTGTAAATTCGTTTATTTTGTCGGAACAGGAATTAGATTAAATTAAAATTGCGAGAAATAGTTGGACAATATTTTATATATTGAGTATTCCGACAATAAAAAAGGCCGTTGTGAAAAATTATTAGTTAAGCCGATAAAAAGAAAAAACATTAGAAAGAAAATTGTAAACGAAAATTTTGTAAAATGTAAAAACAAACTCTTTGAAACAAAAAAGGACTGTAAAGCACATAGTGACATTTGCATTTGTACTGAAGAAGATCTTGTTAATATAACTCAACGGGAATGCTTACCAAAACTGTTAAGTAGCAGTGATCATAATTGTCCGATAACAAACAATGACGAAGAATTATTCCCGCGTATAATATTACTAAACCAATTTAATTTTTTTTTTTTGTATCTTCATTTATTTAACTACAATCTGTCCAGCTGGACATTCAGTACTACTAATATTATATTTGGTTATAAACATGTGTATGAATTTTCACTAGCATTCAATACATTAAGTACATTAATTTAACAAAGTTAGATTTCATATACATATATTAGTTTCATTCATTCCTTATTATTATTATTATTTTTTTTTTTTAAATTTAATCTTATTTTTTTATTTTTAATTCTAATATAATCCTAATGGGTAAATCTGAATGGTAATTCCGATGGTACATATTTTTTTAGTCTTCGCGCGCTGGCTTCGCTGGTTATCAATTCTACCGCCAAGTTGTTAGGATGGACTCTAAGACGTTTGGGATATGAGTGGCTATATTTCATGATTTCATCATTTACTTTTGGGATGTCTAGATCGCGATGAATGATGTCGTTGCTGACATACCAAGGTGCATTAGCACACAGTTGTAAGACTTTTGATTGGAATCGTTGTAGGATGTCCAGGTTTGACTTGGATGCTGATCCCCAAATTTGAATACTATAAGTCCATATGGGCTTCAATATTACCTTATATATCAGGACTTTATTTCCAAGTGTTAGGGCTGACCTTCATCCAAGTAGCCAGAACAATGACCTAAGCGTTAGTCCAAGTTGTTTCCGTTTGGAGAAGATGTGACGTGACAGCGCCACGTAAGCCGCCGATCCAGGTGCACCCCAAGGTATTTTGCATGGTCTGCTTGTGGCAATTGGGAGTTACTTAGTGTCACTGGAGGGCAAGAACCTGCACGTAGGGTAAAAGTCGTTTGCACTGATTTTATTGCATTTGCTTTTATTCGCCACTTGTCTAGCCATAAGTCAATTTGATTCAGGTTCTCCTGCAAATGCTTCGAGGCTAACACGTGGTTTTTGTTGCTGGCCATTACAACAATATCATCTGCAAAAATTGCGGTATATGTGGTATCAGTCAGAGGCAGGTCAGCCGTGAATAGTGTGTAGAGCACAGGTCCCAAAACGCTCCCTTGTGGAACACCAGCTTTGATTGGATAGAGGGAAGTTACGTCGCTGTTAACTTTGACCATGAAGAATCTGCTTTCTAAGTAGGACTTTAATATGGCAAAGTAGTGATAGGCTAAATGCTTTTTCAATTTGCCCTTGGTGCCACACCTTGTCGAATGCTTGGGTGATATCCAAGAATGCGGCTGAACAGTATTCTCTATTTTCTAGTGCATTCCGTGCAAATGCATATACTCGATTTATTTGTTCTATCGTATCGTGATGCTTTCGGAATCCAAATTGATGGGAAGGTATAAGTTGTTTTGACTCGATGATTGGGAGGAGTCGTTTCAAAAGAAGTTTCTCAAACACTTTAGAAAGTATCGGAAGCAAGCTTATTGGTCTATATGAGGTGACCAAATCTGCCGGTTTCTCAGGTTTGGGAACAAGTATAATTTGAGCCACTTTCCATTGGCTTGGGAAGTGGTCACATCGGATGATCGCATTGAATAATTGGGCAATGAATTTATAGCCGCAATCTGGTAGCTCCTTTAGGATTCTGCTCGTAATAAGGTCATACCCCGGTGGATCTTTGCTTGAAAACGGTGCAAATACTTCTAATAAATGAAGAGCAAATGACTGTCCTTTTTCCTTGTCAGATCTGGCCCATCCGCCATCTTTCGTTTTAATAGGTGGTACATGTGATGTTGGTTGATTTATTTTTTTTGTAGCTTTCCATAGAGAATAACCTGAGGCCTGTGAAAGTGATAAGCTGCTGAGATTGCTTTGTATTTCTGAATTTTTTGTTGACCGAGGGCGTTTTTGAGTTGCTTTGTAGCACAATTGAACCGGTTTTTGTCATAGGGGCTTCTGGTCATTTGCCAAATTCGACGCAGTCTCTTCTTTTCTTTTAGTTGCTCCTATACAACCTGGCTTACATCACGATGATTATTTATACAGCTGGGCTCCAATGTGGAAGTCCATGCAGCATGCTGAATGGTTGAATTCAAAAGTTCTGCTGCATCGTCTATATTGGTTTTGCTTCTTAAAGGAATATTGGTGACTAGAGTCTCGATAATGCTTTGTGTAAACAGCTCCCAATTTGTGCTTTTGTTGTGCAGACAGATTGTTCTTGCTCTGATCTGAACCTCCCAGCTAATTGTTAGAACTATCGGTGAGTGATCTGATGACAGGTCCAGGCACGATTCCATGGAAGTGTTTGTTTTTGGTACACCTTTGGATACAAAAAAGTCAATAACGTCTGGCACCTTGTTACTGTCCGTTGGCCAGTAGGTTGGCTCACCCGTTGATAGGTGGGACAAGCTGTTTTGTTGCATAGCTTTATATAGGTTACGGCCTCTAGGAGTTGTTATTCTAGACTCCCATTGCGGATGCTTAGCAATCTAATCACCCCCAGCGATGAATCTTGATCCTAGGGAGTTATAAAAATCTTGGAACTGCTCGCAGTTAACATATGTGGAGTATACGTCATATTGCGGAATTTTTGAGTACCTTTATAATCATCAATTGTTATAACCGTTGATTATTTCTTTTTATAACATTCATGCTCCACGTGTGCAATACTGTTACGAATAATTACAGCAATTCCCCCACGCGCAGTGCCTGCTGGGTGGTTTGTAGAGAATAGGTTTTTTCAGTGAAATGGGTTTCAGATATCAACATAATGTCAATATTTTTGTCTACTAAGAAAGCTGATATTTCATGGATATGACAACTTGGCATTCCAAGCTGCGATTTTTAATGATTTATTCATTTCGACATATTTGCTACGACTGTGGTTAGTAGATTAGGTAATGTACTGACTTGACCCATCAATGCTTTAAGCATGCTTTTTAGCTCGGTCATATCCTCATTGAGTTGAGTATTTGGATTGTTGAGCGAAATGGTTAGGTTCGTATTGCTTTCTACCGGAGTATTGTTTCGTACTACATTTGCATACGACGTTGTTGTTCGTAGAGCGTGCCCGTAACTTTGGCATCGGACACATTGGGGAATTTCACGTTTCTTCCTAGGTGGCTCAATTTTAATTCGTGTGATTAAAAGTGTATTACATTCGTATATGCCTTTGTTATTGCTTAATGGATCGGTAAAAGTATTGAACGGTCAATCTTGGGATATAGATGGCAGTTTTTTAGTTCAATTTCACTACCTTAAAGATAAACGATAGAAATGTTACATCTACAGAAATTAAATTCCTCACTCCTCTTCCTGCACTTTTGCAATTATGCCCCAAAATAATGAAAACTGAAGAAATTCTCTCTCTGGAAATGATAAAACAACTCAATATTGATACCATAAAAACAATCGATCTAATAAAAGATAGAAAGGAAATACTGTCTTACATGAATCTAATTATTTCCACTATTATCATTGTCATAGTAATTTTTTTTGTTCTTTTTCAAAGAGAAGTCCTGTAAGAATTCCACTAACCAAACAATAACAAATATAACTCCCGAAAAACAGAACATGGTTCGGAGATCCCCTACTAAACTCACAAGCAACATTCCGAAGTGTCAATGAAGCCCCTGATTATTAGCAAAACGAAGCGGGAAGTTTTTTGAAGAAAGAGGGGAGTTAACAATATCACATTGTTAAATCAGCAAATTCCAATGCAGTCACATGGTGCTAAATTCGCCAAAATAACATCTTTTCGTTTCCCACAGGAAACATGAAACTTATCTACTTAGAAAAATGCTAAGTTGGCGTCTGAGACGCATAAGTCACGTTGGCGTCCAAGCTGTCGAGCCACGTTGTAATATAGTTTAAGTTTAGTTTAAATTTTGCTCACAACCAGTGAGGTTGTATAAATAAAATAAAAATTTTTTTAATATAGACGAAATAAATTAAATTAATTTGCATACGTATATGTACATGTATACGTATATGTCTATGTATATGAATATGTATATTTATATGTCTATTTATATGAATATGTATATGTAAAGGGTTTCTCAAAAAAAACGCTACAAAAGTAAATCGATAGTGATAGCAAACGACGCCATATTTTTTCCCGCTCTTTTAGCATTTCCCTTCAGTAAGGTTTGCCATTTCATAATGCAAAGATATACGAGCCAACAATGAGTCAAAATTATTAAAATTTACTACCGAAATTCGGAGACAGTTGCCTCAACTTTAAGAGCACTACGTCCAATTTATGATGAGGCTCATTTCTGGCTGAATGGCTTCGTAAATAAGCAAAATATGCGTTACTGGTTAGACAGCAATCCACACGTACTCCATGAGTCATCATTGCATCCCGAAAAATTTATGGTTTGGTGCGGTTTTTGGGCCGGCGGCGTCATTGGGCCGTACTTCTTTCGTGATGATCAAGACCGGCACATTACTGTGAATGCGAATCGCTAGCGTTCAATGATAACCGAATATTTTTGGCCCCAATTGGATAATATGGACTTGGAGGACATCTGGTTCCAACAGGACGGCGCCACAAGCCACACAGCGAATGCCACAATCAATTTACTGTAAACCAAGTTTAGTAAACGTGTTATCTCACGAAATGGCCCAGTCGATTGGCCACCTCGGTCGTGTGATTTGACACCGTTAGATTATTTCCTGTGGGGCTACGTCAAGTCTATGGTCTATGCCAACAAGCCAGCGACGATTGATGAACTTCGTACGAATATCGAACGTGAAATTGCAGCAATATCGGCCGATTTATGCTTGAAAACCGTTGAAAATTGGGTTCAGCGTCTGGACTTCTGCAAGCGTGCCCGTGGTGGCCATGCAAAAGAAATCGAGTTCCATACATAATGCCATCGAACGTACTTTCACAGGAATAAAGAATTTCATTGATATCTAAAACCGGTTTTGTTTTATTTAAAAAAACTTTTGTAGCGCTCTTATTGAAAAACCCGATATATGCACTCGTATATGTATATGTACATATATATATATATATATATATATATATATATATATATATATATATATATATATATATATATATATATATATATATATATATATATATATATATATATATATATATATATATATATATATATATATATATATATATATATATATAAATATATATATATATATATATATATATATATATATATATATATAAATATATATATATATATATATATATATATATATATATATATATATATATATATATATATATATATATATATATATCTATATATATATATATATATATGTGGAAGCTGGTGGAAGTGCTCCGAAGAAGGCGAAGGCAGTGAAATCGGCTGGCAAGGTTATGGCCACTGTATTTTGGGATGCACACGGAATATTGCTCATCGATTATGTTGAAAAAGGATCCACAATCACAGGAAAGTATCGTGCATTATTGGATCAATTGATTGATGCAATCAAGGAAAAACGACCACATTTAAAGAAGAAAAAAATGCTCTTTCTTCAAGACAACGCACCGGTTCACACAGCATTAGATACGATGCTAAAATTACGTGAAATACACTTCGAATTAGTTAATCATCCACCTTATAGTCCAGATTTAGCTTCTAGTGACTTTTTCCTGTTTCCAAACTTGAAAAAATGGCTCACAGGAAAAAATTCATCTCAAACGAAGAAGTAATTACCGAAACTAGCGCGTATTTTGAGGCGTTCCCGAAATCGTATTATTCAGATGGTATAAAAAAGTTGGAATATCGTCTTACTAAGTGTGTCGAAGTAAAATGAGATTATGTTGAGAAATAAAAGGTTTTTGAAAAAAAAAATGTTTTTTTTCCTGCTTAGGTAGTTTCAATATCAATCCGCCCTCGTTTGTGCGTGAGCGCTTAATGAGTAAGCGTTATTGAAATACTTTTCTGTGATACTAGATAAGGGCCGCCGTGTTTCGCTACCCCCATCATATTTTTATTGAAACCAAAGAAGTTTATTATTGTTTGATTTTATTTCTATCTTGAACTATTTCTGATGCCTCGAATTACGTAATCTGGAATATCGAAATATATTTCCGTAGAATTTGAAAAAAATGTTTACTATCAACGTCCTTCCGGAGACCAATGGTTCTGGCGGTTGCTGTAGCTCAACAATGAATATTTACGCTAAGTAAAAATATTGGCATTAGCTGTAGAACTTCGCGATTGACTCAATTTTTTAAATTGAAATATTGTAATAATTTTCTAGCAATATATATTTATCTGTATAATTCTAATATATTTATCTGTATAATATATTATCTATATAATTATGCATTGTCTGATCCAGTCCATGGTATGCTTGTCGAGTTTAAGAAATCCTTTTCATTGCGTTATTTTTCTTCTCCCCTGTTTGTTATTAAAAGATCCTTACAATCATATTTGAATATTTGATTGCTTGATCCATCCACACAGCTGTTGATTCGTTAATCTGTAGCTGCTTTATGATTCACATCCCATTGTCATTGTCGCGATCGCATGTCCAGGACACTCCGGACTGTTGCTGATCGGTCACCGGTTCCGTACGTTATGCGGACGTTCCCCTTGGTGGGTTGGGTTGGTATGTGGGCCCGTGGAATACGTCGAAAAGAAATAACTGACCATTGCAAACAATGAGTTGTAGCTACGTATGTTTTTAAAGAAATTTTTTTATACCCGTTTGGTAAACATGTCATCTGAAGAAATAATACAATACATAAAAGTACTCATTGTTCCTACAATGGCAACATGATGTAAATGCTGTCCTATCGTGACAAGTGATCACAGATTCAATTTCATAAGAATGATAAAATCTACACTGTAAATTAATTCACCACAACTATAACTTTCGAACATTCTTGGCTCCAAATTCAATGGGATATTAAATGTGTCCGTAAATTCATCATTGACAATTGCAGTATTTACTAAATTAGCTGCAATAATACGGTCTATTTGAATTTTTTCCTCGCAAACTTTGACAAACCGACCGGTTCGTGTTCTAATTCGAGGAATTTCCAATATCCAACACGAGAAAAACGATGCACTTCAATTCTGCAACCAAAAAACCATTGCTTGCACTGAAAAATTAGATCTTCTGACGGCACTCTAATACCCGTTGTATCGTTTGAATTGGATTCCAAAACAAAATTTAACCTACCTCGCAGCAATTGAATCGTATTCACTTCATTAAAAAAAGAACAATTGTTTTTGGAATCTGCGGAAACGCGTCAGAATTGTGTGACCGACAAAATTTTTGTAAACCAAAAAGTATCATCATGTATCACTTCACTGTACTTCACCAAAGTTTTCTCTTTTCACCATTCTACTGCACTTTCCGCTCCTCCTCTCCAACTTTACCCGGGCCCTAATACCTAGTGGAAAAGGAGTGCGAAGCAAACGGAAGAAGGAACATACTCTGTGGGCCATGAATTTTGTTGTTGTAGACTTTGCATATGAAAACACTTTGAAGAGAAGAGAGAAGCAGACAAATAAAAGAAACTTAATCTGTGGGCCGTGTATTTAGCTGTTGTTCCATATGAAAGCATGTTCAAATATTATATATTGAATAACTTGTATATAACTACATATACATGAAAAAATATTTTTTCTTTGCAAATCTACTTATGAATGCTGTTGGGTTTTTCATAAGATGCTTTATTTAAGACTACCAACTGATTACAAAAGAGAAATGGAACAATGTCTTAGTGTTACTATTTGAGTTGTACTGCTCTAGTTGAGCTGGAGTGAGGGTTGTGTTGCGAAGTTCTTGGCTATCCGTTGTGATAGCATCTTTTCGACGTCGAGTTTTCGCTGCGTGCGTTGACGTGCGCGCTTTGCCGTACATAGGCGTATGCGAACCTTGGCTGCCATAAGGTACTGGTCTGAGTCGATGTTGGGTCCACGGATGGTGCGTGCATCTAGCACACTGGATGCATGTCGTCCGTCTATCACAACGTGATCAATCTGAGAGCGCGTCAATTGATCAGGGGAAAGCCAAGTTGCTTTGTGTGTATTCCGATGCTGGAATCTGGTGCTATGCACTACCATGTTCCGCGCCGCGGCGAAGTCGATCAGCCTCATACCGTTGTCGGTGGTATGATCGTGGAGGCTGAATTTTCCGCCTGTAGGGCCAAACACGCCTTCCTTGCCCACCCTGGCCTTCCTTGCCCACCCACTCTCACTCCAGCTCAACCAGAGCACTCCTCAACTCGACGATGTAAACGCGCAGTGGAGCTCCATTTCCCGCTGCATGCGTACCACAGCTGAACAGGTGGTTGGCTTCCAACCACAGCAACGTAACACCTGGTACGACGAAGAGTGCGCTAATTCCACTGCAGAAAAAGACACCCTGAGGTCAACTGTAACACGCGCTACGACGGAACGATACCGCGAGAAGAGGAGGGAAGAGTGACATCTCTTTAGGCGCAAGAAAGGAGGAGCAGGAAGACGTGAGTGCGAAGAGCTTGAGATGCTGGGCGACAGGAACATGCCCCGAAAATTTTTCCAAAAAGTCAAGCGCCAGACTGAAGGTTTCAAGGTGCCAATTCCTGCAAGGACGAAAACGGTAATCTGGTGACAGATATCCAAGGCATGCTTGGGTTATGGAGGAACCACTTCTTGCAGCTGCTCAATGGTGGAGATGGCAGCGCAAACGCCGAAGGTGGAACCGAACACCCGGTCGCTGATGACGGAATTGTCATATCACCACCCGACCGTAATGAGCTGCGAATAGCAATATTGGGACTAAAGAAACACAATGCCGCTGGAGCCGACGGACTGTCGGCCGAACTATTCAAAACCGGTGGTGAAGAGTTGGCAATTCGCATACACCAACGATTTTTGTAAAATATGGTCGGACGAATGCATGCCAAGTGACTGGAGCCTAAGCGTGCTTTGGCCAATTCATAAGAAGGAGATCCTGCGATCTGCGCAAACTACCGCGGGATCAGCCTGATTAACATCGCATAAAAGGTCCTATAAAACGCACTGTGTGAGAGACTGAAGCCCATAGTCAAAAAAACTGATTGGACCCATCAGTGTGGTCTCATACCTGGCAAGTCCACCATTGACCAGATCTTCACAATACGGAAAATCCTGGAGAAGACTCACGAAAAGAATATCGAGACACACCACCTATTCGTCGATTTTAAGGTTCCTTTGATAACACCGATAGGAATTGTCTCTACGCCGCTATGTCCGAATTTTGAGTCCCCTCTAAGCTAATACGGCTAAGTAGTATAACGTTGAGTGCCACCACCAGCTCCGTGAGAATTTGGGAAGGACCTCTCCGTTCGTTACCAAACGAGGTTTCAGACAGGGTGATTCACTATCCTGCGATTTCTTCAACTTCCTACTGGAAAAAATTATACGAGCCGCCGAATTGAACCGTCAAGGCACTATTTTCTACAAAAAGGTCGTGTTCCTGGCAAATGCCGACGACATCGACATCGTTGGCCACAAAACCCATACCGTTTGTTCGGCGTACTCCAGGCTAGAGAGAGTAGCAGCCAAAATGGGTCTTGCGGTGAACGAGGGCGAGACAAAGTATCTTCTGTCAACAAACAAAGAGTCCTCGCGTCTTGGACAAAACGTCACTGCTGCCGACCGCACATTTGAAGGGGTGAAGGACTTTCTCTGTCTTGGTACCAGCATTAACGCCAAAAACGACAACAGCCTGGAGATCAAACGGAGAATCACCCTTGCCAACAGGTGCTACTATGGGCTCAGTAGGCAATTGAAGAGCAGGGCCCTCTCTCGACAGACCAAACTTACGCTCTACGGCACTCATCATCCCCGTCCTGATGTGTGGCGCAGATGACGAATAGCGGTGAGAATGCATTGAAGACGTTCGAGAGAAAAGTACTCCGTAAGATCTTCGGTCCTCTTCGAATGGGCGTTGAGTACCGTATTCGTTGGAAAAACGAGCTGTATGAGCTATACAAGGGCATGGATATAGCGAAGCGCATAAAAATACAGCGGCTGCGCTGGCTTGGACATGTTTCGCGTATTATCGAAGACGCTCCGGCAACGCAGACCTACGAGACGGCACCTCAGGGTAGAAGGCGAGGAAGAGGAAGACCACATCTCCGTTGGAGAGACCAAGTTATGCAGGACCTGTCAACCATGGGCATCTCTAACTGGCGCCAGCGAGCACAGGACAGAACCAGCTGGCGCGCTCTTCTGGACTCGGCCAAAACCGACATGCGGTGGTAGTGCCACTTATGTATGTATGTGTATATGTATCTGTTTATTTATTTGAATATGCATATATATATATATATATATATATATATATATATATATATATATATATATATATATATATATATATATATATATATATATATATATATATATATATATATATATATATATATATATATATATATATATATATATATATATATATATATATATATATGTATATATATATATGCCGGCATGAAATTATGTGTTTTGAAAAGAAAAGAAAGTTGAATTTATATTGTGTTGAAAATCATCTATTTGCGACTTTTCTACATTTCTTGTTTTCTGTTCCGGTGCGTATATGTACAGAGAAGATGGTTTTCCAACTCGTGAACACGCCACGTATAGCTGGCCGTGTGGAAAACATGGCATTTCCAGACTTCCAGCGACTGTCCTTGTGACCTGTTGATTGTCATCGCAAATGCAAGTTTCACTGGAAACTGAATACGTTTGAACTGAAATGGCAAATCGTTGGAACTCAAAGGAATTCGTGGAATCAAGCATTCTGCCCCCTTGTAAGTCCCTTTCAAAATTCTTGCAACTATCACATTATTCGATAGCTGCGCCACAATCAGTCGGGTTCCATTACACAGTTTCGGCGCATGCAGACTGCGAAGCATAATAATGAAAGATCCAACTTTGAGACGGAAATGATGCGGCGGTATGCCAGGCAAATCGAAAGAATTTAGAATTTCCACGGGATAATTCACGGCTTTGTCTTCATTTTCAACACGATCGATCGATTTGTATGAGCGCAAATCTCCCGGAATTTGACTTTGAATCGTCCAGTTTAAGTCATTAACATCGGTATTTTTAGCAGCTAAAATTGCGCGTGCACTCAACCAATCGTAGTTACGATCATTTTGGCCAATGTTCGGATTAACATTCGAGATGAGTTCAGCTTTCGTTGAAGTGAATTGACAAATGGCAGGTGGAATTGATATCAAACCACTGGAAGTATCAACCGGAATTTGGCCATTTCCAATTCTTAGCAGTTCTTTAGAGAAAACTTCTGCGGTGCTATCCTGTTGCAGGAACACTAGCATATTCATAGTCAATCGTATGGTTTTCACGTACCGCCACAAATACGATGACTGGAGATATGCGTTCAATTCATCCGCCGCTGTAGATTTCGGAATAACAGGAAGTGTTTGTCGAAAATCGCCTGCTAACAGTATCATTGCGCCACTAAAGCGACGATTATTATTCCGCAGATCTTTCATTGATCTGTCAAGTGCTTCTAGAGACCGTTTGTGAGCCATTGTGCACTCATCATATACTATCAGTTTACAATTCTTCAACACTTTTGACATTGCTGATTGCTTTGAAATTTTGCAAACAGGTGTTTCATTGATTTGCATGTTTAACGGAAGCTTCAGTGCCGAATGTGCAGTTCTTCCACCTTTTAGTAGAGTTGCAGCAATCCAAGTAGATGCGAGACCCAACGCAATGCCATTTTGAGATCGTATTGTTGCCAAAATCAATGATATCAGGAACGTTTTCCCAGTTCCGCCGGGCGCATCAAGAAAAAATAGTCCACCGTTTCCATCATTGACAGCCTTCATCAATTCATCATACACACTCTTTTGCTGCTCATTCAACAATGGAACATTTCTTTGTACTTGTTGTTCCAAAATTATTCTGTCGTATGCACGCTCATGTTCCAATTCACGATTCAGTTCATCTCTGATTTGACGATTTGACGCTTGCATATGAATTTCAGTCAATAGTTTGCCACTTATAAGCCAACACAAATCTTCAATCAACACCAATGCTTCATTGTAGATGTCATCGTTCATTTGAAATTCTGAATTCCATGTTGCCACTCGAATACGATGTAAAATGTCTTTGGCAATGTAATATTTGTACGTATGCCATAATGGACGCGGATTTGAAGGCTGACATGTCGAAATGATCATCGCGAAAAGTGTGCGAACTTCAGTGGCATGCGAAGTAGCTATCGCATCATCCATCGTTTGATTCCAGTGATTATCTTGTTCCAGCAATTGTAATGCTTCTCGAAAAGTTGCACACACCGTACCATTCACAGTACGCAATGACTCAAATGAAGTTGAACCGCGTACATTAATCAATAGCAACCGAAAGTAGAAGCAATCGTCGTTTTTCGGGTGGATTGTGTAAATTCGTCCTAATGCATTAGTTGAGAACACACCTGGATGTCCATCTACTGGATGTCCATTTACTTGCTTTCTGCGTAACCATTTCTTCGACGATGCATTCCATGTATAATATAGAGGAATAAAGCAATGTTCTCGCAAACGGATCACTGGCGCAAGTTGAGAAAAAACTCGTCAATGTTGTTGCTGGTGGTGTTTCCGCTCGCCGTACTGCATTCTCTGGGTTGAAATACACTCTTTGGCAATTCTCCAAATAAGCTGCGAGATGCACAACAGTCGGAAAACGCTCATGAATTACAAAAAAAAATATTCTCCAAAGCGCTTCATTGCAGTTCAAGTATCGACCCGTTTGATACTTGCTGATCTCATCTCGTTCAAGGCCAATAACCGCCATGTCGCTTCCTTTGGTGACGTACCTGCAAACGTACTTGATCGATTTCACAGAACTGCAATATAAGTTGATATGAGTTTTGAATGTCTTAGACAATATTGGCGAATATGGTACGATCCATGTGTTGTCAACTTCGATATTCACTCCTCTAAATTGAATGCTGAATGTTCTGCCATTGTTGTCTGATAAGCGACACCAATAGAGTGGATATCCATAATTTCCTATTTGCGTTCATTTATTGTCAGACATACAAACCGAAGTGGGATTGTAGTGTCCGCAAGGAACCATATTGGTTTTCACCACATCGTATAATTCTGGATCTATCTCTGGATCAGGAATTTCCGCAGAAATGATGTCATCAATTTGATTTGGTGTAATCTTGTCCACCATCCAAAGAAGAATGTGTGCGTGCGGCAAACCTCTTTTTCCCACTCAACAGAGTACATCCAGCATCTAACAGCACCATATATACGTTGCTTCACGATAAAGTCCATCAAATATCGTAGCTGTTGTTTGAAAACTCGTGCTGTGACATCGTGACGATCGCTTGCTGATTGACCGCGATTCAATAATTCCGTTATCTGTGGGCATTTTGGATTGCAAGTGAATGCAACAAACAAATCCGGCCGTCCATAATACCGCACGTATGTCATCGCATCCTGCGAGTACTCGTGCATGTGCCTTGGGCTGCCAATGTATGTTGATGGCAAAATCGTGAGGCGGCCAAGGTTTGTCACATCTTCATCGCTATTGACAACATCTCGCAAGTGAATATACTCTTCAGATCGAAAATTGAGTCGTTCTGTCTCCATCGTCACATACACATCAACTGCATACTGTTGAAATAATCGGCGATATCTCAAGAGATGGTTGTCATTCCTTCGCGAATCATCAATCGATACGCGTAAAAGTTCATTGCACTGACCTTCTTATTTTTATCGACACCTAAAAGTTAACAAAAAATGAAGTTACAATCAAGAGTGTTTGTTTTTGTTTTACTAACCATTGGTAGCATTGATCATGTTGTATCTCAAGAGATATCCATCTTCAACACGGCAGAACATAAGCGGATATTGTAGTGAGTCCTACGATCGATGAGTTTCATTGATTCGCTCTAATGCATCTCCAGCTCGACGTTTAATAACAATATCACGGGATTCTAAATTATCGCCAACAACAACAATTGATATTTCATCGGCCGTCGGTGCATTATATTGCCGTTTATGAGTGCCTGCTGGTCGTTTCTCCGCTTTTATGACGGTTCTGTGATCATCAGATGGCATCCTTTCTAACGAAGTTTTGAATAATCGAATTCGTTGTGTTCATGCAACATTTCTTGCAATTGCTGCACAATTTCTCTCTTCGTCGCATTGAAAATTGCACAACGTCGATTCATTTCTTCATTTGAATCTCCAAGGAAATATATTTGGAGATATTTGTGATCTTGATCAGGATGCGGCAACAGCGATCCAGCAAGAAGATAAATTTGCCCGTGAATCTGTATAGATGCAGACAAATATGTTATTATAATTTAATTTGTTATATATAATTTCTGTATTTTATTGGCGAGATAATCAGTGTTAGATTGTTGGTGAACTAATCTTGAATGTGGGATTGTAATTATGTTCATTCACAATTTCCCCACAAAACGACGTCATTTGAAAACAATCGTTATACATCGTGGAACTTTGTAAAAAATGATTCGAATTTGGTGATTCACCGTAAAGCAACGACCGCAATGGCTCTGGTGGAGGAAGTAACTCTGGTAATTTCACTTTTCCGCTTGTGCAACACAATCCGGCCGGTTCTTTTGGAAATTTCAGTGCATCGCAATGCGGGCAAACGACAGACATCGAACCAAATCGAACTGATGCGTGCGCACCGTATTCAATGTCCGGCACATATCGAAAGGCTGCACGTTCGATATTCAAATTAGGCAATCGTTGTTGTTGCTGGCGTTGTCGGTGAGCAGCCAAACGTTGTTCTCTTGCTTCATGAATTTCCTGAGCACGAACTTGTCTTCTTCTCAATCGTTGTTACTCATTGTAAGCTTCGTGAGTCTCTTGTGATTGTCGCGTACAATGTTCAATCATTCCGATTCGAGCAGATTCCCTTGCAGTAGCATTTTCTTCTTCCGTACGACGTGCTGTATAATAACGTTGGTCCGTTGTACGTCGGGAACGCCGACCGATATTAGCGCGACCTCTTTGGGGCATCGTAACAAATTTCAATCTGTAATTGATCACTTTGTATGAAATACACATAAAGTTTTCACGGAATAATTTTCAATAATTTACCTTTTGAATAGCCGAAATAAAGAAAGCAAACGACCGAATTTGAACGATTCAAAAAATTTACAAATCAGCTGAAGAAATAATACAAATAAATTCCAATGGAAATGAGGTTAGGTATTCACCAACAAACAAAAATAATGAACTCACTTTTTTTGTTTGAAATGTCAACAATTTCACTCAAAAACTGATGATCCACAGATTTAAAATCAAATATTTCGTGAATGTAAACAATTTAACAATTTAATGTAATGAATTGAACTCGATAAATCAATTAAAATTTGGAAAAATGTCAGAAAGTCAATTGACCGTGTCCGCACTGTTCGAATAAACAAATCAGAAAGAGCAAACAATATACGCAGCTGTCAAAATAAATAAGCGTCTACAGCTCCATCTGTTGAGTTATTGGAGTATCAGTCAGTGCTTACAACACCAATATGAAACTAAATGTACAAAAAAAAATGAGAACAAAAAGTGTGATTAGGTTTTTCAAATTTTCGACTTTTCCAAGTTTTCCGACTTTTCCGAATGTTTTGAGATCGATAGATTTGCAAGAAACAATTGGAAAAAAAATTTCAAAGAAAAAAAATTTTGTACGGAAAAAAGTCCTTTTTGGAATTTTTAAATTTTCCGACTTTTCTTCAGGAAAAGTATAAGGTTTTTTTATTTCTAAACCTTCCCAGATCCACAACGAACAACATCTGAAAATTCCATCAATATTGGCCCAGCCGTTCTCGAGCCTTAGCGTCACTAACAAACAAACATTCATTTTTATATATATAGATATATATATGTGTTATAATAATAGTTTGTCCCATGGCCAACACTGCGACCTAAAAGATACTACATTTGTCATTAATGATCAATGTGATCATAACTGTCCGATCTACTAAGCCCTGTAGGTTTAGTAACGGCATTTCTTCCGTAATACCATAGCATTCCTTCCGTTTGGTGATGTCAAAGCTTCACGATTAAAGTTATCAGATTATTTTCTATATAGATGTTCCTTCTTTAAATAATGGAAGTAGTTGAAAGTCATCTTCTTTCAATAGCTTTCCGCTTTAGAATGAATTTGACAATGTCCATAACAGGAGCATTCTTTAATTCTTAAAGTGCCAGCTGGTTGGGGTGGAATATCATCATTCTAGTTCTTGCCAATGCAATGCAGTTGCTCAATATGTGTTTTGTGATTTGTTTTTTTCTAGACAGAGCCGCCACTCCATATCATCAAGAATGTGGATTTTAGTGAGGTGATATTTCAGGTAGTAATAACTTGATGGAAAACCTGCTATTTTTCCTAGCACACATTGCGCACTTCTTTATTGTAGGTGAATGGCCTTATCAGTATTTTGGCTTGGCAAAGTCCTTCTATCCCTTCCCGGTGCGACATTCTGAGAGTATGTTCCCAGCAATTTACCCTAGATTTAGCCTCCGCCCAGTTGATACCACAGCATGGCTCCGGACCTATGAGGCTTACTGCGGAACCGGCCCTAGCCAGTTCGCCAGTTTCGTTGCCTTCGATCCCCGAGTGACCCGGGACCCAGCAAATTGCAACCTTAATTGCTGCACCTTAAGTTTGTAGGTTGTTGAAGTATTCTTCCACCAGTTTCGATTCTAAAGAATATGAAGCTTATGCCTGTAACGTAGCTTGACCATCTGAATATGTAGGTATGTGTGCACCCTTGCTACCCTTTTTCAAATTTGCCCTACGCAGATTGAGGTTGCTTGAATTTCAGCCTAGAAGACGCTAGGCCACCTATCCATTGGTTCTGAGATTTTGGTATATGGTCCATGGACCGCCGCAGCAACTCCGGTGTTTGTTTTTGAACCGTCTGTGAACCATTTTAGACATATAGGGTCGACCCAAGGTCCTCATCACGGTCTGAAATTATAATCTCAAAATTGCGATCAGACTGTCGTTTTTGGATCATATAATCCGTTATTGAGCAGATTATGTTTTGATCTGGTATGTTTTTTAAAATATTGAAATGACCATAGTCATGAGGTTCTTGTCTAGACCAGATTTACATCTTCATGCGCTTCTAGCAGCACATTTTTTCACGAATGTATGTGGTGGGATAGTCCTATTATAACATCAATATCAGCGGTTGGGCAATTTAGCATGGCAGCCTACCTTTCAAGACTTGTAAGTATTTTGTTACTAGATTCTTGTGTTGCGTTAGGCCATCACACAGGGATGCATAGTTATGGTTGGTGTAACCATCATTACATACATCCAGTGCATAATTTTTCAGTCTAGACACCATGTTCTACCAAAGAGACTCCAACAGGCCCACATTGCACTTGTGGCTTTGTTCATCACAGAATTTTGGTGAGAGTTCTAATTTAGCTTATACAGTACTACACATAGATAATTGACCTCAGCGAAATATTTTATATCGATTCCCTCAACAGCTATTATATCAAGGTTCAAATTTAATCTGTTTGTAAAATGAATGACAATGGTCTTGCTAGGACAAATGCATAGCCCTTCTGCGCGACACTAATCTGAGATGAAGGTTTGAGCCTGATTCATAATGTTGGGTGTTGTTCTGTGAAACTTGCCGCTGATAATGACAGAAAGATCGTAAGTATATCCACTTGCCTCGAAACCTATCCCTTGTAATTTGACTAAGAGCTTGTCAGTAACTAAAGACCATAGAAGGGGTAACAACACACCGCCTTGGGTACAGTCCGTCATTGCCTTGACTGATACGGCCTCGTCTCCCAGAGATGAGCTAATTTCTCTACTTTTTAACATAATTTTAATCCACTCAACATTCGGTGTATCGATAATATCAAAGGCGCGCTCGACATCTAAGGAAGCACATAAAGCAATTTCCTTGAAATCTTAAGCTTTCTCTATCTTTGTTACAAGATAATGGAGAGCTCCCACCGTGGATTTCCCCCTATTGTAGTCAAACTGAGATTGATGTTGGTCTGTCCAGCGTTTCTCTAAAATGTAGATCCACCAATCTTTCCATAGTTTTTAGAAGAAACGATGTGAGACTGATAGGTCTGAAAGATTTAGGCAGTTCGCTGGACCTCTTGCCCAACTTTGGAATAAATACCACATTGACTTTACGCCATAAGGATGGAATGTACTATCTGCTGAAACTGATCCTAAAAATTGCAAAAATTGATTTAAGTATTACATCCAGTCCTCTAATCAAGAGGGTTGGCGAAATATTATGTTCACCTGGTGTCTTGAATGGTCCTAACAGTTCATTTAACTGGACCTAACAGTTCATTTAACTTTCTCTGGGGTAAATATTACTCTAGACAAACTGCAGGATACTTTGTCTAACACGGACCATCGATCGCATGACGGTTGATCCATTTTCATTGACACTCTAATTGACCCCGGGAAGTGCACCTGAAGCAAGTATTCTAAAGTGTCCCTCCTATTCATTGTACAAAACTCATATAGTCTTCTGAAAGTTGCAACACCATTCGAGTATTTCTTGCGTAAAGCTTTATGGAGTCTAATGCTCCCTGGCGTTTCGACTATGCTTTCGCAAAATTTTCTCCAAGACGCACGCTTGGATCTTCTTATTTCTTTGTTGTAATTTGTCAGAGCGACCTTATAGTCGGCTCACACCTTCGTGCATTTACAACGATTGAACAGTTTTCTTATCTTTTTACGCATATCTGCAAGCTTGAAATTCCACCATGCGACGTTACGAGTCACATTGTGAGTTTTGACCGCAGTGATTTCATTATATGTTATCATTTACTCGATACACGATACATAATTGTAGGCAGGGAATCGTTTCCTGATTTTAATAATTCCCTATATAGTCTTCAATTAGTCTTTTTTGGATTGAAGACTTTTTTTTAAAATTCAGATTTACCTCGTAAATCGAATCTAATATGTAAATGATCTGACAGAGAGCGCTCGTGAGATACATGCCAATTTCTAACAAAATTGACGATGTGAGTACATGTTGAGAGTTAAGTCTAATACCTCTTTTCTAACAGCGTTAATTAAGGTCGGACTTGTACCTTATTACATATGTTGACATTTTCATTTAAGAGAAAACTTAAGAGAGACTCACCTCTATTGTTAATGTCCGCGCTTCCACCGCAACCAATCACATACTGCAGATTAGTTGTGCCAGCACCCAATAAGCCCCTGCACCTCCACGGGAGGTATAATGTTGGAGTCACCTCGAAAGTAGGTGGACTTACAAACAATTTCCTGCGCTTCTTTCTCTGAAATGAGAAAATAGTTAGTATTAAAATCAATCATAATCACCGCTCTGGGCAACGAACAGTGATGATAAACCAACTTGCATCCCTTATTTGGAATTGGCTCCCAATTATCCATGTCTCTTGTATTAGGACCATGGTTAGGTCCTCGTCAGCGAATCTCTTCCACAGGGTAGCCGATGCTACTTTAGCATGGTGCAAGTTCGCCTGTAGCGGGGATTTGCTAGTTGCCGGTTTGTTAGCTCCGCTTCGTTGTACCTTGTGCACCAGCATGCTATTAAGCACTACTCCCGAGTATCGGCGTTGTTTGATATTTTTGCGCTATCGCTGACTTTTTCTGCTCCTTTGTTGCACATATCCATAGCGATAGGCTATCTGGCCACCTGACTAAACATTCACTTTCCTTCATAAGGTGACGTTGTGCTCTTTTTGGCAAATGGCGTTTCTGTTGGGGAATCTTCTGCACGAGACCTTTTCGCCTTGGACTTACTTTTAGAAATCTCTAGAGCCTTTTGTGACCACTTGTCATCGCTTGCTTGGACTGTCTCTTCTCTGCCGACGTCATTTTTATGAAGTCATTATTATGTTGAGATTATTAGGTCTGAACCAATCACCGTGCACGCAGATTTCTGAGAATTCACGCTACGGTTTCCACCACACAGTGTTTCGGTGTCAGAAATGTCTATTGCCTCATGACCTGATTCCGTATTCTGTGGTGGTGGCATCGTAAACAGAAAAGTTTCATTTTTTGACTGCAGAATCAACACAGCAGATGCTTATGCAGAGCATTGTTGGTCAACAACACCTACAAACATAGATGTTGTTTGTGAATTGGCTAGGTGATTGTCCAACAATTCTGCACTTAACCGAAGAGGGGTTCTCCAGCCCAACAGCTGGCTCGCTCGAAATTACAGACGATGACTGCCCATCAGCAGATTCATCGTATACTTTTATTTTTATACTTTTTTGTTGAATTCACATATATAAATTAGGGTATATAGGGTGTTAGGGTATATAGGTCACCCACGCAGAACGCTTGTATCGTGGGGAGGGATTTTATTAAAACCGGAGGTCACCAGGTATCCGGAGTTCGCAAATTCGAGAGTATCATATATATATATATATATATATATATATATATATATATATACATATATATATATATATATATATATATATATATATATATATATATATATATATATATATATATATATATATATATATATATATATATATATATATAGATATATATACATATACGAGGTGTGATCAAAATCTACTGATTATTATTATTATTATTATTATATTTATTTAAAGCAATGTAATAAATTACAAGTTTAAATATATATAATAGTACTAGCAACAGAGGCCTTCGACTAGATCCAATTTAATTATAACTTTGCCTTTGGCGAGACTACTATGAGCAGAACATAAGTTTAATTGTGGTATAACCGGTTTAAGGAAGGCCGAGAAGATGTCAATGACGATGCTCGTCCTGGTCGCCCGAGCACGTCAACAACCGATGAAAACATTGACGCAGTGAAGAAAATGATTTTGGATAATCGTCGAGTCACTATCAGAGAGGTTGCTGATGATGTTGGCATATCGTTCGGCTCATGCCAAGCAATTTTTACGGATGTTTTAGTCATGAAACGTGCGGCAGCGAAGATTGTTCCAAAATTGCTAAATTTTGAGCCAAAACAACGTCGCATTGACATCGCTCAGGAGCTGTTGAACATCTTCAACGACGATCCAGATTTCCTCAAAAAGATCATAACTGGTGACGAATTGTGGGTGTATGGCTATGACATTGAAACCAAATCCCAATCATCCCAATGGAAACGTCAAGATGAGCCAAGACCGAAAAAAGCACGTCAAGTTCGGTCGAACGTAAAGGTTTTGCTGACAGTTTTCTTTGATTGCAATAGCGTGGTACATCATGAATTCTTGCCACAAGGTCGTACGGTCAACAAGGAATACTACCTTGAAGTTATGCGCCGTTTGCGAGAAGCAATTCGTCAGAAACGCCCAGAATTGTGGAAAAACCAATAATGGATTTTGCACCATGATAACGCACCAGCTCACACATCGATGCTTGTGCGTAATTTTTTGGCCAAAAACAAAACCGTTATCATGCCTCAACCACCGTACTCACCGGACTTGGCCCCCGCTGACTTTTTCCTCTTTCCAAAACTGAAGACACCGATGAAAGGAAAGCGTTTTGCTACGATTGAGGATAAAAGAAAAATCGAAACAGGAGCTGTTGGCGTTACCAAAAAAAGCGTTTCAGAAGTGTTTCGAGGATTGGAAAAAACGCTGGCATAAGTGTATTATATCTGAGGGGAATTACTTTGAAGGGGACAAGATAGTTGTTGATGAATAAATAAAAACTTTATTTTTTGATCACACCTCGTAAATATATATATATATATATATATATATATATATATATATATATATATATATATATATATATATATATATATATATATATATATATATAATTATATATATATATATATATATATATATATATATATATATATATATATATATATATATATATATATATATATGCACTCGCGAAAACGTGAACTAATTTTGGCCAAGGGTGTTTACCTTTTCGAGTTTGTTCACGTTTACGATTGCCAAAATCTATTAAAAAATAATTATAAACACGCGTATTAATAGCACTTTTGGACATTGCCTAATCTCAATAGATATTTAAACAACAGATTATGTAGGATTGTAATTCATTTTTGTGTATTTTTATCAATTTTTATAATGGTAAAACAAAAAGAAAACAACATTTAATTCAAAAAATTTTATAGGAAAAAATCTGATATTTTCTTTTGACGAGTTTTAAGTGCCATCATCTTTAGAACAGCCTTTTCTCGAAGATTTCTTAACACTCGCATTTCACTATGGCAAACCATTTCATTTTCGGCCCAAATTAAAACCGTGTCAATTGCTTCAACAGCTTGTTTCGAACTTATTCGAGTTTCTGTCTGATCTACATAACAGTCACTGTCTGATTCATCCTCATTTTCAAAATTTTCACATTCTGTAGAATTTTCTTCAGAATTTTCATTCCACTCTGTCACAAGGGATGTCGTAACGTTCATCTGAAGTAAAAGTATAAAAAAAATCTTTCGAATATAAATTTTTTTTGGTAAACAAACCTGAGGGTTTAGCTCCCTGAGAAGTTCAACTGCAGTTACTTCCAGCTCGGTTATATCTGTTCGCCAATTTTCTCTTAAAACGCTTAATGGAACGTGGTCATCGAGATCATCTTGATCCGAAACTAAATTTAATATATTCTTCCAGCAGCTAACGAGCGTTTCCTTTTTAAGTTTACTCCATGCAGTGTCCAAAAGGTTAATTGCATCTTTTATGTTGATTTTTTTGATAGATGCCAGCATATCGGCTTTTTTGGAAACTATTGATATTAAAAGGCTATTTCTGTAGTAAAGTTTAATGATTTTAAAAACGTTTTGGTCCATCGGCTGTATTAAAGCTGTAACGTTAGGCGGCAAAAACATAACACATATGTTTCCATCCTGTGATACTAATTGATTTTCTGGGGGTTGGGATGGGGCATTGTCTACCAATGAAAGGGCTTTAACTGGTAGCTCTTCTTCTTTCAAAAAGTCTGTGACCTAAAACGAAAATATCTTAGCAGTGTAGTTTCACTTAAAAACATGTAAACTGTTCTAAATACGTTACTATATTTTTCAAATGTGATTGTCCAAAAGACTAGGACAGACTTAAAGACTTACCTCAGGGACAAATATGTGATGAAACCAATCATAAAAAATGGCGGATGTCATCCAAGCAGATTTTGAATTTTTGTAAACTACAGGACATGCATAATTCTTGAAACAGCGGGGATTTTTTGCTTTCCCAATAACTAATAATTTAAGTTTATGCGAACCAGTTGCATTTGAACAACACAAAAATGTCAATCGTTGTTTTTCCATTTTAGCTCCGGGAGCAGTTTTTTCTCTTGAAGAAACATACGTTTTATCTGGCAACTGTTGCCAGTACAGTCCGGATTCGTCAGCGTTATATAACTGATCCGTTGATAATCTGAGTTCATCCATTTTTGCTCTTAATTTTTGTTTAAATGGGTCTACCAACTGCGGTTGGGCAGAAAGTTTTTCTCCCGAAATTTTTAGAAGGCGAACACCAAACCTTTTCTTAAAGTTCTGTAACCAACCATCGCTAGCATTAAATCCACGTCCATTTTCTTTAATTTTTTCGTTGATTTCCATTGCTTTTGATTTAAGCATTGGACCACCTATTGATATATTTTTATTTCGCTTGGTATAGTGCCTTTTCCATCTTAGGAAACTCTGATGCTCGTAAGGTTTTACATTTTCCAGGACCACAATATGTGTTGTTAACACGGTTGTTAATAGCAACTTTCTTTTTGTTTATAGAGCATATTGTTGACTTTGCAACACCGTATTTTTTTGCCAAGTTACTTACACCATGACCTTTCTCGAAAAGATTTATAATATCGCACTTTTCTTTTAAACTCAAAACCTTTGGCTTTTTAGCAGACATTTTTAAACTACAAGTATGTACGTATGTACATATTTATTTTCGCGTTTTTAAATGTGTCTACCACTCACTGATTAACGAGCTTGTCGCGTAAATGTAATGAAACAACTGAGCCATCGATGAGTTTAATTACAAAACACAAGGTGTCTAATATAAACAAAGACTATAAATTCTTGTTCGGGGATTCCCAAAACCATAAAAAGGGGTAGAAAAAACAACCAAAAAATTCCTAGAACGCTGTTCATGTTTTAGAGCTTTCAACATTTGTTTACGTTTTAGAGTAGTCTGTGTAAAAATAAAAATGTTCATATTTCTGAGGCGTTCACATTTTAGAGTGTTTACGTTTTCGCGAGTGCGAGTATGTATATATATATATATATATATATATATATATATATATATATATATATATATATATATATACATATATATATATATATATATATATATATATATATATATATATATATATATATATATATATATATATATATATGTATATATATATATATATATATATATATATATATATATATATATATATATATATATATATATATATATATATATATATATATATATATATATATATATATATATACATATATATATATATATATATATATATATATATATATATATATATATATATATATATATATATATATATATATATATAGATATATATATACATCTACTCGTATATATATAAAAATAAATGTTTGTTTGTTAGTGACGCTAAGGCTCGAGAACAGCTGGACCAATATTGATGGAATTTTCAGAGGTTGTTCGTTGTGGATCTGGGAAGGTTTAGAAATAAAAAAACCTTATACTTTTCCTGAAGAAAAGTCGGAAAATTTAAAAATTCCAAAAAGGACTTTTTTCCGTACAAAATATTTTTTCTTTGAAATTTTTTTTCCAATTGTTTCTTGCAAATCTATCGATCTCAAAACATTCGGAAAAGTCGGAAAACTTGGAAAAGTCGAAAATTTGAAAAACCTAATCTCACTTTTTGTTCTCATTTTTTTTTGTATGTGCGTGGTGTTGCACGCACACATTTAGTTTCATATTGGTGTTGTAAGCACTGACTGATACTCCAATAACTCAACAGATGGAGCTGTAGACGCTTATTTATTTTGACAGCTGCGTATATTGTTTGCTCTTTCTGATTTGTTTATTCGAACAGTGCGGACACGGTCAATTGACTTTCTGACATTTTTCCAAATTTTAATTGATTTATCGAGTTCAATTCATTACATTAAATTGTTAAATTGTTTACATTCACGAAATATTTGATTTTAAATCTGTGCATCATCAGTTTTTGAGTGAAATTGTTGACATTTCAAACAAAAAAAGTGAGTTCATTATTTTTGATTGTTGGTGAATACCTAACCTCATTTCCATTGGAATTTATTTGTGTTTTTTCTTCAGCTTGTAACGACTCTTTTTTATAGCTGGGGTAAAACTCAGCGGCTCCAGGGGTCGTATACAGAAAAAATATAAAATCCTGCGAGTTAAATTAATTTCAACGTCTTTATTTACTACAGTGTTGGTGAGCTCTTGCTCGAAACAATTTTATTTTCTTAATTCTATGTTTATTTAAATAATTTATTCAATGTGTACTTGTTTTCATGTCTCTACATCCCGGTAAGTGTGTGTGTCTCTGTGACTCAGTGGGAGAACGATTAAAAAACCAGAGGCTCTCACTGAGTCCCTATCGTCTCTGTATGACTTAGTGGGAAAACGATTAAAGAACCAGAGGTTCCCCCTAAGTCCCTAAGTCTCGGTTGCGTATGTGTCTCAGTGATTCAGTGGGAGAACGATTAAGAACCAGAGGCTCTCACTGAATCCCTGTAGTCTCTGTCTGTCTATGGCTTAGCGAGAAAACGATTAAAAAACCAGATGTTCTCGCTAAACTTTTGTGTTCGTATTGTTCTTGGTATGGCGTAGAGCTGTTGTTAGTCAGGATGCTGGTGTCCGAAGAAGAGACCTACTGCCTGGGCTACGTGGTTTATATAGTCCCAGGTCGCAGCGGCTGACACATGTTGTTGTTCGCAGGCCACCGTTGTGTGATTTTACTTCCGTTGGCCAGTAGTCGATTGTTGTTGTTGTGGCAGGCTTGTTGTTGTTGCAGTCAGGCTTGTTGGTGTTGCCGTCTTTTGCCCTTGGGCCACCTTCAACTTCTGGCGGTCAGTCACCTCGCTCCAACGGTCCCTGGTTAGCCCGTAGTATTGTTGCTTGCCAGCAGCGCTGTCCCGGAATCCTGTAGTGTTGTTGTTGTTAAATATTTAATTTAACTGACAATCAGCATTTCCCTCTTGTGCTTCGCTCTCGTTTCTTCGTGTTGTTAGTGTAAAATTTCCAAGCGAGTGCACTCGGCAAATTCCACAGCTGAGTTCATGCACTCACCTTTTCTTGTCCTGCATGTATTTGTTGTATTCCTCGTCGCTGTGTTTTCCTTTTGTTGTTGTTAAATATTTAATTTAACTGACAACCAGCATTTCGTTTGTATTCCTCCTTCTGCTTGCTGGTCGTTGGCGTGGTGGTTGTTCTGTCGTTGTCCCTCTTGTGCTTCGCTCTCGTTTCTTCGTGTTGTTGGTGTAAGATTTCCGAGCGAGCGCCCTCGGCAAATTCCACCGCTGAGTTCGTGCACTCACCTTCTCTTGTCCGGCATGTATTTGTTGTATTCCTCGTCGCTGTGTTTTTCCTCGCTCTTCGCAAGCATAGCGCTGATTGGCAAGATCGTTGGCTGTGGTGGTCGGGTTTTTTGTTATAATTGCTATTATTCCAACTGGTCTAATATGCTGCTGCTGATCTGCGCTCCTACCACGGCCGCGCTAATTGGTTACAATGCTTGTAGTTCTTTTCGTTAGGTTCTCACTGCAGTTGTTTCGGTTGGCATTGTGGGCGTTTCCAAGATGCAATTAGTCGGTCTGCTGTTCATGGTGTTTGTGTGTATATAGCGACTTTGTCACCTGTGATGTGGACCAAAATTTCCCACAGAAGATTTTGGTTCTTACAAGCTGATTTGTAAATTATTTGAATCGTTCAAATTCGGTCGTTTGCTTTCTTTATTTCGGCTATTCAAAAGGTAAATTATTGAAAATTATTCCGTGAAAACTTTATGTGTGTTTCATACAAAGTGATCAATTACAGATTGAAATTTGTTACGATGCCACAAAGAGGTCGCGCTAATATCGGTCGGCGTTCCCGACGTACAACGGACCAACGTACGGAAGAGGAAAATGCTACTGCAAGGGAATCTGCTCGAATCGGAATGATTGAACATCGTGCGCGACAATCACAAGAGGCTCACGAAGCTTACAATGAGTAACAACGATTGAGAAGAAGACAAGTTCGTGCTCAGGAAATTCATGAAGCAAGAGAACAACGTTTGGCTGCTCACCGACAACGCCAGCAACAACAACGATTGCCGAATTTGAATATCGAACGAGCAGCCTTTCGTTATGAGCCGGACATTGAATACGGTGCGCACGGATCAGTTCGATTTGGTTCGATGTCTGTGGTTTGCCCGCATTGCGATGCACTGAAATTTCCAAAGGAACTGGCCGGATTGTGTTGCGCAAGCGGAAAAGTGAAATTACCAGAGTTACATCCTCCACCAGAACCATTGCGGTCGTTGCTTTACGGTGAATCACCAAATTCGAATCATTTTTTACAAAATTCCACGATGTATAACGATTGTTTTTAAATGACGTCGTTTGGTGGGGAAATTGTGAATGAACATAATTACAATTCCACATTCAAAGTTAGTTCACCAACAATCTAACACTTATTATCTCGCCAACAAAATACAGAAATTAACATATTTGTCTGCAACTATACAGATTCACGGGCAAATTTATCTTCTTGCTGGATCGCTGTTGCCGCATCCTGATCAAGATCACAAATATCTCCAAATATATTTCCTTGGAGATTTAAATGTAGAAGTGAATCGACGTTGTGCAATTTTCAATGCGACGAAGAGAGAAATTGTGCAGCAATTGCAAGAAATGGTGCATGAACACAACGAATTCGATTATTCAAAACTTCGTTAGAAAGGATGCCATCTGATGATCACAGAATCGTCATAAAAGCGGACAAACGACCAGCAGGCACTCATGAACGGTAATATAATGCACGACGGCCGATGAAATATCAATTGTTGTTGTTGGCGATAATTTAGAATCCCGTGATATTGTCATTAAACGCCGAGCTGGAGATGCATTAGAGCGAATCAATGAAACTCATCGATCGTAGGACTCACTACAATATCCGCTTATGTTCTGCAGTGGTGAAGATGGATATCACTTCAGATACAACATGATCAATCCTGCCAATGGTTAGTAAAACAAAAACAAACACTCTTGATTGTAACTTCATTTTTTGTTAACTTTTAGGTGTCGATAAAAATAAGAAGGTCAGTGCAATGAAATTTTACGCGTATCGATTGATGATTCGCGAAGGAATTGACAACCATCTCTTGAGATATCGCCGATTATTTCAACAGTATGCAGTTGATGTGTACGTGACGATGGAGACAGAACGACTCAATTTGATTCGCTTCAATTAGACCAAGCTTCGATCTGAAGAGTATATTCACTTGCGAGATGCGGTCAATAGCGATAAAGATGTGACAAACCTTGGCCGACTCACGATTTTGCCATCAACATACATTGGCAGCCCAAGGCACATGCACGAGTACTCGCAGGATGCGATGACATACGTGCGGAATTATGGACGGCCGGATTTGTTTGTTGCATTCACTTGCAATCCAAAATGCCCACAGATAACGGAATTATTGAATCGCGGTCAATCAGCAAGCGATCGTCACGATGTCACAGCACGAGTTTTCAAACAACAGCTACGATATTTGATGGACTTTATCGTGAAGCAATGTATATATGGTGCTGTTTGATGCTAGATGTACTCTGTTGAGTGGCAAAAAAGAGGTTTGCCGCACGCACATATTCTTCTTTGGATGGTGGACAAGATTACACCAGATCAAATTGATGACATCATTTCTGCGGAAATTCCTGATCCAGAGATAGATCCAGAATTATACGAAGTGGTGAAAACCAATATGGTTCATGGACCTTGCGGACACTACAATCCCACTTCGGTTTGTATGTCTGAAAATAAATGCACGAAACTCTATCCACGTGCTTTTCTTTCGGAAACGCAAACTGGAAATGAGGGATATCCACTCTATTGGCGTCGCTCATCAGACAACAATTGCAGAACATTCAGGATTCAATTTAGAGGAGTGAATATCGAAGTTGACAACACATGGATCGTACCATATTCGCCAATATTGTCTAAGACATTCAAAACTCATATCAACTTATATTGCAGTTCTGTGAAATCGATCAAGTACGTTTGCAGGTACGTCACCAAAGGAAGCGACATGGCGGTTATTGGCCTTGAACGAGATGAGATCAGCAAGTATCAAACGGGTCGATACTTGAACTGCAATGAAGCGCTTTGGAGAATATTTTTTTTTGTAATTCATGAGCGTTTTCCGACTGTTGTGCATCTCGCAGCTTATTTGGAGAATTGCCAAAGAGTGTATTTCAACCCAGAGAATGCAGTACGGCGAGCGGAAACACCACCAGCAACAACATTGACGAGTTTTTTCTCAACTTGCGCCAGTGATCCGTTTGCGAGAACATTGCTTTATTCCTCTATATTATACATGGAATGCATCGTCGAAGAAATGGTTACGCAGAAAGCAAGTAAATGGACATCCAGTAGATGGACATCCAGGTGTGTTCTCACCTAATGCATTAGGACGAATTTACACAATCCACCCGAAAAACGACGATTGCTTCTACTTTCGGTTGCTATTGATTAATGTACGCGGTTCAACTTCATTTGAGTCATTGCGTACTGTGAATGGTACGGTGTGTGCAACTTTTCGAGAAGCATTACAATTGCTGGAACAAGATAATCACTGGAATCAAACGATGGATGATGCGATAGCTACTTCGCATGCCACTGAAGTTCGCACACTTTTCGCGATGATCATTTCGACATGTCAGCCTTCAAATCCGCGTCCATTATGGCATACGTACAAATATTACATTGCCAAAGACATTTTACATCGTATTCGAGTGGCAACATGGAATTCAGAATTTCAAATGAACGATGACATCTACAATGAAGCATTGGTGTTGATTGAAGATTTGTGTTGGCTTATGAGTGGCAAACTATTGACTGAAATTCATATGCAAGCGCCAAATCGTCAAATCAGAGATGAACTGAATCGTGAATTGGAACATGAGCGTGCATACGACAGAATAATTTTGGAACAACAAGTACAAAGAAATGTTCCATTGTTGAATGAGCAGCAAAAGAGTGCGTATGATGAATTGATGAAGGCTGTCAATGATGGAAACGGTGGACTATTTTTTCTTGATGCGCCCGGCGGAACTGGGAAAACGTTCCTGACATCATTGATTTTGGCAACAATACGATCTCAAAATGGCATTGCGTTGGGTCTCGCATCTACTTGGATTGCTGCAACTCTACTAAAAGGTGGAAGAACTGCACATTCGGCACTGAAGCTTCCGTTAAACATGCAAATCAATGAAACACCTGTTTGCAAAATTTCAAAGCAATCAGCAATGTCAAAAGTGTTGAAGAATTGTAAACTGATAGTATATGATGAGTGCACAATGGCTCACAAACGGTCTCTAGAAGCACTTGACAGATCAACGAAAGATCTGCGGAATAATAATCGTCGCTTTAGTGGCGCAATGATACTGTTAGCAGGCGATTTTCGACAAACACTTCCTGTTATTCCGAAATCTACAGCGGCGGATGAATTGAACGCATATCTCCAGTCATCGTATTTGTGGCGGTACGTGAAAACCATACGATTGACTATGAATATGCGACTGTTCCTGCAACAGGATAGCACCGCAGAAGTTTTCTCTAAAGAACTGCTAAGAATTGGAAATGGCCAAATTCCGGTTGATACTTCCAGGGGTTTGATATCAATTCCACCTGTTATTTGTCAAATTCACTTCAACGAAAGCTGAACTCATCTCGAATGTTTATCCGAACATTGGCCAAAATGATCGTAAATACGATTGGTTGAGTGCACTCGCAATTTTAGCTGCTAAAAATACCGATGTTAATGACTTAAACTGGACGATTCAAAGTCAAATTCCGGGAGATTTGCGCTCATACAAATCGATAGATCGTGTGGAAAATGAAGACGAAGCCGTGAATTATCCAGTGGAATTTCTAAATTCTTTGAATTTGCCTGGCATGCCGCCGCATCATTTGCGTCTCAAAGTTGGATCTTTCATTATTATGCTTCGCAGTCTTCATGCGCCGAAACTGTGTAATGGAACCCGACTGATTGTGGCGCAGCTATCGAATAATGTGATAGTTGCAAGAATTTTGAAAGGGACTTACAAGGGGGCAGAATGCTTGATTCCACGAATTCCTTTGAGTTCCAACGATTTGCCATTTCAGTTCAAACGTATTCAGTTTCCAGTGAAACTTGCATTTGCGATGACAATCAACAGGTCACAGTCGCTGGAAGTGTGTGGCCTAAATCTGGAAATGCCATGTTTTTCACACGGCCAGCTATACTTGGCGTGTTCACGAGTTGGAAAACCATCTTCTCTGCACATTTACGCACCGGAACAGAAAACAAAAAATGTTGTTTATCAAGCTGCGTTACATTGAAAAAAATGTAGAAAAATCGCAAATAAATGATTTTCAACACAATATAAATTCAACTTTCTTTTCTTTTCAAAACACATAATTTCACGCAGGGCAACGCCTACGGGGTCAGCTAGTATATATATATATATATATATATATATATATATATATATATATATATATATATATATATATATATATATATATATATATATATATATATATATATATATATATATAAGTTAACGTATAATACATTGTATTTGTCCACACACGAGCATACAACGCAGACATTGTGTCAGCACCAACATTCCAGCGGGATCCTATTGCACTTGGGAACGGGTAAAGGTATTTAGCAAAGTTCCCACACTCATCACTCGGCGCGTGGACTACGTCAGCAGTTTATGTCTTTAGTTAAGTTATGTTAAGATCATTATTGTTTGTAAACTTCAGTCCGGTTTTGTTCATAAATAAAGTAAGACGTGTTGCTAATCCAACACGCAACCTTTTTTAAAAATTAAATTAAATTAATATTTTGTTAATTGGCGCCCGAGCAGGGACCTCTTTTGTATCCTTGCACACATTTGCCTGAGACGATAGGCAAGTAAGGACGAAGAGGTTTAACCCAGAAAAAGGTCCAACAATTCCGGCTCACCGTTTAGAGTGAGAAAAGGACGCGCCCTAGTAGTCCACGCAAACGGGAGGTGATCACGGGATCATCAGCAGTCTCTCTGTAGTGTTTAAGAACTTTAAAAAATATGGAAATTGTGAAGTAAATGCTTAAATTGTTTGTGAAAATAAATTATAGAATCCTAAGAATATAAAATTGTGACTTTATTAAAGAAAAAATAATAATCTAAGAAAGTGAGGAAATTTATTTAAAAGAAAGAAATTATTATTAAAAGGAAAAGAATTAAATATTATTTAGAAAAAAAGAAGATTAAAAATAAGTTATAAGTGTGAAGAAATTAAAAGAAATTATCATTGACAAAAGAATTATTAAATGAAAAGGAAAATTAAACATAAATAAGTGTGAAGAAATTAAAAGAAATTATCATTGAAAGAATAAATTATTAAATGAAAAGGAAAATTAAACATAAATAAGTGTGAAGAAATTAAAAGAAATTATCATTGTGAAAAAAAAGAATTAGTAAATAAAAAATAAAATTAAAAATAAATGATAAATGTGAAGAAATATTAAGAAATTATTATTAAAAAGAAAAAAAACTGAAATTGAAAAAATTTGTTTGAGCTTAAGAAAAAACCGAAAATTAATAAGAAAAATATATAAAAAAATTAATAAGAAGAAATTGGAAAAAAGTTGTTAAAAAAAGAATAGTGAAATTGTAATTTTCGAAAGAAAAAATTCATACGACGCAAACAGCATCAACGGCATCAGTGGAAAAAAGTCATGGTGATTGTAAGGTGAGTGGCAGATTGTAAGATTACATATTCATTGCTATTTTATATTTATTCGCGAAACAAAACGCTCCTTAGTCCATCCTATTCCTTTCCTTTTTTTGTGAAAAAGTTCCGAAAAAATATTGTTAAAAGAGAGTATGCCAGTTGACAGTATCGAAGAGATTACGGACAGACTAAGTAGAACCCTCACAATGAGCCAACCACAGAGGCCTAGCACTAGTTCCAGTGGACTCTCTCAAGCTCAAAAGGAGGAAGTTAGAACTATAGTGTTGGATTACTTCAAACAGGACACCCCTGATGAAGGAGGGGATCAACCTATAGGAGCAATTCGTATCGAAGAATTGGACAAAATTCCCGATATTGTTAGATCACTAAGAGAATTTTCGGGAATTGCGGGCGAATTCGGTTCATGGCGGAAATCGGTAGAAAGGGTACTGGAGCTCTTCGAAAGCATTAAAGGTACTGGAAGATATTTTGCCATTCTCCATACAATACGGACAAAAATTACTGGGGAAGCAGACACTGCTCTTGATTCATACAGAACACCTCTAGACTGGGTCAAGATAAGAAAGTGTCTCATGATGCATTACTCCGATAGGAGAGATATTGGTACACTTGAATATCAGATGACAACCATGTGTCAAGGACACAAAACCATAACAGAATTCTATCAAGCGGTGTACCAACACCTATCACTAATATTGGACAAGATAACTTGTCTTGAACTGGACACAGGTAGCCTTTCTTCAATGATAAACGCTTATAGAGAAAAAGCACTTGATACCTTCGTGCGTGGGCTGAAAGGCGATTTGCCAAGACTATTAAGCGTCAAGGAACCCACATCTTTGCCACAGGCATTACACATCTGTTTAAAATTGGACAATATGACTTATCGGATGCATCATGCTCACGGGCAGATACCTAAGCCAAACGCGCAGGGATACAAACGAAATCCTCAGAAATATTTTTTATCCTGAACTCGCTCATGGGGGAGCTCCAACCAGACCACAATTGCCACCACGATTCATACCAAAGCCAAGGAATGGGCCGAATATTCAGTATCAACCCCGTCAACAAAATTACCAGTTCACTAACATGAATCAAAGACCTCAAGGATATCCGCGAAATTATCAACAATATCCTACAAATCCGGAACCGATGGAAATTGATCGGTCCATCCAATCTAGGCAGATAAATTATGCCAACAGACCGCCGGTCAATAATGGTTATAAGAGGCCTTATGAAGGTACGTTCCAAGGACCAATCAACAAGGCTCAACGAAACTTTCATTTAAGAACAGAGGGTAATTGCAACAGAGGAGGCAGCGAAGTGGATAATCCAAAAATTGACTAAGAAATTGAAACACTCGAAGGAGCTGTAGGAGGTGTACCGGATATAAATGAATACATGGATGTGGCCAATAATGAATATATTAATGAACTAACACACTATTCAGGAGAGGACGTAAAAACCTCGGACAGTCTAGTGGAAGATTTTTCTACTGAAGATCTTAATTTTTTTGGTTAAACAGTTCCTCGTTACCATACTTTAAGATAAGAACGGGGAACGGAAAAATACTGAAATTCCTTCTGGACACTGGTAGCAATAAGAATTATATTAAGTCTGATCTGGCAAATAATCCTCAAAAAAATTGCGACTACTTCTGCGCTAAATTACACACCACACCTTACTAAGGATATTTGGTGATTCTATTGAACCTATTAAATTTTTCCTTCTACCTGGATTGCGGACTTTTGATGCAATACTAGGTAATGATACCTTGAAGGAACTTTCTGCAATCATTCACACAGCTGATAATTACTTTACAATAACGAATGGTATGAAAATACCAATTTACCAATATATGTCGCAGGACGTGAACAATCTGGAAATACGAGTTGAACACCTTTCTGAGAATCAAACACCAACTATGATGAAAATCATAGAATCTCACAAGAATCTTTTTGCAGATCCTGATGAACAATTAACTTACACAACGAGAGTACAGGGTGAAATTCGAACAACCACGGACGAGCCTACTTACACAAGAAACTATCCTTACCCAATGGCTCTGAAAAATGTTGTCGAGGAAGAAATAAGCAAATTATTAAAAGACGGGATCATAAGACCATCTCTTTCTCCCTATAATTCACCCATATGGGTCGTGCCGAAAAAAGAGGATGCATCTGGAAAGAGGAAGTACAGAGTCGTAGTGGATTTTAGAAAATTAAATGCGGTTACTGTAGCAGACAAATATCCAATACCAGAAGTTGGGGAAGTTTTATCTCAACTGGGCGGCAACAAATTCTTTACGGTAATTGATCTGAAAAGTGGTTTTCATCAAATACTGCTCAGGCAAGAAGACATCGAGAAAACGGCATTCTCAGTGAACAATGGGAAGTACGAGTTCACAAGGCTTCCGTTTGGATTAAAAAATGCCCCATCAATATTCCAGAGAGCATTGGATGATATTCTAAGAAACTTCATCGGAAGGACTTGTTATGTCTATATCGATGACATAATTATATTCAGTAAAGACGAAGAATCACATTTTAAACATTTGAAGGAAATCTTTTGTACGTTGGCAGAGGCAAATATGAGAGTGCAGTTAGATAAATGCGTCTTCTTTAAAAGAGAAGTTGAATTTCTTGGTTTCAAAGTATCTGAGAGTGGCATAAGTACAATAAAGGACAGAGTGGATGCCATGGTAAGAATTCCTTACCCTAAAACTTTGAGGCAATTAAGATCTTTTTTGGGGCTTTGCAATTACTATAGAAGATTCATAAAGGGTTATGCCGATATAGCTAAACCCCTAACTGTTATGCTGAGGGGCCCAAATGGTTCAATTCCCAGGTCCGAGTCCAGCAAAGTAAAAATAGTACTCGGTTGTAAGGAAATGAAGGCAATGGATTCTTTAAAGGAGGCTTTATTATCTCGAGAAGTTATGCTTTTTTACCAAAACTACGAGAAAGAATTTCATCTAACGACCGATGCCTCCAACGTAGCCCTCGGAGCCGTGCTTAGCCAGGACGATAGGCCAATAGCATTTATTTCCAGAGTGTTGTCGGAAACGGAGGAAAACTATGCTACAAATGAGAGAGAGATGCTCGCTATAGTGTGGACCCTACATATCTTCAGAAACTACCTATATGGAACTGCTAGAATTATAATTTACACTGACCACCAGCCCCTAACATATGCACTGAGTAACAAAAATAGTAATGTCAAGATGAAAAGGTGGAAGGCGATTCTCGAGGAATATAACTATGAAATTAGGTACAAACCAGGGAAATCTAACGTGGTAGCAGATGCTCTCTCTAGAACACCAATGACCAACGTGAACTCTTTAACTGGAACCATTCATAGCCATGAAAGTTCTGCGGAAAATTTGGTACCCAGCGTGGAGGGTCCTATAAATGCATTCAAAAATCAGATATTCTTTTGTGTGGACGAAGTGCCGTCATATCAATTCCAATCTATATTCCCTGGGTATCATAGACATACAATTGTAGAAAGGGAGTATGATCAGAATAACCTCCTAGCCTTATTGAAAAGATACTTGAACCCCTCTGTGAATAATGGTATAAAGGCACCAGAATTTGTAATGGGTAAAATCCAGGAAATCTATCCTCTGCACTTGTTGAATTATAAGGTTCGCTTCACACAAAAATTCGTGGAGGACGTGACCTCAGAAAATGACCAGGAAAATGTCATTGTTGATACATGAATTACAGATTTTGGAGAAGTGTTATTTCCCAGGCATGTTTGCCAAGATAAAGAGAATAGTGAAACTTTGCTCAACATGTAAGAAGAACAAATACGATAGGCACCCCAATGATCCGAAGTTAGGGGAAACGCCTATACCTTCATATCCCGGCCAGGTAGTGCATATTGACATATTTTCAACAGACAAAAAATCGGTAATGACAGCCTTGGATAAATTCACCAAGTACGCACAAGTTAAATTGTTAACGGGAAAATCTATTGAGGATGTGAGAAGACCCCTAAGAGAACTCCTATTCTTCTTTGGCGTACCAAAAACTATCGTCATCGATAATGAGAAGTCTCTGAATTCCGCCACTATTCTGTTTATGATGAGGGATGAATTGAACATCGAAGTGTTCACTACTCCTCCTTACAGAAGCGAAGCAAACGGTCAAGTCGAAAGATTTCATTCAACCCTTGCTGAATTGTTAAGATGTTTAGAGGACGAAGGGGTATGCAGAAATTTCGAAGAACTCCTTGAAAAAGCAGTGAACGAGTATAATCATTCGATACACTCGACTGTTGAGAGGAAACCTGTTGATTTGTTTTTTGAGAGAACTGTAGATTTTTCTCCAGGTAGCTAAGACAGAACTAGACAGTCGAATATGGAGAAAAATGCAAGAAAAACAGAAACGTAGTTTAGAATATCATAACAAACGGAAACAAAACGACCAACAATACATTCCAGGCCAGACAGTCTTCGTTAAAATCAATAAGAGATTAGGGACAAAGTTATCAGAGCGATTTAAAGAAGAAAAAGTAAAATAAAACAGGAATTCTACAATAGTCACCGAAAGCGGAAGAATTGTACACAAGAGACATATTAGAAATTAAAACACAACTCCTATTTTACAGATTATTAATCTTGACGGCATTATGTGCTGGCGAAATACAAATATTGGATTACTCGAATTCAAAATTATTGGCAATGCATTCCGGATTGGCTAAAGTCCAGACCGGAACTTTCAAGATAGTTCATACGATTGATTTACGGAGCTACGATAACCTGATCCATGAAATGGAAGATAATATTGTTCGGAATATCACCTAAAACCATCCCCTGATCCCTTACCTTAAATACACAATATCCCAAATTAAATCCTACATATCACGATTAAAACCAAATATAAAGTCTAAACGATCACTGGATTTCCTCGGTAGTGCATGGAAATGGATTGCTGGAAGTCCAGACCGTCAGGACTTTGAGATAATTCAGAAAAAGATAGATGACGTTTTGGAAAATAATAGCAAACAAATTGTGATAAATCGTCTGTCACTAGAGAAAATAAGTAAACTCACGAACACCACAAACGAAATAATAAAAATCTTAAAAACAGAACAAAATCTTCATGATGAAAGAATATTATAATGGAAATATAAACTTGAACTTCTAAAAGAAGATGTTGCGAATATTGAATTTGCAATTCATTTGGCAAAAGTAAATATAGTTAATTCATTTATCCTTTCATCGTTCGAAGTCGAAATCCTAAATGACATATTTAGTAAAAGTAATATTCCATTTTCTAGTACTGATGAACTACTGCACTTTGCAGAAGTAAAAATTGCTCTCGAAGGTTACAATATACTTTACATATTAAGTGTTCCGACAACAGATACTGAAAATTGTATTAGATTACTAATTAAGGCTATCAAAAGGGAAAATATTGTAACTAGGCTAGATTATGAATACTGTACTACCTAGACTGTAAGAATAAGAAAAGAATATTTGGATTAAAAAAGAAATGTAAAACATACAATAGTTTATCAATATGTAGTCCTGAAACTTATGACGATATCACAGATTCCCCGTGCATCCCGAAACTTTTGGCGAGTCAGACATCAAAGTGCACCACCACCAATAACGAACACATTTTTACAACAGAAGAAATTGAGGATGGCATATTATTTTTGAACCAATTCAGTGGACAAATTGATGTTGACAACTCAACCATGTGGCACAATGGATCGTATGTAATTCACCACTATAATTCTACGGTCCGAGTAAACAACAGGACATACTTATCCAGACAAATCACTACAACAAAACGTCTTCCTGCCTTAATTCAACCCATGAGCTCCAACGCTGAAGAAAGAACATTATCTCTGGAACTAATCAATGACATCAATATCAAAAATTCTTTGGCAATCCGTAAACTTAAATCGATAAACCAAATAAGTCTATCATTGAACTTGGGAATGGTATCGACTTTCCTGCTAATTGGGGTTTTCGTTCTTGCAAAATACTGGAAGAAATGGAGAAACATCAGACCTAAACCAGTTGAAAATGTTATCGAAGAGCCTCAACAAGATAATCAACCTACAAATGATTTTACCAGGATATCGAGTAATGACAAGAAAAAGAGATTCCACAGCCTGCCATTCTATTGATGTTCCATTCGAGGACGTATGGAACTTAGAGGGGAGGAGTTAACGTATAATACATTGTATTTGTCCACACACGAGCATACAACGCAGACATTGTGTCAGCACCAACATTCCAGCGGGATCCTATTGCACTTGAGAACGGGTAAAGGTATTTAGCAACGTTCCCACACTCATCACTCGGCGCGTGGACTACGTCAGCAGTTTATGTCTTTAGTTAAGTTATGTTAAGATCATTATTGTTTGCAAACTTCAGTCCGGTTTTGTTCATAAATAAAGTAAGACGTGTTGCTAATCCAACACGCAACCTTTTTTAAAAATTAAATTAAATTAATATTTTGGTTATTTATATATATATATATATATATATATATATATATATATATATATATATATATATTTATATATATATCTATATATAGATATATATGGTCGGCAGTTACTAAAGGGGACTAACATGTATTTGAGTACATGCCGTAATTGAGTTCTGTCGGAAGTTGTTTCTATCACCTCCACGTGTTAACGGCTGGTAACAATTGTGCACTGGGGATCCCACAGCGTATCCAGTGTACGGTTGGCTAAGTTAGGTCGGGCGGAGGGAGTAAACAGGGAGGGAGTAAAAAATCCCTAATAACTAAAGGTGTTATGCGACCCGTGCCTGTTGGTTTTTCAGCCAGGGGGTAATACTGGCTGTATTCTTACGGAGTTAGCTCAATACCGGGTCATCTCGAGGTATATTCGTGACTTTGCCGTGGTATGGGGCGCTGCCACGGTCGACCACTATGCTTCCCCTTAAAAATTTAAGATCACCATGTCTGCTAAGGTGATCGTAAGAACAAGATGGATCACAATAAATAAACAAACACAATTTCTTTGGATAAGCAGTCCCTAAATGCAACGGGGGCTATTGCCTCCATTTCTGAATCTGGCTCAGGTCCGAAAAAAATTCGTACGGCGGAAGCTGGGGCTACAGAACCTAGTGGAAGTGGCGGTACTAATACGACAAGTACGGCTGGCCCATCTCGTACGGCGGAAGCTGGCACCGGGGACCAACCTGGTTCCAGTGGAAGTGGCAGTACAAAAAGAAGTCTTGAGGAAGAGTATACAATTCATACGGCGAATACCGGGATTGGCCCTGGTAGACGTGACGGTACACCCATGTCTAAAACGACTAAGGTCTCCTCGGTGGTGAAGCCTACACGGCATAACTACAAGGAGAGACGCGCTGCCTTGAAGTTGCTGTAACGTGTCAGAAGTGTCCCGGAGGTCGAGAGGTCAGAGAAACCAAAGTCCTCCATTAGCTGGGCAAAAAGGGTTACGGAAGGAGTCTTAGAGTTTCCGAAACCGAACCCGCCGCCAAAACGTCAGCTGTCGGACGATCCGCCCGGAAACCCCAGCAGCATCAAGAAGCCAAGACGTCATGAGACTACTCCCGCACCAAAGACCTTCAGCGAAGCTGTGCGAGGTCAACAACTCTGGGCCGTTGTGGACAGAAGCAACATTTATGTCGCAATTTCTGTTGAGAACTGGAAGAAAATAGAAGCCAGGCTCTCGAGCAATTTCTTCCAGATTTGGAAGGAAAATCCAGGCCCAGCTCCTTTTTGTCGCGATTGTGGATGGCATCAAAACGACGTGAAGCTAATCGCATGTGCCGATCAGAGATCAACTGATCTGTACAAAATAGTCATCTCCAGATTCGGTGAAGTTTGGTCTGGGTCTAAGCTCGAGATAATCTCGAGGGAGGATATCCCGAACCTGCCAAGAGCGACGGCCTGGATACCAGCTGAACTATCTGACCCTAAAATGGATCTAGAGATGTTATGGGTATGTAATTCGGAACTCCCGACATCATCGTGGAAGGTCACGAAACTGGAGGAGCCAAAAGGCGAGTACCACAGTGCTACCTTTGAGCTGAGCACGGACCCTTTGGAATCTCTTTCGTGATCCGATGGTGTCGTGTGCCATGGATTCTCGTCCATTACACTAAGAGCCTACAAAAAGGACGTGAACGTCCCCAATATAATGCACCATGTTGGAGTTGTGGTAGACCCTGACACCTCATCTCAGCTGGAAGAAGAGGCCAACACCACTTCTGCTGGTGGAGATGGAACGTCAGTGGTGGACCCTGGCTCTGGTTCTGGCCAAGCGGTTCCGCTAAGTAGGGCATCATCCGATGGCATTGTCTGTTCCTTATAGGATAGGGTGGCGCTATCCATTCTGACTGACGAGGAGGAGCTATTGGCATCGGACGAAGAAGATGCTGATAAGACTGTGGTGGAAGTGGAGACCAGTAACCCTGATGTTACGGGTACTTCAGATTAAGCTACACCACTCAAAGGTTGCGTCCGCCAATCTTATACTACATCGGTCAAAGGACAGATACCATATTGTCCTGATTCAAGAACCATGGGTAGTACATGGTCTTGTGCGCGGACTAGGGACTCCAAAATACAAACTGATGTATACACGAAATCCAGGTAAACCTAGAACGTGTGTACTAATACGTAGAGAGATAAATACTTTTGAACTCTCTAATTACAGCGATGCCGATCAAACGACTATCAGTCTGGAGTCGGGTGACGAGCGGATATGGCTATGGTCATGCTACCTGGCTTACGATCACGAAAAACTACCGAGATCAATTTTTAAGGATCAGGTGGCGCACTCGCGAAGGCTCGGCGAAAAAATGATAATTGGTTCGGATATAAATGCTCATCACATCGTGTGGAGTAGCACCGACATTAATATGAGGGGTGAGTGCCTTTTTGATTATTTGCTTGGAACTAACCTGCAAATCTGGATGTTGAGCAATTTGGTTCCACACAATATACATAATACTCGTATATGCATATACGACATATCGTACATACTCGTATACATATATGTATATTTATACATATACATATAACTATACATATACATATATATATATACACATACATATATTTATGAATATACATATACTCGTACATACAAATTTATATATATATATATATATATATATATATATATATATATATATATATATATATATATATATATATATATATATATATATATACTAGCTAACCCGGCAACGTTGTTTTGCCTATATTTTTTTTAAATAAATATTAAATAATAAAAAATGTTTGGAATTAATTTTAAAGTATAAACATTTTTATTGAAAACAAATAAAATAATAAATTATTTTAAGGCTAATCTGTGCACGATATTTCTTGTGTCCCATTTTCGGCATAAACAAATAAATCGGTGGGTTTACCAACGTGTGAACAGGCTACATATAGCTGGACATGGGAGAAGCACGAATTTTCTAAATCTAAACTACAGATTTGCATTGACTGGCCTTGTGCGGTGTTGATGGTCATGGCAAAAGCTAAACGAACCGGGAACTGCTGTCGTTTAAATTGTATTGGTGCATCTGTTTGAATCATTGGAATTCGTGGCAATAAAACATGTTCCGCTTTGAAGTTTCCATTAATGATAGTTGCCTCAATAACGTGTCCCGCAAGTTTTTTAATACCTAATCTCGTTCCGTTACAAAGTTTTGGCGCATTGAGATTTCGTAACAAAATGATTGGGGAACCAACTTTCAATTGTAAATTATGTGACGGAAGACCTGGTAAATACAAAGAATTTAGAAATTCTATTGGGAAATTAACGGCTTCATTTTCATCCAGCACTGTTTTTGGCGTGGCATTGAACTGGCAGCAGCGTCGGCAAGAGTTAAATCACAATGCAAATCTCCTTCTAATAATCCTAATGCTCGGTATGAATCATGATACGTTGTATGTAGTTGACCATTTACAGTTTTCAAATATGCGAACGATGTTGGTCCATGAATATTAATTAACAACAATCGTAAAAAAAAGCATTCTTGCTGTTTGGGATGCATTAGTACAAAATATTCCTGGATAATCGGCAACAGCTTTTCCTCTTTTACGGGGTTCCCATGTTTTTCTCGACTTATTCCACGTGAAAAAGGTTGGTACTTCAGCATAGAGGAATATTCTCGCAAATCGACCATAATCATTTTGTTGTTGGCATAAACGAAAAAAATCAGTCAATGTTGTTGTTGGTTGAATAACTGCTCGTTCTGCTGCATTTTGTTCAGTAAAATATACTCGTTGGCCGTTTTCGAGGTGAATAGCCAAATAAACGACAAGTGGATCTCTTTCATGAATAGGGAAAGAAAGAATTCGCCATACAGCTTCATTGCTGCTGATGTATCTGCCCATTTGGTAGCGTGCAACCTCATCATTTTCATTCACACCTTCTACAGCGAAAACGTCCATGTCGCTATCTTTATGTACTTATTTAAGGATATATTTCTATATCATTTCTGGCAGTCATCATAAAGGAATATCCACCGTCTTCAGTTGATCGTCTACGATACAAAGGATATCCATCATTTCCAGTGATTGTATACGATAGCAAATCCTTTGGAAATCGTTTTGTGCATTTACCATTGTCCATGCATGGCGAGTTCCTATTGATGGCACCGCAAGGACCATGGATCATGTTTGTAGTCACAATTTGGAATAACTCTGGATCAATGTCCGGTTCTGGGATTTCGGCAGAGATTATATTATCCATGTCTTCAGGTCTAATTTTGTTGATTAGCCAAATCAAAATATGGGCATGTGGCAGTCCACGTTTTTGCCACTCAATTGAGTACATCCAACAGCGAGTTTCACCAAAAACATGATGTTTGACAATCCAACCAATTAGTGGCTTTAATTTCTGCTTGAATACACGTGCTGTAATATCGTGTCGACCACTTGCTGCTTGGCCAGGCAATAAATATTTTATTATTTCATCCCATTTTGGATTGGAGGTGAGGGTGATGAATAAGTCTGGCCGACCGTAAGCGTGAACATAAGCCATAGCATCCTGAATGTACTCTTGCATATGATATGGACGGCGCAAAATACGAATATCTCTATTTTCAAATGCATCACCAACCATTACAATCCCAACTTCATTAACAGTGGGAGCATTGAATGGACGCGAATGCTCTCCAACTGGAACTTTATCGGCTTTAATGACAATTATATAATTGTCGTTCACTAATTTATTCCGCATTTGATGGAACAATTGAATCAGTTGATTTTTTCTTTCAAAAAAGTTTGTAATGTTGATACTATTGCTTGCTGTTCAATTTGCTGAATCCGATTATAATCACAACGAACATTAACTTGTTCTTCTGCGTCTCCTGCAAGAATTTGGGAGTTTCAGTTGGAATTGGAAGCAAGGAGCCAGTATTATGATACACTTGACCTTGTATTTTAAACGTCGAATTGAAATTACGACCTCGTTCATCGATGGATGAAATTATTTTTGCAACAAAAATGTCATTTTAAAGCAACTATTAAATTTTCTGATGTTTTTTAGAAATAATTTTGAATCTTTATTATCTCCGGACATTAATGATTTCAATGGCTCTGGTGGTGGATGTAATACTGGTAAAACAACTTTTCCAGAGGCACAACACATCCCAGCGGTCTCATTTTTAAATTTTAGACAATAAGTACATTCTTTATCCATATTGCCAATCATAATTTTTATGTGACCACAATATTCAATTTCTGGATCATATTCAAATGCGATACGATTAAAAGATGATAATGTAAATGCTCTGGCTGTCTGCAAACGTTCTCTGTTTGTGAGTTGATATAAATTGCGATTTGCATCTGTTCTATGTTGGCGGCTGTCTCTGATTGTATTTCTCATGAATGTCCGGCGTTCATTCTGATGTTCAGTAGTTTGTGCTGAACGTAATCGCGATACTCTTAATCTGGTTGCTTCATTCACTTGTAATCTTTCTTCCGTGTTTAAATTTGCTCGATCCGTATTTCTTCTTTGCGATGCCGAAGTTCTGCGACCAAGATTCGAACAACGTCGTGCCATTTTATTGTTACACTAATTATATGTGGAGAGAAATTGTTTGGTTTTGAGCTACGTGTGTTGCAATTTTATATTGTTCAAATTATAAATATGATCATATTGTAAAAACCCATAATATATTTCTACTTTTTTTATTTTACATTTGAAAAACAATCGAATTTAAATATTTTGTGTTTTTTACTTTGTGTTCAATGTGTTTTTTATATACGCAAAATCTAATAACTAAAAAGGAAATGTCAAACATTAATACATATTGAATTGATATGAACACCTATCAAAAAAATGTTTCTCTAAACCTAACTTATAGTGTTTGCACGAAATGTATGAAAAAAAAACTTTTGTGGCGCCACCTGGCCGATGAAATATATACTATAACCTCACAGACACCGACACAAATAAAAGGTTTTTTTCTCAGACGTGTGGTTTTCAATCTGGCAATACTTATTTCGGAGTTGATCTTTTTGACAGCTGTCAATTGATTTATGCTCAGTTTGCAATTTCACAGAAATAAAGCCGAACGACCATCAAGCGCGTCGCACGCTCGGTGAATGGGCCCAAAACGAGATGGCCACCGATCCCGATTTTCACAAGAAAATTTTGTTCAGCGATGAAGCTAACTTTTGGTTGAATGGGTACGTTAATAAGCAAAATTGTCGCATTTGGAGTGACGATAATCCACAAGCCATTGTTGAGACGCCGTTACATCCTCTAAAAGTCACTGTTTGGTGCGCTCTATGGGCAGAGGAAATCATTGGTCCATATTTCTTCAAAAATGAAGCCGGGCATACTGTTACAGTCTGTACGAAATGTATGAAAAGAAAAATGTGTGGCGCCACCTGGCGGATGAAATATATACTATAACCTCACAGGCCACGACACAAATATATGTTGTAAATTTAGTTATGATACCTTTATGGTTCCGGAGATCCTTCGAGACGTACCTACGCACGAACGATTTTATATATTAAGATATAACTATATATATATATATGTGTGTATATATATACCACATGTGTATATATATACCCACTGTTTGTTCGCCATGTAGTAATATTTTTAAGTGTCAGAGATATGTTGAAGTCTTAGTGTAAAACCAAATCGCAGTTTCTGTTTTTCCTTCAAATATTAGAAATTTGCCTCTATTTGTCAAAACGGCATTATTAAGCAGCTAGACATTGCCCGTTGGGCATTTGCTCAAAAGTTAGTTTTATTTGAAGTTTTGATCGGAGGAGGAAACTGCGGTAAGGTCATTTTAAAGGGATATTTATGTATATTTTAATTTGTTACTTTTTTTTAGAAATCAACACATCGATAACTGTCATCCAGTTTTAGTATTTATTCTAGGTTTAAATGATGCGTCAAATTTGCACCCTCCTTGAACTTCACATTTTATTTCGCACTTTCTGGCTTGGTTTGTGTGCCGCCTTATATGTATATAACTTGTCGATGATTGTTAATTGCACCACCTAAGTTGTTGTGTCGTCGTCACTTAATGGCCATGCAACGTACACCAAAAAGGAAAAGTCCAAGATTCCATTCAGGAGATTCAGCCACAATGGAGCCAACTCCAGCAGCAGACACCAGAACCGCTGCACAAATTGCCAGTATAATTATACCAGCAGCGGCCGGCACCCTTGCCTAGCCAGCTAATTCTGCAGCGCAGGCGCCAGTAGCCGCCGGCACTATCGTAGTCGCCAGTAGCCGCTGGCACCAGCGCAGTCGCAGAGTATCCGCCAACATTGGGGCAGAATGAAGGTTTCCCGTCAGCAATGTTCTGCTTGCTCCAGGAAATGAAAGAGCAGATGAACAAGCTTCGTAGTGAGATTGCCATGGTACGCAACCAGCAGCTGCAGTCTGAGTCCACAGCTGTCAATAGCGATAATACAGCCGGAGCTCCTAAGAGAGTATTGTTAAATCCCGTTGTACAGCCGCCATCCGCAGTCGAAATCAGAAATCTCACGCCGCAACATAATGTAAATTCAATTCAGTTCTTGGCACCGACTGCTGAGAGTGATAATAGTGAACAGACAACTCACCGCATTCAAACCTACGCCACGCCCGAAATCCCATTGAGTGGCTTCTACAATGCAGAGCCCCTTCCGCGCAAAGTGCCGGATCTACCGGAATTTAACGGGAATCCTGAGGATTGGCCAGTTTTCTTCACGACATATAGCCAGTCTACAAATACGTACAACTACACAAATTACGAAAAAAATCAGCGGTTGGTGAGGTGCTTGAGAGGATAAACCCAAGAGATGGTGAAGTCGCTCTTAATTCACCCCGAGAATGTGAATGCTGTAATGGAACAACTTCAATTTCGTATCGGGCGCCCAGAGCAGCTCATCATCAGTCAGTTGCGAAAGATGAAGGAGATCTCCCGATTTGTGAAAATACGATGACAAGGTTAATTTCGTTCTTAGTGAAGGCGAGAAATCTTGCGGTGTTCGTGCAGTGTGCGAATGCTCACCAACATTTGGCTAACCCTACTTTGTTGGAGGAACTCATTGGGAAACTACCCATGAGCAAGAAGTTGGAGTGGGCGTGGTACGCTGCATCGATTAAACCTTATCCTACAATAGTGGACTTCAGTAATTGGCTGCATGAAATGGCCAATTTGATTTGTTCGGTGCAGTGTGACGAAAATCGCGATGTGAAGAGGAGAACGGTATTACACGCAAGTGTATGTGTCAGGGTGCGCACAAAATTATTAATTGCGCGAAGTTTGCAGAGTGTGCCGTGACGGAAAGATGGGAGTGTGCCAAGCGTCATCTCCTATGTTTCACATGTCTTAATGTTGGACATGCTACGCGAACCTGTCGCCTTAATAAAAAATGCTTGGAGAATGGTTGCCAGCGAAATCATCATTTTTTGCTCCATAATGACTTCACTGATTCCGCCGCTAGGCGAGATTGTCAGCAGGAGATCACAAACACAGACGAAAGAACTTCAAGCTGTCAAGGAAACGCTAAGCTGCCAAGGAAACTTGTCCGGATTTTGCCTGTGACGATATACACGCCTTCTAGGAGTTTTAACACCTATGCACTCTTTGACGAGGGCTCTTTGGTTTCCATGATTGATTCCGTTTTGGTTGCCAAATTGGGTCTTTGTGGCGAAAAGCGTAATTTGAATGTCACATGGTTCTGAGACAATACCTCTTCTGAAGTTGCAACTGTGGTCAGCATCGAAATTAGTGGTGCCGGCGTGGAGAAGCGAAATATAAAATTGCCAGTACAAACTGTGAACAAGAGTGATCTGACAGGGAGATGTGAGCACTGAGGTCTCCGTCGTTCTCCAATATGAAGCCAAGGACACATATTGGTTTGGACCACTGCCATCTGCGGTTGTCTAAAGAAGTAATATGTAGCCGAAACGGACCCTACGCTGCTTACACCAAGCTAGGTTGGGTAGTGTATGGACCGACAAAACAAATGATGGATTCAGCAGCGTGCTTCACTATTAATACAACAAACGATCAGGTGTTGCACGAAATGGTGGCTGGCTATTTTAAGGGTTGAAAACTTTGGTGTCAGAGCGGCACCACCGGTGGAGGGAGCGGCGGATTCTCGTGCAAAGACATTGCTGGCGGAAACCACATCGCGTGTAGGTGGTAGATTCCAGACCGGGCTCTTGTGGAAACATGATGATGTGCGATTGCCAGAAAAACGCCCGATGGCCATGAAAGATTAACCGGAATTGAGCGGAAAATGAAAAAAGATCAGAACTTCGCCGCGGCCTACAGCGATATAATTCAAAGCTACGTCCACAAGGGTTATGCGCGGAAACTTAATCATCGCGAAGCGTCCGTCGTTGCAGATAAAACCTGGAACTTGTCACACTTCGCCGTCACCATTCCAAATAAGCCTCACAAACTTCGCCTCGTATTTGATGCCGCGGCTGAGTCTAATGGAGTCAGCCTCAATTCCCAGTTGCTGAAGGGCCCGCAGGACTACCAACTGATGACAACGGTGTTCTTCAACTTTCGCGAGAGGGCGATTGCGGTTTGTGGTGACATTAAGGAAATGTTCTATCAGGTGCTGGTTCGGCCCGTGGACAGGCACGCGCAGAGATTTCTGTGGCGCGACGGAGATGCCACACGCGAGCCTGATGTATATGAGATGCTGCGTATGACGTTTGGCTCTGCATGCTCGCCTTGTTCGGCACAGTATGTGAAAAATACGAATGCTTTGGCTAATTGTAACTACAATCGCCGCGCTGTGGAGGCAATATTGCGGTATCATTATGTCGACGATTTCGTGGATAGGTTCACATCCGTAGCCGAGGCAATACACATTGCAGAGCAAGTTCGGGATATCCATGGAGACGCGGGTTTCCAACTGCGTGGCTTCATGTCGAATTCGCCAGATGTTTTCGATGCATTGAAGGCTGGCGAACGAGCGGAGCAAGAGTCTCTCAACGGAAAAGATCCTTGGCATGCATTAGAGCCCGCAGAGCGACGCCTTCGAATTCCACCCTGCATTTCATCAGGTAAATGCGGATGTGATTGCTGGTATGAGATACCCCACCAAGAGAGAGCTGCTGAGTATTATAATATCGCTTTTCGATCCATTGGGATTCTTGAGCCAATTGACCGCCACCAGTTACCGCCAAACTGATAATTCGCGTGGTCTGGCGTCGGGGAGTTGAGTGGGATGAACAGCTCTCTGAGGACATTGCATGCTTGTGGAAGTCGTGCCTCCAACAATCGGCCCACGTTGAGGATTTGCGCATCTCGCGATGTTATCCCACCTCACACCTTCGATACGACGTAGAATTGCACATATTTGTGGATGTCAGCGAGGAGGCTTTCGGCGCCGGAGGCTACTGGAGATTCAATCGCAATTTAGTGTATGACGCACAAAAGTTTTTGAATCTTTTAGAAATAGTTTAATTCTAAATATAATGAATGTAATTAAATTACTTAATTTATTCTATCAAAGTAATCCATTAGTCAGGCAATTCACTAAATAAGATAAAGTGAATGTAAAAATTAATAATATAAATAATCAGACACGTGTTTTTTTTTTACACATATTTTTTTGTAATTTTTTAATTTATTAGCTATAAATTATTTAACGATTAGGTAATTAAAAATGGGAAAACTTATTTCTATAATAATTTTTTAATTTAAATAATTTTTTTTTTCCTGTATACGAGTATATAGAACTGGAATATTAAAATTTTACACTAATAGAAATCATATAATATATTTATAAAAAAATATTATATTTATATGAACTTTATACTGTTATAAAAATATATGTGATATAAAATTTAATTTTTTATATATTAATTTTTAAATTTTTATAAATGGTTTTTTTAGCTATATATATATATATATATATATATATATATATATATATATATATATATATATATATATATATATATATATATATATATATATATATATATATATATATATGTATATATATATATATATATATATATATATATATATATATATATATATATATATTTATTTATTAGTTAAGACTGGTATATCGTTTTTAAAACATGAGGTCAAATTTTTAGTACAGACTTAGTCGATATAATTAGATTCATATGTTTTTGTGTTGTATGAAAGTTGGCAACTCTTACAAAGTGAAAAACTAATCCGATAGTGATAATAAAATTTAACAAAAATCGAGGTATTTAATGAGAAAATAATAAAAATTTCGCACAAGCGTGAAAGTGCAAAATTTTCTGCGTCGGAAGAGTGCCGAGTGCAGTGATTCTGAAAACAACTAACTTAAAATTCTTTAATTTTTAAATAAAGTGTAAAAACAAAAACAAAATATACAAAAATAAAAACAACAAAATTATAAAGTGAGAAACAACAAATAATCACAAAGTGAGACAACCGCAAAATAGCACTGCTATTATACGGTTATGTATGTACACAAATACGTTAAATTAAAAGCGGCTTAGCAAGTATGTAGTGTAGAGTTGCCAAAGTTAATTTTAAACAAAAATAAATAATAAAGAAAAAAATGGGTGTAGACCGTATCCCACCTAGACAACAACAACAACAACAACAACAGCAGCAGCAGCAGCAGCAGCAGAAGCAACAACAACAACAACAACAGCAACACCGAGAAAAACAACATCAGGAACAACAACAGCAGCATCAACAACTGCAAACACAAAAGAAACCCCTTCTTCAGAATCCGCTCCAAAATTCCTGGAGTCCTCAATGCCCCTCGCCACAATCAAGCTCGACTTTTCCAAATAAAAACAGCTCTCAACAAACTGTCCAACAACAAATTGATCAGCTTCAACGCCAGCTTCAGCTGCTATACAAACAACAGCAACCAGTTGCCTCTCCCCAAGTCACAGTAAGTGTACCCTCCCACGACGAGGACTGGAAAACGGTTCTAAACAAGAAAAGGCAGAGAGAGAGTCCAGGTAAGACAAATACCACTCAAAAACAAGCTAAACTTGAAAAATACTGGCTAGGAGATCCGAAAGGAACCGAAAATCGATTTTCGTCCCTAGAAGAAGTTGAAGAATGTGACCAAAAAAGCACAGAACATAAAGAAAAAGTGTCTAAGCCCCCACCAATATTTGTTGACAGAGTTACCAATATAGCTCCTCTAATGAAACTATTGTCTGAAGCTGCTCCAAATTCATACGAATTAAAGCTCATAAACAATGAGCAAGTTAAAATCCAGGCATTTTCTCCAGAAGCCTACAAGACAATAGTCAACCAGCTTGAGCTAAAAAACACCGAATTTTTCACCTATAAGCCAAAACAAGAAAGAGGCTTCAAAGTAGTACTGAAAAATATGCACCCATCTATAGGCACAGATGAAATAACCCAAGCCCTGCAAAACCTCGGTCACTCTGTCACGAATATTTGGAACATAAAGCGAAGAAACACAAAAAAGCCTCTGCCAATGTTTATCATTGAACTTCACACAAACTCAAACAATAAAGAAATTTATGAAGTCAAATACCTGCTTCATACAAAAATTGTTTTTGAGCCCCCCCGACCGACTCGCGATATTCCCCAATGCGCTAACTGTCAGCAGTATGGGCATACAAAAACGTACTGTCGCAGGAAACCAATGTGCATTAAATGCGCCGGAAGCCACACGTCTTCAGATTGTGTACGTAAAAGCAGATCAGATGAAGTCAAATGCGCCTTGTGTGAAGGTAATCACCCAGCAAATTACAAAGGTTGTGTAGTCTATAAAAATCTTCAGAAAATGAAATACCCACAATTAAGGAAAAACGACAATTTACCCATGAATCCTACTCAACAACAGGAAGTTCTGGTAAATCCCAGTACATCAAAACAAACTCAAAATGTACTTTCATACGCTCAGGCACTGAAACACTCAACACAAGCAACTAATGAAAACACAACGGCCCTACCAATTAATACTGTTCCTGCAGAAACCCAAGCCCCGAACGAAATGCGAGAAATGATAATGCTACTCCGGCAAGTCATGCAACAAATCACAACAATGATGAACTTATTAGTGACCCTCACGACTAAGAATTGCTCATCCTCAATCCCATAAAAATCATTCTATGGAACGCTAATGGGCTGTCAAAACATTTATTAGAAATTAAAAAATTCCTTAAAACATACGAAATAGATATACTCCTAATATCTGAAACCCATTTCACCAACAAAAGCCATTTTCAGATTCCGAACTTTAAGTTTTATCACACCCTGCACCCAGATAATAAGGCTCATGCAGGTTCAGCAATATTAATACGCAATAACATAAAACACTGTGAGAGCACATCTTATCGCACAGAAGCTATACAAGCCACGAATATAATTGTTGATGACTGGAAAGGGCCAATTACAATTTCCGCTGTCTACAGCCCACCTAAACACACAATAAAAATGGAGGAGTATGAGAAATTCTTTAAGACCCTTGGCAATAGATTCCTAGCTGGAGGAGACTATAACGCAAAGCACACATACTGGGGTTCCCGTCTCACTACACCAAAAGGTCGACAGCTTTATGCGGCCATTGGAAAATTAAATTTACTCCCTGTCTCTTCAGGTACACCAACATACTGGCCAACAGATGTAAGAAAAATTCCCGACTTGATTGACTTCTGTGTGACGAAAGGTATCATGCTTAGTGATCTTAAATGTAGCCCATGTTTTGAGCTGTCTTCTGACCACTCTCCAGTTCTCGTCGAGCTTAACAACAATCTTGCCCTTCTTCCCAGTCAATGTAGCTTACATAATCACAAAACTGATTGGAATCGCTTCCGATATATGGTATCTTCCACAATTGATTTAAAACTATCACTGAAATCTGAAGAAGATATCATTGCGGCTGTTGAACACTTCAACAACTGCCTGCAACAAGCTGCGTGGGACTCCACCCCCACACTAAATGAGCGAAAATCAACGAACATCTCCAAACCTATAAAAGAAAAACTGAGAGAAAAGCGATATGCAAGAAAAAAGTGGCAACAAACTAGACATCCTGAGGACAAGAAAAAATTAAATGCGCTTACAAAAGAACTTAAAGAGATCCTTAATAACGAACGAAACACCCAACTCCATCATTACCTCAGTAATCTCGATGCAACAGCTGCTACAGAATACTCTCTCTGGAAAGCAACTAGGAATCTAAAGAGACCCACAATGTTCCAATCCGCTTTACGAATGGAAGATAACGAATGGGCTAAAAGTGACCTTGAAAGAGCAGTCACATTTGCCCGACACTTAAAAAAAGTATTTACCCCACAGGAAATCGAGTCCCCAGCATGTGTAACAGAAGAAGTGAAAAGTGTTCTGAGTAATACCCATCAGATGGACCTACCCATACGTAAATTTTCCAAATCTGAAGTGAAAGCAGCTATTGATAAGCTAAATATTAAGAAAGCCCCTGGGTACGACCTTATCACTGGAAAAATAGTAAAACAACTTCCAAAAGAAGGAGTGACATATCTTACCTACTTATTTAACGCGGTACTAACATCTGGCTTTATACCTCCCCAATGGAAAGTGTCACAATTAAAAATGATTCTCAAACCCGGAAAAAGCGCTGATAAAGTTGAGTCGTATCGCCCAATTAGCTTGTTACCGATTGCTTCTAAACTCATGGAAACCCTTTTCCTGAAAAGACTACTCCCAATTATAGAAGAGCGAAAGCTAATTCCAAATCATCAATTTGGATTCAGGAAAAAACACAGCACAATCGAACATGTTCATAGGATTGTTGAGTATATACACAATGCATTCGAACATAAACAATATTGTACAGCAGCGTTTCTTGACATCTCGCAAGCATTTGATCGCGTTTGGCACGATGGCTTGCTTTACAAAATAAAAACTACACTCCCCATTAACTACTATGTGTTAATCAAGTCCTATCTTACAAATAGATATTTTTTCGTAAAGCAAGGTGAGGAACAATCTGAGCTCCATGAAAGCTCAGCAGGCGTACCCCAAGGAAGTGTCATGGGCCCAATACTTTATCTACTTCACACGTACGACTTACCATCAGCTGAAGGAGTCACCATAGGTACCTTTGCAGATGACACTGCTGTCTTAGCTGTTGACACTCTCCCACACTTAGCTTCCTCTAAAATCCAGAGTGGGCTAAACAAAATTACTGACTGGCTAAAAAAATGGAAAATCAAGTTGAACGAAACAAAATCAGTCCAGGTTACATTCACTCTCAAACGAAACACCTGCCCACCCGTTAAACTCAACGGCATAAATATACCCCAATGTAATGAGGCTAGATACCTTGGGATGCACCTCGACAGAAGATTAACTTGGAAAACACATATATTTACAAAACGAAAATCACTCGGTATAAAGCTCAGAAATCTACACTGGCTCTTGAATCGAAACTCCAAAGTCTCAATCGATAGCAAATTGCTCTTGTACTCAGCAATTTTAAAACCAGTTTGGACATACGGTATTCAGCTGTGGGGCACTGCGGCAACTTCCAATGTTGAAATACTTCAAAGATTCCAATCAAAGACCCTAAGAATGATTGTAAACGCGCCCTATTATGTCACAAACAACCAAATCCATCGTGACCTCAAAGTTCCTACAGTCGCTCAAGAAATAAAAAAGCTCTCTACTTCGCAGAATCTGAGACTCCTAGTCCACCCAAATTCACTGATATCGGAACTCACTTCCAACCCCTTCACTTTCATCCGACTGAAGAGAAAATCCACAACAGATCTCCTGTGCTAATAGGCAATGGCTGCACCACTGGGTGTAGTCCATAAAAGACAGTAAATACAAAAATTAGTCTTAAGTTATTAAATATTGCTGAATGTGATTGAATGTAACAGATTCCAATAAAATATTTGGATATTAAAAAAAAAAAAAAAAAAAAAAAAAATATGTTTTTAAATTTATTGAAACAAAAAATAAATTGATTACCTTTTAAAATTAGTAGTTGTAAAAAATTGAGTAAATGTATATTTAATTATGATTAGTTATATTGCCAATTTCTAATTATCTAATTTAAAATAAAATAATAATTAATTTAAAAAAAAATTAATTAATTTCTGAATATAAAAAAATTTTTATTTAAAAAAAAAAATTTAATTTAATTTTGTCTCAATAAAAATTATTAATATATAGTTTTATTTATAATTTTTTATTAAGTTTTAAAAATTTACTTTGATATAAAAATAATTAGAATTTATATATTTAAAATTTATTATATTTTTTATGGTTTAAGTAATTAATAAAATTTATTTAAATTATAATTTATTTTAAATTAATTAAATTCTTTTTTTTTAAATAATAGTGTGGGAACTGTTTTTCCCTAAACAGTGGCAACGCTGTTTTAGGGGCGGTCAACGAGCTGTCAACGAGCTGGGGAGTCAGTCGAAACGGATCGCGAGTGAAACAAGACTTCTTTTGTACTTGGAACTTATTTTTAATAAACTGTACCATTCACATATTAATAAACTGTACCATTCATATATTAATAAGCTGTACCATAAATTTGGGGGCTCAACCGGGATAAGAATAAAATACGCGTCGCGAAAAGAAAATAAAACGTGTGTAAGTTTGTGCGGGATTTTTTGAGCCAAAACGGAGAAAAAGAAATATATATTTAATAAAAAAAAAAATTTATATATAAAATGCGTTCTTTACAAGAATTCGAGAAAATTCGCAGAAACATCCGTTACGCCAGTAAAGTGAATATTACGGCGTTGCATAAATACATATTTGAAAGAGAAGGCGATAGACGTAATCGGCAGAGGCTGAGAGAGTTTAGCGGTTTTGGTTTCGACACTGACGACGAACAATACGAGAGGAAAGCAGCGTACATTGATTCAAATCTAACGGCGGCTGATTTGGCGGTGATATGCTCGATTCTGGGAATCAAGCACTCAGTTGACGACGTAAAGGCGCACATCTTTCAATTTCTTCATAACTTCGAGAGCGAAGAAAACGGCAATGAAGAAACAGAGGATGAAAACGACGATGACGACGAAGCAAGCAATGACGACGAGATAACTGAGAGCGAAGCAACTGAAGAGCGAGAGACAGACGAAGAAGACGGCGATCAGACGGTACGATGGAACGACAGGAATGTTGAAGCTAACGACGGTAAAGATACAAAAACAAAAATATCAGAGCGCAAGCGCAGCGACAAACGAACAAATCAGAAAAAAGAGAGAGAGGTAAATCGCGAGAGAGGCGACTACGTAAATCAACCACCAAAATTTGTAATGAGTTTTAGAGACATTGAAGACTCCATACGCTTATTTGACGGCAGCGCAAATATTTCTATTGAAGCATGGGTGACAGAATTCGAAGAGACAGCTACGCTCATGAATTGGGACGAATTGCAAAAGTTTGTATTTGCAAAAAAGTCAGTTAGAGGGCTAGCAAAGTCATTTCTTTGCAGTGAGAAAAGTTTATCTTCGTGGAATAATTTAAAAGGAGCTCTCTTATCAGAATTTGGAACGACAGTCAACAGTGCTGTGCTGCATAAACAACTTGTGGAACGTAAAATGCAAAAAGAAGAAGGTGTAAGAGAATATTTTTTTCAAATGAAAGACATTGCGGGTCGCGGTAATATAGAAGATCGTGCTTTAATTCAATATGTTATTGACGGTATTAATGATTTAAACATAAACAAAACAATTTTGTACGGTGCGAAAGACTTAGCGGAGTTTAAAGAAAAATTAAAATATTACGAAATATTACGCGCGAATAATGAGAAAAGTGCGAACATAAAGAATGACAAAAAACAAAACATAAATATAAAATTTTCTAATGAGAATGGGAAAAAGAGTGTCGATAAGTGCTTTAATTGCGGCGAAAAAGGGCACAAAGCAACCGAGTGCAAAAACAAAGAGAAAGGAACAAAATGTTTTGCATGTAATAAATTCGGCCATATTTCTAAGAATTGTCCGAATAAGAAAGCAAACGAAGCAAAAGTAAATGTAAACATTATAAATGATTTTAAAAACCGAATGATAAAGCAAATTAACATTAATGGTTTCGAAACAAGTGCATTACTCGATACTGGTAGTAAGTTTAACGTTTTAAAAGAAAGTGTTTTCAAACGTTTGGAAAACTGTAAAAAGTCTGACTCAAACGTATACTTAATCGGTTTCGGTAATTCGGAGGCAAATAAAATAAAATCGGTCGGTCGCGTATTGATTAATTTTAATATAGACGATGAAAACTTTGAGATGCCATTTGAAATTGTTCCTTCTGATTGTTTAAATATTCCAGTTGTTATTGGTTGTGAAATATGTTCACAAGCTGAAATAAACATTAATCCAACGAGTCTAACGATTAAAAAACTTAAAAATAATGATGAAAATGACTTACAAAATATGATGAAAATAAATGCAACAGACGATTTCGAAAATAATTTTGAATTTGATGAAACTCTAAATAAAAATTTAAAACGTAAAGTCGTTGAAATTGTTAAAAATTATAAACCCAACAAAACTAAAACAACGAATGTTGAAATGAAAATTTTCCTGAAAGATGATAATCCAATTTCATCGAGACCACGTAGATTGCCTATGGCTGAAAGAATCATTGTCGAACAGCAGATAGACGAATGGTTGAGAGACGGTATCATCGAAGAATCGGAGTCGGAGTACAGTAGCCCTGTAGTTTTGGTACGCAAGCGTGATGGCACACCAAGACTCTGTATCGATTATCGACGAATTAATAAGGTGATTTTGAAGGATCGTTTCCCATTGCCACTAATTGAGGATCAATTGGACCGATTACAAAGCGCAAAACTTTTCAGTACCATAGATCTGAAGAACGGCTTTTTTCATGTCAACGTAGCGAGCGATAGCCAGAGATACACATCTTTCGTGACACATAATGGTCAGTTCCAATTCAAGAAGGTTCCGTTTGGACTATGCAACTCACCCAGTGTATTTCAGAGGTACGTAAACTCAATTTTTCGTGATTTGACTCGAAGAGGCATAGCCCTACCGTATATTGATGATATTATTATACCTGCCGATAATGAAGACGAAGCAATACAGCGTCTAGAAGAAGTGTTTTTGCTGTGCAGAGATTATGGCCTAGAGATCAATATGAAAAAATGCCAATTTTTGAGAAAACGTGTCGAATTTTTGGGACATGTCATAGAGAAGCACACGATTTCACCAACGCCAGCTAAAATCGAAGCAATAAAGAAATTCAAGTTACCAGAAAATTTGAAAGAGTTGGAAAGTTTCATCGGACTGGCTAGCTATTTCCGAAAGTTCGTTCAAGGATTTTCAACGATGGCTAAACCACTAACAGATTTAAAAAAGAAAGACAAAAGATTTGAAATGGGAAAAGAACAGATTTCTTCATTTAACGCGATAAAACATGCTTTATGCAATAAGCCGACGCTGAGGATATTCAATCAGAATTCGGAAACTGAGGTTCACACGGATGCTTCGATGCATGGATATGGAGCCGTACTGTTGCAAAGGGCATTTGATGATGGCAACCTGCATCCGGTGTACTTTATGAGCAAAAAAACCACTGAAGCTGAGAAAAAGTACTCGAGTTATGAGCTGGAGGTGTTGGCAGTAGTCGAAGCAGTGAAGAAGTTTCGTATATATCTTCTTGGCCTACATTTCAAGCTCGTCACCGATTGTAACGCGTTTACGAAGACCTTAACAAAAAAGGATTTGTGTACAAGAGTAGCGCGATGGGTTTTGCTGCTTGAGGAATACGATTATACTGTGGAACACCGATCAGGATCCCAGATGCGACATGTCGACGCTTTAAGTCGATATCCGATTATGATGATTAACGAATCAAATATTTTATGTGAAATTAGAAACGCTCAAAGCAGAGATGACAAATTGATTGCAATAAGAGAAATTCTTCGTGACAAGCCAAATTATGATGGATATTTTTTGAAAGGCGACGTTATTCATAAGCTAAAGGATGAACGAGAACTTGTTGTCATACCTGAAGAGATGCAAACCAATATTATTCGGCAAGTACATGACAAAGGACACTTTGCGGTGAAGAAGACAAAGGAACTCGTATCAAGAGATTTCTATATACCGAGGCTTGAAGAGAAGATACAAGGAGTAATATCTTGTTGTATTCATTGTATTCTATGTAATCGAAAACGTGGCAAAATGGAAGGAGAACTTCATCCTATCTGTAAAGGCGAAACTCCGTTGCAGACGTACCATGTGGATTTTCTTGGGCCACTTGAGTCGACAAACAAACTTTACAATCACATATTAGCAGTTGTGGATGCTTTCACAAAATTTATTTGGTTGTATCCCACAAAAACGACGTCAGCGAAAGATTTGATTCAAAAACTTCAAACGCAAAGCCAAATATTTGGGAATCCAGTCAGCATCGTATCTGATCGAGGCTCTGCGTTCACCAGTGAAGATTTCAAGAACTATTGTAGCGAACAAAACATCAAGCATTTTCTGATAACGACTGGCCTACCACGCGTCAATGGACAAATTGAAAGAATGAATGCCGTGATCGCTAACGTCCTTGCGAAACTTAGTCTTGGGGAACCAACGAAATGGTACAAACACGTGCAGGCGATACAGCAGCTAATGAATGCTTCATTTTCACGAAGTACGCACGCAACACCCTTTGAGCTAATGACCGGTGTGAAAATGCGGATGAAAGACGACTTGCATATCAAAGAGCTTATCGAAGCGGAAATTGTGAAGCAATTCGATGACCAACGAAACAAACTACGTCAGCAGGCAAAAGAGCACATCCTGCAAATCCAAGCAGAAAATAAGAAGTCATACGATCGTAAGCGGAAACCAGCACGAAAATATAAAGTTGGTGATCTGGTAGCCATCAAAAGGACTCAACTGGGCGGTGGTTTGAAGCTCAAACCAAAATATTTGGGGCCTTATGAGGTAACAGGGGTTAAACTAAAAAATTCTTATGATTTAAGTCGAACAGGTAATTGCTACGAGGGTCCCATGAAAACATCTAGTTGTGCTGAATTTATGAAGCCTTGGGTTCAATACGAAGACGATGATAGCGATGACACATTCGAGGCGAATGAAAATCAGAATGGCCGAGTTGTGGGAACTGTTTTTCCCTAAACAGTGGCAACGCTGTTTTAGGGGCGGTCAACGAGCTGTCAACGAGCTGGGGAGTCAGTCGAAACGGATCGCGAGTGAAACAAGACTTCTTTTGTACTTGGAACTTATTTTTAATAAACTGTACCATTCACATATTAATAAACTGTACCATTCATATATTAATAAGCTGTACCATAATAGTAAATAACAATTAATTTTTACTAATTTGTTTCTGCTAGGTTTAACGTAAATATTAATTATATTTATTGTGTTAGGTGTAAAAGGGCACAGTAACCAAAATTTATTAAATTAAACGGGGGATTTGGTTTAATAAATTTATTTAATTATTATTTTGTTTGATTTAGGGATATAGTGACTATTTTTAATTATTATAGTACGAGTATATATTTATTTTTATTAAGCGCATTATTAAATTAATTTTTCTTACATTAATAAATTTTATTTTAATAAAAATTATTTATGTTGATAATTTTATAATAATAATTAAAAATTTGTATAAAAAATTAAATTAATTAGGGCTAATTTAATAATTTTTAACGTAGCATAGTAAGGAGTTGCAAAAAATGTTTTTATTTTATTTTATTTTTTTTTTTTGGGTAGAGAGGGTAAAATTGCCTGCCGCATCATCAAAACTGTCGTCACAGATTTGGTATGTGAGAATTGCACCCACTAAAACATCCCCCTCCCTCGCTGAGAACATCTCCCCACCCTGGAACCGTTTTTATACTTCCTTCAAGGTGGAGATTCTCACTTCGTCCCTATTGGACTCTCAATATTATTCCTGCGTCCAGGTCCCGCTTTTTCCGTCGGTGTGTTTGCGTTCGAGGGCCAAGAGGTCGATGGGGATTAAGCAGCTAATTACCAGAATTGCCGGCTCCGATACAGTACGGTACGCTGAAGCTACTCGCAGAGCTGCGGTTCGTTGCACGGAGGATACAACTTTTCTTCGGGCGTGCACCTTCAGCTTGTCAGCCCACAATTCGTTACCACACAGCAGAATGGAGTGCGTTGTCATCATAAGAAGTTTCCTCTTGCTGGATGTCGTTCCTCCAATATTTGCCATTAGTCTGCTGAGAGAAGCCGTTACCCGTGCTGCCTTCGCCGCCGCATTTTGCATTTGAGCCCAGTAGGTGAGCTTGGAGTCAAGCTGAATTCCCAGTTACTTTATCACCTTTTGTGTCCTGATGGTCTCGGAGCAAACTCTCAAGTCGATTTCTATTGGAATGTGCTTTTTCGTGAGGAATAGCAGTTCCGTCTTTTCCGTGGCCAACTTCAAGCCATGTGAATCGAGCCACCTCTGAGTTCTGATCATGACCTGGTTCAGCTTTCTTTGGGCGTCTTCCGAGTCGCGTGCGGTGATGACAGCTGCAATGTCGTCTGCGTATCCGACTAGATGAATGTCATCTGGCATCTCTATGCGCAAAATGCCGTCGTAGCTTATGTTCCAAAGGTCCGCTCCGAGGATGGACCCTTGCGCTGCCCTTGACGTAATGGTTTTGCTTCGGGTGCCATTGTTGGTCTCGTATATCAACATTCCTTCTTTAAGGTAGCTCCGGATTATCTTCTTCAGATAAGCTGGTATCTGAAAACGATTTTCAAGTGCCTCGATCATATCCACCCATCTAGCGCTGTTGAAAGCGTTTCTGACGTCTAATGTAACAAGGAGCACCACTCGCCTGGAGTAGTGATTTCCTTGCTCTTATACGGCGTCAATTGTGGACTTTCCTGGTCGAAAACCGTGTTGTCGAGTGGATAATCCCCCAGCGTTTTCAATGGCTGCTGCTATTCGGGGTTTGAGGAGTCGCTCCAAAAGTTTGCCCGCGGTGTCTAGCATACACAGTGGTCGATATGCTGACGGTGATTCAGGGCTTCCTTTTCCCTTGCTGATGAGCACTAGCCGCTGTCTTTTCCATACGTCTGGGAATATTCCTTCTGTCAGGCAGGCATTGTACATATCGAGGAGTACTTGGGCATGGCTATTTGACACTATTTTGAGGACTTCTGCTGGAATACCGTCGATACCCGGTGCTTTGTTGCTCTGTAGGGTTATGGCGGCGGCTTTAAGTTCGTCTTCCGTGAAAGGAGGTGGGACTTCCTTGACCAGCACTTCCGATTCTTCTCTTAAGGCATGTATAGGAAATAGTGCGTTTACTATGTTTACCATAGCATGGTCTTCTAGTTGGGGTACCGATATTCTTGCTCCAAGCTTTTTCATTACGACTTTATATCCCAGTCCCCATGGATTGTTGTTTATGTCATTTCGGAGCTCCTCCCATTTCTTCTCCTTGCTGGTGCGAATAGCAGTTTTGAGGGTTTTCCTAGCAGCTTGGAGATCTTCTCTTTCGTCAATCGCGGATCCAGCACGCCTGGCCCTAGTGTATTTTCTTCGAAACCGCAGACAGACCCGTCTGAGTTGAGCTGTTTCCTCTGTCCACCATTAAACGGCCTTCTTGTGTTTATTTGGTCTTATTTTCGGCATCGCTTTGGTACAGGCTCTCTCTATACACTGCATGGTCTGCTTCACCTTGCTATTAGCATCGCTGGCGTGGCTGTCTAATGGAATGTTTGCCTCCAGCTCAGCAAGTAGCAATTCTGGATTTAACTCTGATACATTCCACTTGCGAGTTCCACGTCCACTTATGTTGTGGTCATAGATTGCATGCCATGGCACTTTTTTAATGGAAAACTTAATGTATTGGTGATCGCTTCCATTATAGTCTTCTAAGACTTTCCATGTACTTACTCTGTGAGCAATGCTCTCAGAAGCGACTGCAATATCTGGAAATGTACCCACGCATCCTGGTCTTCTAAAAGTGGCAGTGGTCCCTGTGTTTACGATGACCATTCCCAGTCTCGCGACCATGTCCAGTACCCGCCGGCCCCTTGAATTGGTTGTTTGCGTTCCCCATTCAACTGCTTTGGAGTTAAAATTGCCAGCGATTATGAGTGCTCCTCCAAACTCTTGTGCTTTATCTTCGATGTCATCGATCTTTTTCTGGAATACTTCTGCGCAGTCACTTGGAGTCAAGTAGCAGCTTATCAAAGTAAAGTATCGATCATGGACCCAAACGAAACCATCGCCTTTTCCATCTCCGGTTATGCTAAAATTGCTGCCTACAGGTAACCATATGGCCGCCGTTCCGCTCGTATCTGCAAGCCATGTTCCGCTTACGTTTTCCCTATATTGCTCACTGATTACTACAATGTCTGCTTTCTGCTCTATACTAATTTTTTCCAGTAATGCGTTAGCCACTCTGCTTCTGTGCAAGTTTCCTTGCAGCACTTTTATTTAGATGTCAATTTTTTGCTCATCGCGCATCTACTTGAGCTCGGGGTATGGTCTACCGGACTGCATAGAGCATCAACGCAGAGGCAGCACTTTGGGGTGTTACTGCACTCTTTTAATTTGTGCCCCGTTTCGCCACATCGTATGCACAAGCCTTGACCTTTCCTGTCAGGTCCTTTGCACTGCCATGTTAGATGACCAGGAGCAAAGCACCGGAAACACCGTTTTCTGTTATGCCCTGGCCTTAATCTGCAGTTAACCCATCCGATCCTGATGCGATCTTTCTCCAGCAGTATATTGGCGAGCTCCGATGACATCGTTACATAGGCTCGCACCTGTTCTCGACTATTTGGTGCTGTTATGTAGGAAGCAGTTACCATATTGTCGGGAAGTGACTCCTTTACGGCTTGGTGTACTTCTTCCTTTGTGGCGAGCAGATCGAGATCTCGTATCTGTATAGTGGCTCTTGGCTTAAGATCAGTCACAGCTGATGACTCTTGTAGTGCACCTTTTAAAAGTTCACAAAAGCCCTTTGTCACTTTTGCTCCTTTATCCAGCTCCAACAGAAGCCCACCTGCTCTTGTTTTCCGGATCGATCGCACCTTGGTCTGTGCATCCTCTGGTTTGACATTGCAGCGGATGCTTTTCAGGACATCCGCATATTTGAAACCCTCTGCTGGTTTGATAAGGACGGCTTCGGACTTTGATTTTGTCTCCTTTGTCCTATGTCTTCTTTGCATTGTTGTTCGTGACTTATCGCTGTCGCCCACTGAATTCTTTGCTGTTGCCACAAGTCTACTCCTTGTGAAAGTTTGCCACAAGGCTTAGAGGCCTTACTTTCGCAGAATTTTTTACCATCTTCTTGTTCTGCTGGGCTAGAAGCAGCTCGTTTGGGTCTAGCTAGCGTCGGTGTTGCTGAGGCGCTTGTCAGGGCCGTGTGCCTCGGTTTCGGTGCCGTAACAAGTTTACACTCGTTCTTCTTTTCCGTCCAGTTTCGCCGATAGCTTTCCATTACGTCGAAAAGCTCGTCTAGCTCGGAAACTCCGGTCTTTACGTCCATGCTCACGTTCTTCTGCTTGATCATGTCTTGCTTCATCTTCGTCAAGACTTTCCGACATTTCATGAGAACTTCTGCTTCTGCCGTTCTCATCTTTATGATGGATTCCTGTCTGGGTGAGCTGACGGGACATTTCATTAATACAGGTGTGGGATTTCCAGAAGACTCCTGCTGTTGTTGGTTCCCTTTTGCGCCAAGGGGCGTTTGTTTCGCGGCAGGGATGGTGCGCGATTTGTTACTCGCTCCATCTACCGGTGTATTACTCACTTGGGGTTGTTGCTGGTTTGTTACTCCCTCTTCTGGCGATCGCATAATTTTGCTACTTCTTCTAAAGCAGCTTCCCCTTTCTGGATCGCTTGGAGTTACTTTCTACTGTATTTGAGGTTTAGGTTGTGTTTGTTGCTTTGTTTCAGGTCATTTTATATGGGTCCCCGCTTCAAAAAGCTATCTCCGTTCGTTGTACAGTCGCTTTGCAAATATCCATATGGTTGTCTATGCAAGCAGGGAGTTGCACCGAGGGTTGGCACAAGTCTTCATGAGAACTTGTACTCAGAGCCAGGATAAGCGTTAGTCAGAATTGATGCTCAACTGAGCCTGTACCGCCAACTTAATGGTGACGCAACATCGAACGTACTTGAAGACCCGCCATGGTTTTAACGGGACGGAGGCAGTTACAGCATTAGCCCGAAAGCCATTTCCACCCGAAATCACTCTGGTGTACTGAGGTAACGGAATACTGCAGCTACCAGCCCAAGGCAGACAAGCACCAATTCGTGTTAATAAAATTACATTAATTAATATTAATCAAAATATGATTTGATTAATTGGATAAAATTGAATTCCTTGGAATTTTCTTAATTTATAAAAAGGCATAATTATTAAAATAGCAATAGATAAAACTAAAGCAATTATTCCTCCTAGTTTATTGGGAAAAGATCGTAAAATAGCATAGGCAAATAAAAAATATCATTCAGGTTTAATATGAATTGGTGTTACTAAAGGATTAGCAGGAATGAAATTACCTGGATCTCATAGTAGGTAAGGATTGGTATGTGTTAAAATTATTAAACCTATTAATATAATAATAAAACCAACAATATCTTTAAATGAAAAATAAGGATGAAAAGGGATTTTATTATTAATAGAATTTAATCCTATTGGGTTATTTGATCCTGTTGGGTGCAGGAATAGTAAATTAATAATTACTATTGCTAATACAATAAAAGGTAAAATAAAATTAAAAGTAAAAAATCGAGTAAGAGTTGCGTTATCTACCGCAAATCCTCCTCATACTCATTGTACTAAATCAATCCCTAAATACGGAAATGCGGATAGTAAATTAGAAATAACTGTAGCTCCTCAAAAAGATATTTGACCTCATGGTAAAACATATCCTATATAATTATTATTATTAACAGGCTAAAAGAACACCGCGACCTAAAAGATCTATTGTGCAGTCCTAGACTGTTTATAAATCTCGAAACTGCTGTGGGCTTAATTTTAACTAGGTGATTTGGAGATATGAACCCACTGCTAGCTAATTATGTCTGCGTCTTGCCACCGCTGGGCAAGTGCATAGAATATGTTCTGCCGTTTCCTGCTCCTCTTGACAGAGTCGACAGGAATCGTCTTCTACCACGCCTATTTTTTTCAGATGGTAATTTAGTCTACTATTATTATTCTATATGACCACGCCATCATTTTTGGCCGTAGTCCCCATGTTTTACCGTACAACTTCTGGCAAGCATAGGTTGCTCTTAAGGCTTTACTAGTTATGTATGATAAGTGGTTTTTCCAAGTTAGAGTTTTGTCTAGGATTACTCCCAGATATTTCATTTCATTGGACATTGTTAAGTTTGTGGTCCCTAAACTTAAGGTCCCCAGATTCAGTTTCCTTCTTTTGGTGAAGGGTACCACGTTTGTTTTATTCGGATTTATCGATAGGCCTTTCTCCTGACACCAGTTTTGAGTGATGTCAAGAGCTAGTTGCATGCGATCTGTTATGGTAGAGTCAAACTTGCCTCTGACCATAATTACCAAATCATCCGCAAAGCCCTGAACTTCGTATCCGAGGTCATTGAGAGTTTGTAAGAGCAACAGTAAGGGACAATTTGCTTTGCTGTCCCTGTTTCAAAGATTGTTGTTCTGTTTTTCAGCATATTGAGAACCCATGTTATGATCAGTCTTTATATACCTTTCCTGTTCATCCTCTCCTCAATTGATCTGAAAGTAGCGTTGTCAAAAGCACCCGTAATGTCAACCGATGTACAGAGAGCTATTTCTTTACCTTCAAACGCCTTTTCAATTTTGCTCGTTAAGCTATGTATAGCTGTCTCAGTCGATTTGCCTGATTGGTAAGCGTATTGTTCAATATGAAGACGAGAATCTTTAAGATAAGTTTCCCTGATATATTGGTCCAGAATTTTTTCCATAACTTTTAGCAGGAATGACGTTAGGCTAATGGGCCGATAGGCTTTTGGCGTGTGGTCCGCCCTTTTGCCTGATTTCGGTATGAAAGCCACCCTAGCCTTCGTCCAAGGTTTAGCCACTATGCCTAGTTCCAGGCTTATCCTGAAAATGTTTGTTAGCACAGGTGCTAATACATCAACACCTTGCCGAAGTAGGCACGGTTGTATATTATCGACACCTGGCGATTTGAATGGTCTAAAAGTGGAGATAGCCCATTTGGTTTTATTGACGGTGAAGATTCTGCGAGCCAGTGAGAGTTCCCTCCGTGTAGGCATCAAGAAACGAGTATTCTCGATGATTTCACTATCCTCTCCGCTAGTGGCACAGCCTGGAAAGAGTGTGTCCAACAAAAGCTGTCCTGTCTCTTCCAGGCTCTCCGTAAAATTTCCGTCAGGTTTCTTGAGTGTAGAAAGTCCATTCGAGTGATCTTTATTGAGTGATTTCTGGAGTCGGGTAGCTGCTGGGAGGGTTTCAATCTCCATACAGTACTTTTTCCATGAGTCTCTCTTAGATCTTCTCAACTCATTATTATAGGCCGTTAAGGCACTTCTATAAGATGCCCAGTCACCTTAGACTTGGCTCTATTAAAGAGTTGACGGGCTTTTTTGCGCAAAACATTTCGCTCCCCGCTCCACCAGGGTACGTTCCTAGAACGTTTCTTCACAACTAAATTGCAACTACTTTCAAAAGCCTTGATTATTATATTATTTAATTTGTTAACTTCAAGATCTAGTTCTTGAGAGCTACTTATTTTTTCACTAAGGCACGCAATATTTTGCTCTAAGTAAAAGTTATATATCGACCAGTTGGTCTTCCTAGCATTTCTTATTTCGAAGGTGCCTCGAATCTACCCCCCCCCCCCCCCCTTATTAAGCACCCTCCAATTAGAAATGTTATTTGATATGAATGCGCTAGTTAGGGTGAGATCTAACACTTCCCACTTATTGCATTCATAAAGATAGGCTCGTCACCCCTATTCACCACCACCAGATTGTTTTTCGTAATAAAATCAAGAAGTGACTCACCTCGCACGTTCGTGTCCGTGCTTCCCCATACCGTGTGGTGCGCCTTTGCGTCACCCACTGTAGACTGCGAGTGCGACAATACTCCGTAAGCTGCTGGAGCTCGCGCTATACCGCGTCCTCTGTGTCGCCAGGTAAGTACATGGAGGCCAGGACTACCGTTCTCCTCGCTTTGGCACTAGGCACTTCTGCCTGTACTGCCACCAGATCACGTTGTAGAAGCTCTGAAATTGGGAGGAATTTAATATTTTTGTTGATCATCATCGCTGCCCTCGGCCGGTCAACATTATTATCATAGATCAACTTACATGTTTTTGTCTGCAGACCATTTACGCGCCCATTTGTGGCCCATGGTTCTTGAATGGCTACAAAGTCGAGACACTGGTGTTCCACCAAGGCACTGAGCCTGTAAGAGGCTGCTATAGCCCTGTGGAGATTTATTTGGAGACAGTGAAGCTGCTTCCAAGAGTTTTGCGTTCGTGATGGGGCCTGGGACATTATTTCCCAGACCGATCCTTGCGGATCTTACCACCCTTTGTGCTCCGCAAAGTTTCCGCAGCCTCCGGGTCTTTTCGCTCCCATTTCCTGAGCCTACCAGAGAGAGCAGATGGTTTTGGACGTTGGACACGAGTGTTGCCTCTCTCCGCTCTCGGTACTGGCTTGGTGAAAATGGGCTCCGTTTTCGGCTTCTGGCTACTCTGCTTTGCCCGCGCTGCAACAGATGTTGTTGGTTGCTTTTCAACACCAACAGGAGATTTTGCCCTGTTCCCCTTCAGTCTAGGTCGGAGCTGGGCACTGCCAAAGCCATAGTAGACCTTGTTACCCAGTGTCCCGCCAGGGGTCCCGAGCAATTGCCAGCTCGACCTGGACACCTTTTTGTAGGCGATGGAGCACCCGCCACTCGCTGACACTAATGCCCGAATTCTCCGACTCCACTTGCCCCAAAATTCGGTCATCTTGCCAAGACACCGAGCCGGGAAAGTAGCCAACGAAGATCTTGGCCTTTGGCACTTTTGCCTCGTCCACCACCCTCAACTCAGCCCTCTCTCATGGCTTCATGGCTGGTATCCTTTCTTCAGCCCAGGCTACGGTTACGTCGTCCAGACATTTGATCGTCAACCATCCAGGCTTGAAACTACAGCCTGCAAAGTGTGGGTTCCCTGGGCCCCCACGAGTCCCGAGCATCTTGTCAAGAATACAGCATTGTACCTTCCCAATTTCTTCAGTGGACCATATGGCCTCCGGGAAATTGCTAGGTATAACCCCTTTCTTTTTGGAGCAGACTGTCTCCGCTAGAGTAGGCTTTGAACAGGGAACCCCAAAGGAGGCGCCCTGCATGTCATGTCTTTCAGAGACACTCGCCAATTTCTTTCTGGGACCAGGTTCTCCCCCAAGTAAGGTCTCCACCTCCTTCATCTGACCACAAGCCAGCGGGGCAACAGGGGGCACTATTGACATTTTATCAATATTTTTGTTGCCCTCCAGTGCAAACCGCTTTGTCGGCCTGGAGCTCGATGTCGGCGTGGAGCCATCTAAACGGGAGATTTTAGGGGAACATCGCGCAGACACATTGGCTGGATTTGCCGCCAAGGACCGAGCTGTTTCCAGCGATATGCCCCTGGCAAGCAAAGCCTTAAAACGTTTACGTCCAGCGCCGGACAGCTTCACCCTAAGTTTTGGAATCTTCTCTGGAGCAGGTTCAAGAAGATTTCTCTCCTGTTCCGAGGAGATAGACACCCCAGCCGATTCCTGGCTAAGTGGGATGTCCATCTCATCCGGCCTGTCGGGTAAGGACCGTGTGCCCCCCCCAACAGGTCGTGCTCCATGCTTTCATTGTCGATGGGACCAATGGCTGTTGGCTCATTGTAGCCACACTATGCACATTTGAAGGTGTGCAGTCCATTTTTGTTTCATATAGGCTTAAGTTTTCCATATATTTTTCTTTAATTTTCTTTTGCGTTTTGGTCACTCACGGGCGCCCCCGTGGTAAGGCTAATTAAAACCGTAGGTTCGCCGGACCTCGTACGGAGTTCGCTATTAAGCTTGACTCTACCCCGTCAAGCAAGCTCACTGGCATAGCTGTTCCACCGTGAATTTAGGGTGTTTTTTTGGGGTCAATAGGTCTGGTGAACCCTGCCCCAGGGAGTTTTCTCTCTCCCACGCCCGGCAATCGGCGACCCAAGTCCAGCAGAGACATGACCGTACTGAAAGTGGGTCATTGGTCTGTAAAGGAATTGCTGCACTTCCCCGAAGGGCTGACCAATTCTTAGTGTCTAGGCGATCCGGCAGTCTCAGTGAGACGTTCGATATTGGCCAGTACGACTACAAACTAGCCTTAACGACTGAGCAGGAATCGTAGAAAACTACTTTCAAACTGTGCGTTGAAGATAGTTCTTAGTTTGCGTAACTGGACCATGTCACCGTCTTTCATGTGCCATATTCCAGCACACAGTAAGCCCTACACCGCAACAAGGTGACTACCCAGCGTAGGAGACATATCATATAAAAGCAGTTCCTATTAGTAGAAATAAAATAATTGTTCCAATTAATCATGTTGAAGTATACACGTATGAACTATAATAAATACCTCGTCCAACTTGTAAATACGCACAAATAAAAAAAATGATGCTCCATTGGCGTGTAAGGTTCGTAACAGTCACCCATAATTAACATTTCGACAGATATGATTTACTCTATTAAAAGCTAAATCAATATCAGCTGTATAGTGTATGGCAAAAATAATCTTGTTAAAATTTGGATAATTAAACATAATCCAAGTAATGAGTAAATATATATTTTTATTGAAAAAGAAACATTTCATTAGAAGCTAAAGAAATAAGGTAAATAAATAATACAAGTATTCCTCCTAAAAAATCAAAATGTTTTTCTTATAAGCTCGGAAATTAAACAAATTAATAAAGTTTGAATTAATAATATTAAGCCTATAGCTAATGTAGTGTAATGTAATGTGAGTGTAATGTAGATCGCCTCCTCGTGGTGAACTCTGGATAGCGCTAAATGGTCTATATCCCCCCACCCCCGGCATCCGGTGCAACCTCCCTGTGGAGAGCACCTGATGTCAGACGGCACGACCCTATTCGTCCACGGACTACCCCCCAACAATCTTTTTATTTGATTGCTCCTGGGCTGGCGGGTGTGGCTTCTGAACCAATTACCACTGGGGTGAAACCCAGTGCGAACGGCTCCAGTTTAAGGTCACATCCGTCTCCGTCCCGTTAAAACCTTGGCAGGCCTCAAAGTACGTTCGATGTACGTCGTCATTTGGTTGACGATGTAGGTTTGGTTGAGACTAGCTCCCAATTAGCACTGGTCTGGCTCTGAGCATTCGCACCCATAAGGACTTGTGCCAACCCTCGCATGGCCTCCCTGCATTTGCATAGATAACCATGGGACCAATAAGGTGACTACATATTCGTATTGAGATAGCGGCTTTGAGTGGGGACCCTTTTTGCATGGACACATTCTTAAAACAATCCAACAAAAAACCAACGGCCAACCCACAAGGGGAGCCATCAACGAGCTCAGTTAGGCAAAAAACAGCCTTGAGCGCAGCAGCAACTTCGTCTTGGACATTTGTCGCCAGACCAAGGATGTCGTCGGGTGCTACGGCCAAAAGGCCAGCCCCGCTCCCAGCCACAAGCGCATCCTCACAGGGTCACAAAAACCCTGCTTCGGACCACCCCAGCACCAGGGCTGCTAGGCCGGCTGCTAGGGTCGCCCCTCCGTCCGCTCCTCGGACTGGTACAGGGAGAGCTCCGGCAAATAAGCCGACCTCCTTCAGCACGGGCCACAGCACCAATCTCCCTTCAGGTGCTCGCACGCATGTGAATACGTCTACACGGGCGTACAGAACCCGGAGGTCCGCCTTCAGGATTCTGCAAAGGTTGGAATCTGCCGACCTCGCTACAATGTCTGATAAAGACAAGGGAGCGCTGACATGGGCTCACCAAAATGTTGGTGCTCGTCCGCAGCCACCCCCTGAAGGTGCTCAGAAACGGCAATGGTCGACTGAGCACCCCTCCCAATCAGTCGTGCGGGAAACTAAACGCCCACGACTGGCTGCCAAGCCGAGACTTACACGGCCATTTAATGAGGTAGCCAAAGAGGGCCTCATCTGGGCAATCGTTGACACTGGAAACAGTGACGGTACCATTTCCCCAGCGAACTGGAAAATGGTGGAGAAGGCCCTTTTCAGGATCTACAGGGACATCCTGAGGGCCAATCCTGGCCCATCACCTGTATGCCGGGACACGGGATGGTATCAGGGGCACGTGAAGCTCATCACGTGCTCAGATGAGCGCTCGGCTGAGCTTTACAAGATGGCCATCTCAATGGTTGGCGAAATCTGGCCGGGGGCCAAGCTCTTAGCTGTTCCCAGAGACCAGATCCCGATATCACTCTGGTATACTGATGGAATCGAATACTGCAGCTACCAGCCCAAAGCAGACAGTTCATATATGTTTTCAAATCGTTTTCCTAGGGGCATACCGCGTCAGTTTCCATTTACTTGTGTCTCCCACTATGCCATCTGTGAATGGACAGGGAGCACTTCTTTAGACGGTGCCTACTCGTCTTGTCACATGCGTTTCTCAGAGTTTGCTGACCTTTTCAGTCGCACTCTCCTCGCTTGCCGCTCTTGGTCGGGGATTACTTATTGGTTATTCGCAGCTAACCTACTCTGGTACGCCACTCACTATCCGCCACCTGTGAACCCCACGGTAGCCTGAGCTTAGCCCCGCAATACAATCATAACATACAAACATCACTTTTTAAAATTAATAAATTTAAAGGCACTCAATGTAAAATTAATAATAAAAATTCCCGATTTTACCTGTTCTAAAAGAATAAATACCGGCAAAAATGTTCCCATGTTGTGTGTGAGAATATACATAAATATAAAGTATAGGCTGCTCTAAAAAAAGATAAGAAAGCTAATAAAATTATACTAATTCACGATCAACTTACAATTCTATTTAATAAAGAAATTTCTCCCAACAAATTTAAAGAAGGAGGAGCTGCTATATTACAAGAACTTAACAAAAATCATCAAAATGTTAATGAAGGTATAAAATTTAATAAACCTCGATTAATTAATAATCTTCGTCTTCCTAAACGTTCATAACTAATATTTGCTAAACAAAATAAACCAGATGAACATAATTCATGAGCAATTATTAAAACAAATGATCCACATATTCCTCAATAAGTTATGGTTATTAAGCCTGCTAAAACAATTCCTATATGGGCTACAGAAGAATAAGCAATTAAAGCTTTCAAATCTCTTTGACATATACAAATTAATCTAACTAAAATTCCTCCAACTAAACTAACTCTATAAATAATTATATTTTAAACCTATTATTTGAAGAAATCTAAAAACTCGAACTATTCCATATCCTCCTAATTTTAATATAATTCCAGCTAAAATTATTGATCCAGAAATTGGAGCTTCAACATGAGCTTTTGGTAATCTTAGATGAACTAAAAATATCGGTATTTTTACTAAAAAAGCAAAAATTATAGAAATATATAATAATACAAAATTTATTAAAAACTTTCTAATTATATAAAAATTTAAAGGACCTATTATATTATATAAATAAAAAATTCCAATTAATATAGGTAATGAAGCAAATAAAGTATAAAATAATAAATAAAATCCAGCTTGTAAACGCTCCGGATGATATACTCATCCCATAATTAAAAAGAAAACTGGAATTAAAGAACCTTCCAAAAATAAATAAAATAAAAATAAATTTATTCTTCTAAAAGTCAATACTAATAAAATTAATAACCCAATAACATTTAATAAAAATAAATGAATAACATTTTTATACTTTAAAATTGATTCTCTTGCTATTAACATTAAAGAACAAATTCATACTCTTAACAAAATTAAACCATAAGATAATAAATCACAACCTAAAAAATAAGAAATAAAAAAAATCTAACTAAAAACATTATATTTTGAACTGCAAAATATATTATTAATAAAACATAATGGAACTAAAAATAATACTAATATTACTAATTTTAACATTGTAAAATATTAAAATATTGAAAATAATCATTTCCATGAGTCCGAATTATAGAAACTAAAATATATAACCCTAACGCTCCCTCACAAACTCTAAAACATAAAAATATTATAGAAAAAAATGCCTCATAATTTATTATGTTTAAATAAATTATTAATAAAAAAAATAAACAAAGAACAATATATTCTAAACTTAATAATATAGAAAGTAAATGCTTTCGATTAAATAAAAATTACAAAATTCCTCTAATAAATAAAATTACTGGAACTATATAATAAATAAATATAATCATTAGTTTTAATAGTTTAACAACAACTTTGGTTTTGTAAATCAAAAATAAGAATTATTTTTTTAAAACTTTCAAGAAAAAAGAAATTTCTTTTTCATTAATCTCCAAAATTAATATTTTTAATAAACTTCTTCTTGATATCATCCAATTAATTATATACTCCCTATTATTAACACTTAGTTTAATTTTTATTCAAATAAATCATGTTATTGTTCCGATTGCGCCGGTTAAAGGTCATGGGCTGTAGTCAACTAAATGAAAAGGATGGTTAGAGTGTGTAGACATTAGGTAAAAATATATAAATTTTAATTTACTTCTCTAGAATAAAGAGTTCTTAAAACTGCAAATACATATGATTGAATAATAGAAACAGCTGATTCAAGTATTAATAAAACAATTTGTCTGATTAATAAAATATTAATTATAATTATTGATATTGAAGGCCCAGTATTTCCAGAAGAGTTAATAATAAATGTCCAGCAATTATATTAGCTGTAAGTCGTACAGCTAATGTACCTGGTCGGATAATATTTCTAATAGTTTCAATGCAAACTATAAATGGTATAAGAATAGCTGGTGTTCCTTGAGGGACTAAGTGGGCAAATATATGATTTGTTTGATTTAATCAGCCATAAATTATGAATCTTATTCATAAAGGCAGAGTTAAAGTTAAATGACTAGTTCTTGTAAAAATGTAGGGGAATAACCCTATAAAATTATTAAAAAGAATTATTGCAAATAGTGAAATAAAAATAAATGAAGATCCATTGTGTCCTAATGGCCTTAATAATGTTTCAAATTCTTTATGTAAAGTTAATAAAATATTAGATGAATAAAATAAAATTTAATCGAGAGGGCATAAATCAATATAATGGAGGAATTATTAATAGCCCAAGAAAGGTACTTATTCAATTTAAAGATAAGTTGAATAAAGAAGATGAAGGGTCGAATACAGAAAATAAATTAGTTATCATTTTTAATTTATAGAAATAATTGATTTATTATTAATTTTTGATAATTTAGGTACGATATGAAGAGTTGAATAATAATTTATTATATTAAATATAATAAAACTTATTGAAAATAATAAAAATAAAATTAATCATCTAATAGGGTGTATTTGAGGAATTAAAAAATATTAATTAAATTTTAATAATTTTAGTTTGACAAACTAATATTATATTTTAACTAATTTTTTCATTAACTAATTTACTATAAAATGGTTTAAGAGACCAACACTTGCTTTCAGTCACTTAATGTTAGTTTATGTGAGTTATTACTCATTTAATAAAATAATTAGTAGGAATTCTTCCAATAACAATAGGCATAAAACTGTGATTTGCCCCACAAATTTCTGTACATTGACCATAAAATAAACCTACACGATTAATAAAGAAATTAGTTTGATTTAGGCGTCCAGGTGTTCCATCAACTTTAAACCCCGAATCTTATTATCTACATCTAATAATGAAAATTTTCATTTATTAATTCATTTGTAGGAATTATATATGAATCAAATTCTACATTAGAAAAATCTGAATATTCATAGCTTCAGTATCATTGATGACCAATTGTTTTAAAAGTAATCTCGTAAAGAAGGGAATGCAATAAAAAGTAAAATAATAGCAGGCAAAATTGTTCAAATAATTTCAATAGTTTGAACATGTAATAAATAACGATTTGTTTTTAAAGCAATCTCGTAAAGAAGGGAATGCAATAAAAAGTAAAATAATAGCAGGCAAAATTGTTCAAATAATTTCAATAGTTTGAACATGTAATAAATAACGATTTGTATATTTATTAAAAAATAATATAAATATTAAATATCTTACTATAATTGTAATTATTACTAAAATTAATAATGTATGATCATGAAAAAAAATTAGCTGTTCCACTAAAGGTGAGGCTCTGTCTTGAATTCCTAAATTAGCTCATGTTGACATTATTCTAATAAAAATTAAATCAATTTTATATATAGAGCTTAAATCTATTGCACTATTCTGCCATATTAGAAATTAGTTAATAAAGGTAATTCAGCATATCTATGTTCTCTAGGAGCAGTATTTTGATACCACTCAATAGAGGAATTTAATTGTATACTATAAAAAATTCAACAGCAAAGAATTCCATGGGCGACAGCGATAAGTCACGAACAACAATGCAAGGAAGACATAGGACAAAGGAGACAAAATAAAAGTCCGAAGCAGTCCTTATCAAACCAGCAGAGGGTTTCAAATATGCGGATGTCCTGAAAAGCATCCGCTGCAATGTCAAACCAGAGGATGCACAAAAGGGAACCAACAACAGCAGGAGTCTTCTGGAAATCCCACACCTGTATTGATGAAATGTCCCGTCAGCTCACCCAGACAGGAATCCATCATAAAGATGAGAACGGCAGAAGAAGAAGTTCTCATGAAATGTCGGAAAGTCTTGACGAAGATGAAGCAAGCCATGAAACGCGAGCATCGACGTAAAGACCGGAGCAGAAGAACGTGAGCATGGACATAAAGACCGGAGTTTCCGAGCTAGACGAGCTTTTCGACGTAATGGAAAGCTATCGGCGAAACTGGACGGAAAAATAGAACGAGTGCAAACTTGTTACCGCACCGAAACCGAGGCACACGGCCCTGACAAGCGCTTCAGCAACACCGACGACGGCTAGACCCAAACGAGCAGCTTCTAGCCCAGCAGAACCAGAAGACGGTAAAAAATTCTGCGAAAGTAAGGCCGATGGGTGGCAAACTGTCACAAGGAGTAGACGTGTGGCAACACGAAGTCAAACACAGGAAAATTCAACAGCAAAGAATTCCGTGGGCGACAGCGATAAGTCACGAACAACAATGCAAGAAAGCTATAGGACGAAGGAGACAAAACCAAAGTCTGAAGCCGTCCTTATCAAACCAGCAGAGGGTTTCAAATATGCGGATGTCCTGAAAAGCATCCGCTGAAATATCAAACCAGAGGATGCACAGACCAAGGTGCGATCGATCCGGAAAACAAGAGCAGGTGGGCTTCTGTTGGAGCTGGATAAAGGAGCAAAAGTGACAACGGGCTTTTGTGAACTTTTAAAAGGTGCACTACAGGAGTCAGCAGTTGTGACTGATCTTAAGCCAAGAGGCACTATAGAGATACGAGATCTCGATCTGCTCGCCACAAAGGAAGAAGTACATCAAGCCGTAAAGGAGGCACTTCCCGAAAATATGAGAACTGCTTCCTATGAAGATATGGTAACAACTATAACAGCACCAAATAGTCGAGAGCAGGTGCGAGCCTATAAATAATAATAATAATTTAAAAGATCTTTTGTGTCATACTAAATTTGTCATCTATGATCCATGTGATCACAATTGTCCGATCCACTATGCCCTATAGGTTTAGTACCGGCGTTTCTTCCGTAATGCCATAGCATTTCGTCCGTTTGGTGATGTCAAATCGTCACAATAATTTATCAGGTTCTTTTCTACCTAGATGTTCCTTCTCTAGAGAAAGGAAGTAGCTGAAAGTCATGTTCTTTCATTATCTTTTCCGCTTTATGGATGAATTTGAGAATGTCCATAACTTGAGCATTCTTTAATTCCTCCAGAGCCAACTGGTCGCGGTGGAATGTATTCATTCTAGTTCTTGCCAACGCAATGCAGTCGCACAGTCTGTGTTCCGTGGTTTCATATTTTTCTAGACAGAGCCGGCACTCCGTATCATCAAGAATGTGGATTCTAGTCAGGTGATATTTCAGGTAATAATGACCTGATAGAAAACCTACTATTTTTCCTATGTCTGCTTTGCACATATTGCGCAATTCTTTATTGTAGGTGAATGGCCTTACCAGTCTTTTGGCTTGGCGAAGCCCCTCCACCCCTTCCCAGTGTGACATTCTGAGACTATGTTCCCAGTTATCTACCCTGGATATAGCCTCCGCCCAGTTGGTACCACTGTATGGCTCCGGACCTATGAGGCTTGCTGCGGAACCGGCCCTAGCCAGCTCGTCAGCAATTTCGTTGCCTTCAATTCCCGAGTGACCCGGGACCCAGCAAATTGCAACGTTATTTGTTGCCCGTAGAGATTGTAGGTTGTTGAAGCATTCTTCCACCAGTTTCGATTCTAAAGAATATGAAGCTAGTGCCTGTAATGCAGAGGTGCGAGCCTATGTAACGATGTCATCGGAGCTCGCCAATATACTGCTGAAGAAAGATTGCATCAGGATCGGATGGGTTAACTGCAGATTAAGGCCAGGGCATGATACAAAACGGTGTTTCCGGTGCTTTGCTCCTGGTCATCTAACATGTCAGTGCAAAGGACCTGACAGGAAAGGTCAAGGCCTGTGCATACGATGTGGCGAAACGGTGTTGTGCTGCCTCTGCGTTGATGCTCAACATTAGACGTCAGAAACGCTTTCAACAGCGCTAGGTGGGTGGATATGATCGAGGCACTTGAAAATCGTTTTCAGATACCAGCTTATCTGAAGAAGATAATCCGGAGCTACCTTAAAGATAGAATGTTGATATACGCGACCAACAATGGCACCCGAAGCAAAACCATCACGTCAGGGGCAGCGCAAGGGTCCATCCTCGGAGCGGGCCTTTGGAATATAAGCTACGACGGCATTTTGCGCATAGAGATGCCAGATGACACTCATCTAGTCGGACACGCAGACGACATTGCAGCTGCCATCACCGCACGCGACTCGGAAGGCGCCCAAAGAAATCTGAACCAGGTCATGATCAGAACCCAGAGGTGGCTCGATTCACATGGCTTGAAGTTGTCACGGAAAAGACGGAACTGCTATTCCTCACGAGAAAGCAGATTCCAATAGAAATCGATTTGAGAGTTTGCTCCGAGACCATCAGGACACAAAAGGTGATAAAGTAACTGGGAATTCAGCTTGACTCCAAGCTCACCTACTGGGCGGAAATTCAAAATGCGGCGGCGAAGGCAGCACGGGTAACGGCTTCTCTCAGCAGACTAATGGCAAACATTGGAGGACCAGCAAGAGGAAACTTCTTATGATGACAACGCACTCCATTCTGCTGTATGGTAGCGAATTGTGGGCTGACAAGCTGAAGGTGCACGACCGAAGAAAAGTTGTATCCTCCGTGCAACGAACCGGAGCTCTGCGAGTAGCTTCAGCGTACCGTACTGTATCGGAGCCAGCAATTATTGTAATTAGCTGCTTAATCCCCATCGACCTCTTGGCCCTCGAACGCAAACACCTACGGGAAGCCAAGATGGGTAAAAATACCAGAGGAACCGCGCAAGATATAAAGCAAAAAACCGTGCACCATTGTCAAGAACGGTGGGCCGCCGAGAGTCGCGGAAGATGGACAGCGAGACTCATACCCGACATAACGAGCTGGAGGAACAGCCGGAACCGTCAATATCTACCTCACGCAGTAACTGTCTGGTCACGGATACTTCTGCAAGTACCTACACCGAATGGGAAAAATTGGAGGGCCTGAGTGTATATATGGCGAAATCAATGTGGATGATGCAGAGCACACCTTTTTCAAATGCACAAGGTGGCAAACAGAGCGCACCACATTTGAAATGGAAATCGGGGAAACCTTAGCCACCGAGAACATTGTGGAGGTTATGCTAAGCAGCAAAGAAAACTGGGACCACGTCGATAAATATGTGGAAAATGTGCTCCGGCGGAAAATACGGGACCTGGACGCAGGAATAATGTTGAGAGTCCAATAGGGACGAAGTGAGAATCTCCACCTTGAAGGAAGTATAAAAGGGGTTCCAGGGTGAGGAGATGTCCTCAGCGAGAGAGGGGGATGTTTTAGTGGGTGCAATTCTCACATACCAAATCTGTGACGACAGTTTTGATGATGCGGCAGGCATTTTTACCCTCTCTACCAAAAAAAAAAAACAGAAAAAAAATGTTATGATTGTATCTAAATAGTTTAATAAAAATATTCATTTGTGGTGTCAAGGATATGGAATAATTGATTTTAGATCAGTTTGTTCAATTAGATTTGTAATTTTATTAAATTTTAGAAATCTTTTTTTTAATGGCTATTTGATTTATAAATATAGAATTCATTTATTTTTTAGAGTGAGAAGTTGTGTCATTAAATTCTTCAAGAATCATTATAGCTATTTTATTAGATTGAATAAGTTTATTATTTACATCATTTGTTTTGTTAATTTCTTGTTTAGTAATTTATTACAGAAAAGAATATATTAGTGAAGATATTAATATTAATCGTTTTATTTTATTAGTCTTAATATTTGTGATATCTATAATATTATTAATTATAAGTCCAAATTTAATTAGAATTTTGTTAGGTTGAGATGGACTAGGTTTAGTTTGTTATTGTTTAGTTATATATTTTCAAAATGTAAAATCTTTTAATGCAGGAATATTAACAGTTTTATCAAATCGAATTGGGGATGTAGCTATTTTATTAGCTATTGCTTGAATATTAAATTATGGGGGGTGATCTTTTTATTTTATATTAGAAATTTTAAAAAATAATATAGAAACACAAATTATTACAGGATTATTAATTTTAGCTGCAATAGCTAAAAGTGCACAAATTCCATTTTCTTCTCGATTACCTGCTGCGATAGCTGCTCCTACACCTGCTTTCATTCTTCCACTTTAGTTACTGCGGGTATTTATTTAATAATTTGATTTAATATATTATTAGTTGATAATTTATTTGGTCAATTATTATTATTATTATCTGGATTAACTATAACAATAGCTGGGTTAGGGGCAAATTTTGAATTTGATTTAAAAAAAAATTATTGCTTTATCAACATTAAGATAATTCGGTTTAATAATAAGAATTTTCTCAATAGGATTTTATAAATTAGCTTTTTTCACTTATTGACTCATGCTTTATTAAAAGCTTTATTGTTTATATTGTTGTAATATTCTCTCTTACGGTACGGTCTGGTTTCTTTTCACTCTGCTTGCAAATCTAAAAAACTTTAAAAAAAAGTGTCAAAGTGCGACAGGACGTTTAATTGGCATTTTTTGATAAATACTGTTTAGTGGTGGTTGCAGTCTGCCATTTAATAAAAAGAAATAGTGACAAAAGTTAAAACAAAATTACAAAATACATATATATAGGTAAGTGCGCCAAATGAGTGTTTTACGCTCGCCACAGAGCGAGCGTAGGAATACACAAAAAAATGAGACAGTTATGGAAAATCAAAGAGCCGGCTCTCCTATGAGTGCGTTCCCTATGATAGTCAATAGCGGTCCATCTATGCCGAGTGTCCGTCAGAGAGCGATCTTCTCCACAAAAAAATCAAAAGGTTGATGGTATAAATATGCAAGGTGCCCTGTCCTCCTCAAACAATTTTTCCGATGCCCTAACGACCACTATCAAAATAATTACAACTCTAGCTTCATCAAATGCAACAACAAATACAACCGTTTCGTACACAAATTCAATATGTGCAAGCAAACTCACTACAGCTTCGGCTCCACCTCTAATTACTGAATCTTGCTCAGCAGCAATTGCCCGTTCAACACATAACAGCATTAACACACTCTCATTTAAGCACCCACTAGGAAATACACAAAATTAATCAGCATATAAAAGCCGTGTACTTACTCCTAAAACTCACTCAACAACAATAACCCACTCATCAGATAAATATATTGATTCACTCACAATAAAACACCCAGTAGGAAATATTCAAACCGATCCACAATCCAAATGTCGTAAGCGCGCTATGGAATGCAGTATGGAATGCGAACGGCCTTTCTCGTCATAGTTATGAAGTCAAAACATTTATGGAACAGCACAAATTTGACATAATGCTAATATCTGAGACACACTTCACAAGCAAAAGCTTCTTAAAAATAAATCAATACAATATATATCACACAAATCATCCAGCCGGCACAGCACGCGGTGGTACTGCTATCATCATTAAAAACAAAATAAAACACACAGTACAAGACAATTATGAAAAATTTCACATTCAAGCAACAAGCATAACAATACATGACCAATATGGACCGCTAACCATAACATCATTGTATTGCCCTCCGAGGTATTCCATTAAAAAAGAGCAATATTACCATTTTTTTCAAACACTTGGTGTGGAATTTTTGGCTGGTGGTGATTACAACGCTAAACACCAATTTTGGGGTTCTCGGACAATCAATCCGAAAGGAAGAGAGCTACTAAAAACAATGCAAGACCACAACCTTATACACGTATCAACAGGTCAACCCACATACTGGCTATTCGATAGAAACAAAATTCCAGATGTCATTGACTTCTGCGTGATGAAAGGTGTTCTCAGAAGCTGTGTTGAGATATCCCCGTCGCTGGATCTGTCATCAGACCACTCTCCTATTATTGCAACACTGAACTCGAAGGTAGAATGCACAATAAAACCAATCACTCTACATACGAAACAAACAAACTGGTTCCATTTCAAGGAAATTGTAGATGACATTCTGTGCGTCAATATTTGTCTGAAGAGTGCTGAGGATATTGAGTTTGTTGTTGAAAATTTTAATCATTTGATCAGGGTTGATCTGAATTATTGGGGGTCAATATATTTATAAAAAGTTAATTAATTTTTCTCAGTTATTAAATATTTTACAAAATAATAATTTAAAAATTTATTTATTATCATTTTTTATATGAATTATTATTTGTTTATTATTAATATATTTAAATAGCTTAATTCAAAGCTCTATATTGAAGCTGTAGTGATGACTATTTTAGTCTTTAAATATTATGAATTAATTTTAGTAATTTATAAAATAAAGCTATTTAATTTTACATTGAAAATGTAAAGTTTTTATTAAACTATATAAATAGAAGTATAAATGGAATTTAACCATTAAAAGATAAAAGTTAGCGGATTTTTCTTAAGCATTTTACTTCTTTAATTGGAATAAATTATTCAATCTTATCATTAGCAGTGATATAACTCTTTTTGGTTTCAATTAATATAAATTGAGGGTAAATTTACCTACTATTAGGTCGAAACTAATTGCAATATATCGCTTCATATTTGTATATATATATATATATATATATATATATATATATATATATATATATATATATATATATATATATATATATTTATATATATATATATATATATATATATATATATATATATATATATATGTATATTTATATGTATATATATATATATATATATATATATATATATATATATATATATATATATATATATAATCTTCAAATTATAAAATTAGAGAATTTAATAATAATGACTATATGAGTAAGTCGATAGTCGTCAATTCTGTGTATATGAAGATTATTTTGTTAACGAATTTATTGACAAGACAAGTTACAACAGTAGTTGCAATTGCGTATGTGGTTATGCCACAGTGATAATTTTTCAGAACAAGAAGATTTCTTCTGAAAAATTATTCCGGTGGCATAACCACATACGCAATTGCAACTACTGTTTTAACTTGTCTTGTCAATAAATTCGTAACAAAAATTATCTTAATAATGATTATAGGTAAAATTAAAGCAATTTCTACATCAAAAATTAAAAAAATGATAGTAATTAGAAAAAATCGTAAGGAGAAAGGAAGACGAGAGGATGAACTTGGGTCAAATCCACACTCAAAAGGAGAATTTTTTTCTCGGTCTATGATGATTTTTTTTGCAAGAATTGAAGCTAAAACTATTACAAATACAGAAATTAGTGATAAAATTATAATAATAAATATGAATATAATAATTTTTTATGTTATTAATAATAAACTTTATGATTGGAAGTCACATGTACTTTTTATACTATATAAAAATTAATTACCTCATCAATAAATTGAAATGTATAAAAATAATCAGACAATATCAACAAAATGTCAATATCAGGCAGCTGCTTCAAATCCAAAATGATGATTTTTAGAAAAATGACATTTTAAATGTCGAACTAAACAAACATATAAAAATGATGTTTGTTGGGGTATTGTCCTTGTTTGACGGGACGTCCTTCTGCTGTGCGCGCGTGTACCTGAAACCCTAAACCACTTTGTTCCAAATAAAACTCACAGGCACTTTTCATTTTGAAGTCAAAATCACAAGAAGACTTATTCTTACCAATACTAAATCTTATATACTATTTCTCAACACTTATCTCAGTCTGTGAACTGACCTTTCTGGTGTTCCAGTTCCGCATCTGCTAATTGGTGTCAGTTGGTCAAGCCAACTGACCTACTACAAAAGTGGCGACGGTGCATTACGCTGCCCTCGTCGACTCGACTGCGGAACTGTAATACCCTAAAAGTTTACATTGTAACATTACACATACCATTTTAGCTTAAAATACTTAGACCCTAAAAGTATGTCTTACTGTTAAACAATTTTAGCACATGCTAATCCCACAGAGTGTGGCATCTATTAGGAGTCGATGCTGTGAGTCAACTACACGAAGGTAGCTTGGTTCTAACTCACAACATCCCTCCCCTCTTTCTAAAAGAAGTTAGTGCAACTAACTTCTAAAGAATTCTTACAATATTTTTTCTTTTTCCTGCACTTTAGACAATCCGTGCATTTTCTTAAACCTATAGTATATAAATATAATGTGTTTTAGTTTTTTTTTTTTCAAATCGTCTTTTTTCATTTTGGGTTCTTTTTAAATCCTTTTTTATTCTTTTCTTTATTGTTTTTTTTTTTTTACTTCTTCCTTTATAGTTTTTTTCCCCCCTTTTTTATTTTGTAGTTATATTCCCCTTTTTATGTTTGGTTTTTCATCGACTCTTTTCTCACGGGCGTACAATACAATTTACTTCTATACTTAAGATCTTATATTTTACTATGATATTTACATCCAAAATCTTAGGTTAAAACCTCTGCTAACTGATGATCCGGTTGTCGGCTGCCGTTGTCGGTATGGTTATTGTGCTGCGCCGTTGGTGTGGTTGATTCGAGTCTTTGAAGGGCTGCTACTATTTTGCACCATTTCTTCGAAATGAGAGTCATCACCATCATTATTACCAGGATGAGACCAGCTATACTGGCTACGCCTCCCTTCATCCAGGTGTACACTATCTCTCAAGAATTGGTGAGGTGTGATACCCTTTCAACATCTTCTGCTTCCTTTACCAAGTCGCTGATCGCTTTGGTGTTCGTTGTTAGGGTTCTTCGTAGATCCTTGAAGTGCATGAGTGCGACTGTGTTCGGTGTTGTGAGAGTATGGCCAGAATCACTTCGTTTGTGATTTCCCAGCAGCTCCCGCAGTTTCGTCCTTAAACGGTTTGTTCCCATGACGGACGTTGAGAATTTGTACCGTGACTCTTCTTGACTTTTATGGACCAGCATTACTCATTTGCCAATTACTGTGCAACCAGCTTCGATGGTCATAAAACCGGTGTCCACTAATTCCAAACGTGTGGTTTCGTCTGAGCACACCGCCGTGAAAGTCACCTGGTCGTCAAAATGGTAGAGCCATCTGTTTATGGCTCTGGTAGCTATCAGAATTCCTCCCGTGGCTGGAATGGCTATGTGATCGCATTGATCTTGCTCATGCTTCAAGACTTCTATCTCGCAGTAATCGCTTGCTCGCGTAATCACTTTCCCGGGATGATAGCATAAACGTTTTGTTGTGCCCACCTCTCGACATTTCCCCTCGTCCTCTATTGATAGGCCGATATAGTGCTCTTGTGCCTGGCTTGCTGCTATGTAATCGTATCTCGTCTTCGGCAGCACGCACAAGTCTGGGTTTAGTCTTTTGGGTATAGGATACACTTTGTGCATCGTAAATAACTCCAATAATGGCACTGGAATCTTAACGACCACTTTCAAACCGTTCTCCGCCATTTCTGTGAGAACCTCGGCTAGTTCATAGAACCGCTCCGGTGCCTCGCTATACCATGAAATTCCTTTCATCGACACTGGTGACGCTTTGAGTAACTCATCTGACGTCAGGAACAACGGGTGTAGCTTGCCATGTATCAGATCATCAAGCACCACTATCTCCGTTTGCTGTTGGTCCTGGAACCTCAGCATCTCCTCAGAAATAACTTTCCCCAACATGAAAGATTCTGCCAAGTTCACTTCTGCTTCCTCATGTCTCTTTCCAATGCCTTCCAACGCCAAGTGCATCTCTTCCAGCTCTTGGAAAGTCTTATTCACTGCTTCGTGAAGCCCCTGATAACCTGCTCTTATCACAGTCACCTCTTTTCCCAGCAATGACAATGTCTTTGATTGTTTCTTCTCAAGGTCCTGTAAGTGACCATAAATTCGATCTAAATCCTGGTGGTCCATTGTACCAATTGCCCATTTGAGAATTTCACCGCCAGCATCTATTAGCGACCGGCGTATCCTCCCTTTCAGAGACAATGTCTTCTCTTTTTCCAGAAATCTTCTCATTATTGTCTCTATTTCCAAAGTCGAAGAATCGCATCTACGTTTTAGCTCGGTCCCACTGGCCGCTGCATGCCTCTCACATAACTTCCTGGTTGTCTCCTGCATTCCTTTGAACTGTTCCACAAAAATCTTCAATTCCGTTCGTGGAAGCTCAGTTACAACCACCTAATAATTTTTGGCGAACCATACATCTCCTGTTTTTTCCAGCAATACATCCGTGTCCGGTAGTTTGTTCAACCGCACTCCTGCACGTATCCCGTTGGTAACCGCCATCAACATCACTAACATGATCTATAACCGTAATAGAGTAAAATTTTCCACTAAACATACGATACTTCAGAATAAATATACAACAATATCTTCATAACCTGCTTATTCTATAATTGAATTCTATATCATTCAATTTTACGTCCACTCGTCTTCTCCCCTTACATTATTGGATTCGCTACCGCATCCTATAGGAAAAGAGGACTGGACTATGTGTTATTATTGCCATATAGGGCATCAGTTTCGCTTTATTAATTTTCCGTGCTCTTTTTCAACACGTGAGTTATCACTTATTTTAGTTTTGAAGCAATTCATATATATTCACTATATATTTCATAGCAGTCAATTATTGGATCCAAATTTATCTATAACCTGATATGTATATATCCATTAACGATCGTCTCTTCCTAGATCGTACATGGCTACATACATATATTCAAGGCACTATTTTATCAATAAACCTATACCCACTTTCCTATAATATGCCTTTCTTCATTTACCTATACACTAAATGCCTAATTAATAAACAGAAAAAAGATTTGTATATTTATATAATCCGCTGCAAAGTCTGCAACCTCCTAATTCCTAATTTCCCGCCTTCAAATACTTAACTACACAATAAAAATACCTACTTGTTCAAATATATATTCGCATACTTACTCTACACCTAGTACCCCATACTTGAAATATGGTCGTTGGGTGCTCATTCTTCTTTTAGCCGAACCTGCCCACTACAGTATGACCTGATTATCGCTGGTCGACTTGAGAACATGTCTCAGCACTTTAGCTTAGCTAATTTAGGTTTAACTTTTTCTGTTTTTTTGTTAAAATTTGCCTTGTTAGCACATTTTCGAAAACAGACCTCTCATTGATTTACTATAAAACCGTGCTTTTGCGTTGTATTTGCCACACTTCCAAAAGAAATCCAACAAGATGATGACACCAACCTTAAAATTAGGAGCTGCTGTTATTCACCACTCCAAGGTATTTGCTGCTCTAAAAGAAACGGGAACCCCCCTGCTGCACACTGCCTCGCTGAATCTAGACTCAACTGAGATTCGACGCCTCCTCGACTAGCCATGGGGGCCCAACCAATGGCTGACCCAGGCGCTGCCGTATGTGTGTATGTATTTAATATACATACGTACCCATTCCTCATACCCATTCCTCATAACTAGAATACTTATTTTTTTTAAATATACGTTCGTACATTCACTCTGTACATCATACACATATATACATATTCTCTTACTTCACCAACGGTGCCGTTGCCTGGCTTTAACGCTTATGCGTCAAATTTCATCGCATAAACTGCCTTATGTATGTACGAGTATGTACATATTTGCAGTTAAGTTTTATATTTCTTACCCACGATTGTGCAATGAACCCGTTTATTATTATTTAATATGTAAATAATATATATATGTAAACAAAAAAATATTTTTCTCTACTGTCTTCATTCGGCAATAGTGCTTAATAAGCAGATTTTCATTACGTCAATTTTACTTGCCCGAGTTTAAGCGGCACACTTTTACTGGCATTGACTCTGAAAATCGGCGCTGTGTGTGTTATTTGATACACACCCGTACATGTTTACATTGTTACTCTTGTGTTAACATTTGTAAAACACTATTAACAAATGTCTTTAGTCGCGTGGTCTAATGTGGAATAATTTCAACAAATTATTATGTAGCTTTTTATTTTTGCCCATAATCGTTACGACTGTTGTAACTGGGCTTCGGATCTCTGCTACCACATACGGACCTATCCACACAGGTGAGAATTTGTTTCTCCTAGCCTGATTCTTCATTAGTACTTGATCACCCACGTTCAAAACGACTCGGTTTAGTACCTTGTTATAGGCTTCCCTGGCTACTCGTTTAGCACAATCCTGGTTTTCTCTGACCATCTCGTGCGCTCGCTGTAGCTGATACTTTTGCACTTTATTCGGGTCATCAGCATTGTACACTGGCGCACATTTGCGCTTCAAATTTGCTGGCATGTTAAAATCAAACCCGTAGAGCGTCCTGAACGGAGTTTGCTTTGTTGATACATGTACCGTATTATTGTGTACATGCATTGCAGTGGTCAACCATTGATCCCAATTCGAGCCGTCTTCTTTGGCAAAACTGCGCAAGTACTCGGCCAGAGGTCGATGACTACGTTCCAATGAGCCATTCGCCTGTGGATGATATGGTTTTCTGTGCAACTTCTTGATTCCCAGCATTTTACACGTTTCTGAGAATAGTTCGACACGAAATTGGAACCATTGTCGGTTATCAAAACCTTAGGTATATTGTATCGTGCTATAATTTCATCAAAGAATGCTTTGGCTACCGTACCTGCTTCCGCATCGGGTATAGCCACGCGCGCCATATATTTTGAGAAATCATCTTGGAAAGTCAACATGTACTTGTTTCCCGAAACTGTCTCAGGTAAAATACCTACAATATCCATATGAACCTTATCAAATGGTTGTTTTGGTGTGTCAGTTAACACCATTGGCATCTTTGTCAGCCTTGAACTTTTGTTGGCCTGACATTTTGGACAACTCTTTATATATTTTTTAAAGTCCTTGAGCATACCTTTCCAACCGTATACTCGAATAATTCTGTCATGAGTTTTCCAAAATCATTGGTGTCCACCAAGAGGTGAATCATGGAAACCCTTTAACACAGACTGGATATCCTTTATATCCTCCAGCCATACCACACTGCTAGCTCTTTGTTCATTGACATCGTCACCCGTCTTGCTAACATCTCTTGTAGCATCAATTTTATCCTCTTGCATTCTCTCGGCCTTCTCCTTATATGACCGTGCTTTGGACCTCGTTTGCACTACTGATACTTTCTGTGCCTGCGGTACTCTGCTGAGTGCGTCCGCAATCAGATTCTTTTTCCCAGGTTTGTAATTGATTTCAAAATCATACTCAGACAATTTGTGTCTGAACCTGGCTAGCCTAGACGTTTGGTCTTTCAAATTGGCTATGCCTCTCAACGGCTGGTGATCAGTATATATTTGAAATGGGTGTCCTAGCAGATATGCCCTAAAATTCTTTGTAGCCCATACTATGGCTAGGAATTCCTTCTCTATTGTGGAGTATCTTTTCGCCGTATCGGTAAGCGCCCTGCTTGCGAATACTATTGGTCGGTCATTACCGACTTCCCCTTGTGACAATACTGCCCCTAATGCTTCATTGCTAGCATCAGTGGTCAACAAAAAAGTTTACTCAAAGTCGGGGTACGCCAAAATCGGTGGTGAGCTAATTATTTCCTTTAGCCTCTTCGAACTTTGCTTCTTTTCGTAGCAACTTATTCACTGGGAACGAAATTCCGGCTAGTCCTTCCACGAACTTTCTATAATAGTTCACTAGTCCTAGGAATGCTTGCACTTCCTTTCTATTTCTTGGAACCGCTAAATTTTTAACGCATTCCACCTTCTGCGGGTCAGGCAGTGCTCCTGCCTCTGAGCAACGATGGCCTAAATAAACCACCTCTCTTCGCAAAAATTGACACTTCTCCGTGTTCAATTTCAAATTGTGTTCTCGTAATTTCTGGAGCACCTTGCACTAGCGTTGCGAATGTTCTTCCCAAAAAATTACAATATCATCCAGATACACAAAATAAATCTAACCCTTGTAAGCCTGTTAGCACATGGTTCATGAACCGTTGGAAGGTAGCCGGTGCTCCTGTTGATCCAAACGGCATTCTATTAAACTCATAATGCCCTAAACCCGTGCTGAACGCGGTTTTCTGCTTATCTTGGGTATCCACCAGAACTTGGTGGTAGCCACTCGCTAAATCAAGCGTAGAAAAATATCTACTATGCCCCAATTGATCCAGAATTTCTTCTATCCTTGGAATTGGGAACACTTGCTTGATAGTGGCGTCGTTCAATTTCCTAAAATCGACGACCATTCTCCACTTCTTCTGACCCTGAGCACCTCCCTTCTTTGGTACTAAAATTATTGTTGAGTTCCAAGGCGAGATACTCGGTGAAATTATGTTATCCTTTAACATTCCTTCCACTTGCCTAATTACCTCATCTTTGTGAGGTTGTGGCAATCTGTACTGTTTCTGGTTAATTGGTGCTTGATCCACTCTAGTAGGTATTTCATGCTCTACCTCTGGTGTATATGTCAACTGGTCTCCTTCCAGCAAAAATATGTCATGGAATGACGTACAAATGGCCTCTATTAATGAAGTTAGCTTCAATTATTTTAGCACTCTCTCCATTCTTTTTCTTATATCTATCTGCTTAATCTGATTAAACGATCTATAATTCGGTTCCTTAAAATTATCGTAACTAGTGAACTTAGGTCTAAAATTCATTTAGTAGTCTTCTTCTGATGCATTTACTACACTAGCGTACACCTTACCCTTGTCAACGTGCGTTATGGTCTCTCCCATATATACGCCGTCCGCTAGTTGCTGCTTGTGCAAAACAAGAGTCCTAAGTTTCGTGTTTACACGCATAGTAACTACTCTGGTTGACCTTGCGTTCACTACCTCCATACAATTCTTAACCTTATTCACGGTTCCTTCCTGCCAAGACTTTAATGGGAGAGTAAGGATTCTATTCTTATTATCATCATAAAATGATAACTGCTTGTCTAGCACATCTAGTATTGTGCGGCCCCAGAGATTATCGCGGCCAATTATCCCATCGGCCGGGATACCTTCCCTATCCAATTCGACTGCGTGCACTCTCAAAACTCATGCCCTTATCTTCACTATGCCCTATTCTGAGTGACCCCAGTGTCCTGATGCATCCTCCGAACGCTCCATTAAGCGTTCTTACATCCTTTGGGTTAAAAACTACTCCTTTCCGTAAAACACTAGATTTTACGAGGATTTTACTAGCTTTCCACTAGCTGCCTCATTGCAGGGTATCTCGATAAAAGCATCTCCTATCCTGCTCACAACGAAATAACGCGCTTTTGATTCAAAATGGACGCGTATCTACTTCCTAACTCTTCCAATTTTCTCCTCCATGCACCGTAGTTATCCCTTACAATCCTATACTCCCTCAAAATTACCGTGAATATCTTAACTATACATCCTCGTACCACGTACGCGGCGATTGGCCTATACTCTCTAACCTTATTGAAACTTAATCTAAGTACTAGAGTCATCACCGTTACCCAAATCAATACGCAATCAAAAAAATTTTCCCGTAGAGACTCTTGCTCCTCCGTATCTTGAACCATTGTTCTTACATTACTCGGTACATGGTATTGGAGAGCCTCTTGCTCCTCCTTTTCCTGGACTGTAATTCCTACATTACCAGTCACACGTACCTCCGGCCTAACTGTTACTTCCTTTCTTTTGGCTTTCCAGTCAACTGGCCTCGACTGGGCAGCTGGAAATTTCCCTGGGCCCTTTGTTGGAATTGCCTAGCCCTGCATTCCGCTGCCCGATGTCCCATCCGTCCACATGAGAAGCACTTCAACCCCTGTTGGGTGTTGCCTATCCTTTGTTCACTTCTAGAATTCCAATTTGGTCGCTGCTGACCATTCCCAGTGTTGAAAGGATTTCTTCCTTGGTTAATCCCTTCCGTTGAATTAACACGAGGACTACTACCCCTGCTGTCCCTTAAGGGTGGATCCGTGCTGCCCTCTACTTTGATCCCATTTATTGTCTATTTGGCACTGTCTACTTGCCTCATGACCATATGTTTGGAACTTCAAACAATAGGGCATATTTTTGCGTGTAATGCATTCATCATTTGTATGACCTGGCTTATGGCAGAATGAACAAATGGGTTTCCTCGGCTGGAATCTCTCGATTAGGAATCCTTGGTCTCTTTGTGGCGGAACTTGATCCATCAATCTGCCGACTCCCCTTGGGGTCCGCTAGTGTACCAGTCCTACCTCTGCAGGAGCATTATTCCAACAGATTCCACCTGTTGTCGCTCGCTGTTGGATAGCTGCTTCGGCGGAAGAGACCGCTTCGACTAATTCTGCCATACTCCTCTGCGTGAGATTAAGAGTATAATTAGCCAAGTCCCTATTTATCAGACCTGCCTTAAACACAGAAATCATAGCTCGTTCTACTTGAGCCTTGTATGCTGCAACATTTCCTGGAAACTGCCTGTTGGCTTCTGTCTCAGCAGCGTTCCCCAGAGACTGGAGCCTTCGTCCCCAGGCTCTCAATTCCTCCTCTGGTTTCTGAGTTGATTCCTGTATTTCCCGTACAAGACAGTCGTACGACTTTTGTTTCAAATATGTCTCATATAAATATGTTCAATCTGACCCTTGTAAGCCTGTTAGCACATGGTTCATTAGCCGTTGGAAGGTAGCCGGTGCTCCTGTTAATCCAAACGGCATTCTATTGAACTCATAATGGCCTAAACCGGTGCTGAACGCGGTTTTCTGCTTATCTTGGGTATCCACCAGAACTTGGTGGTAGCCACTCGCTAAATCAAGTGTAGAAAAATATCTACTGTGTCCCAATTGATCCAGTATCTCTTCTATCCTTGGTATTGGGAACACCTGCTTGATAGTGGCGTCGTTCAATTTCCTAAAATCAACGACCATTCTCCACTTCTTCTGACCGTGAGCACGTCCCTTCTTTGGCACCAAAATTATTGGTGAATTCCAAGGCGAGATACTCGGCGAAATAATGTTATCCTTTAACATTCCTTCCACTTGCCTATTTACCTCATCTTTGTGAGCCTGTGGCAACCTGTATTGCTTCTGGTTAATCGGTGCTTGATCCACCCTAGTAGGTATCTCATGCTCTACCTCTGGTGTATACGTTAACTGGTCTCCTTCCAGCAAAAATATGTCATGGAATGACATACAAATGGCTTCTATTGATGCCTTCTCTTCCGAATTTACGCTTGGGTCTAACTTTAGTGATTCTAGCACTCTCTCCATTCTCTTTCTTATATCTACCTGCTTAATTTGATTAACCGATCCGTAACTCGGTTCCTTAAAACTATCATAACTAGTGAACTTAGGCCTAAAATCCTTATCCATATAGTAGTCCTCTTCTGACGCATTTAGTACACAAGCGTACACTTTACCCTTATTAACGTGCGTTATGGTCTCTCCCATATATACGCCGTCCGCTAGCTGCTGCTTGTGCAAAACAACAGTCCTAAGTTTCGTGTTTACACGCATAGAAACTACTCTGGTTGACCTTGCGTTCACTACCTCTATACGATTCTTAATCCTATTCACGGTTCCTTCCTTTCATGACTTTAATGGGAGAGTAAGGATTCTATTCTTATTATCATCATAAAATGATAACTGTTTTTCTAGCGCATCCAGTATGGTGCGGCCCCAGAGATTATCGCGGCCAATTATCCCATCGGCCGGGATACCTTCCCTATCCAATTCGACTGCGTGCACTCTAAAACTCATTCCCTTAACTTTACTGTGCCCTATTTTAAGTGACCCCAGTGTTCTGATGCAACCTCCGAACGCTCCATTAAGCGTTCTTACATCTTTTGGGTTAACAACTAGTCCTTTCCGTAAAACACTAGATTTTACGAGGCTAGTATCCGCCCCTGAATCTACCAAAAGCATTAGCTTTCCAATAGCTGCCTCCGTGCAGGGTATCTCGATGAAAGCATCTCCTACCCTGCTCACAACGAAACAACGCCCTTTTGACTCCAAAATGGACGCGTATTTACTTCCTAACTCCTCCAATTTTCTCCTCCATGCACCGCAGTTATGCCTAACAATCCTATACTCCCTCGAAATTACCGCTAATACCTTAACTATACATCCTTGTACCACGTACGCGGCGATTCGCCTATACTCTCTAATCTTATTGAAACTTAATCTAAGTACTAGAATCACTACAGTTACCCAAATCAATACGCAATCGAAAATTTTCTCCCGGAGAGACTCTTGCTCCTCCGTAACTTGAACCATTGTTCTTACGTTACTTGGTACGTGGTATTGGAGAGCCTCTTGCTCCTCCTTTTCCTGGACTGTAATTCCTACATTACCAGTCACACGTACCTTCGGCATAACTGTTGCTTCCTTTCTTTTGGCTTTCCAGTCTATTGGCCTCGACTGGGCCGCTGGAAGTTTCCCTGGTTCCTCTGTTGGAACTGCCTATCCCTGCACTCCGCAGCTCGATGTCCCATCCGACCACATGAAAAGCATTTCACCCCCGTTGGGTGTTGCCTAACCTTTGTCCTCCTCTAGTGTTCCAATTTGGCCGCTGACCATTCCCAGTGCTGAAAGGATTTCTTCCTTGGTTGTTCCTTTCCGTTGAATTGACTCGAGGACTACTGCCCCTGCTGTCCCTTAAGGGTGGATCCGGGCGCCTCGTACCTGGCTGCCTTTCATTTTGATCCCATTTAATATCTATTCGGCACTGTCTACTTGCCTCATGACCATATGTTTGGCACTCCATACAATAGGGCGTATTCTTACGTGTAATACATGCATCCCTTGCATGACCTGGCTTATGGCAGAATGAACAAATGGGTTTCCTCGGCTGGAATCTCTCGACTAGGAATCCTTCTTGGTCTCTTTGTTGCGGGACTTGATCCAACAATCTGCCGACTCCCCTTGGGTTCCGCTGCTGTACCGGTCCTACCTCTGCAGGAGCATTATTCCAACAGATTCCACCTGTTGTCGCTCGCTGTTGGATTGCTTCTTCAGCGGAAGAGACCGCTTCGACTAATTCTGCCATACTCCTCTGCGTGAGATTAAGAATATAATTAGCCAAGTCCCTATTTATCAGACCTGCCTTAAACACAGAAATCATAGCTCGTTCTACTTGAGCCTTGTATGCTGCAACATTTCCTGGAAACTGCCTGTTGGCTTCTGTCTCAGCAGCGTTCCCCAGAGACTAGAGCCTTCGCCCCCAGGCTCTCAAAACCTCCTCTGGTTTCTGAGTTGATTCCTGTATTTCCCGTACAAGACAGTCGTACGACTTTTGTTTCAAATATGTCTGATCTAAAAGTGCGTATAACTCCGGCAGGGTGCTTACTGAGCTATGCGCTAGTAAATCAAACGCATGACCTGTGCTTCTTTGTCTAATACATTTTATCAAGTGTTCCCCTTCTGCTTCCGGAAGACTCTGTTGAGCTAACTCACAACCTTCTTTGAAGCGCCGTATCTCAGTTCTCAGATCATACAACTCGACTCCTGAGAACATGGGCACCAGCTTCTCCACCGCATGAGCTACTTCCAGAATGCCCATTTTACTCCTACGTGCTTGCTTAAGTTCTGATGAAAAATTAGCGTTAAACTCTGTGGGGGTTTCCAAATTTTCTTCTCCCGAATCTGAAAGGTACTTACCCAGTGACGGACTCAAACTTATTAGTCTTCGACCGTTTGCTCGTACAGGCGAAATATTGTCCACTACATTGGGACTTTCCAGTACCGTTACTGCTTCTGGCTCCTTTGGCGGATAACCCTGATTTTTATTATTAATCAGACTTCCTGGAGAAAAAGGCTCGACACCGATATCAGATGCGCCAAACAAAAACTCCGCTTCACTCTCTCCACTCAATACTAATCTAGGCTTTACCACACGACCTATCCCTTCCGGAGTTAAGTACTCAAGCCAGCGAACTTCTGGTGGCAAAGCTAATACTGTCTGCGTTTGTATTTGAGAGGTTGAAGCCGATCTTACTCTTGATGGCTTAGCAGTTGCCACGATTCTCTTAAGCTCTAAATTTTCCTTCTCCAGATGCGATTCGGCTTCCTCAGTTTCCCGGAGTTGCCTAGAAAGTACTCTAGCTTTATTTTCGAGAAATTCCGTATTTATCTTCCATTCTTCTGTATCCTTGAAGACTTTGAAAAATTTCTCCTCTGTTCGACTCTGAATAGTCGTTAAAGCTTGGTCTGCTGCTTCCAAAGTTGACAAATTTCCACCGTCTCTCGCTAATCTCCAGAGTACCTAGGCTTCACTCTTGCTGGTTGCCGCTTCCAATTGTTCAAACAATTTTTCTGCGAATAATTTTACCTAAGCTTGTCTTGAGCCTTGTCCTCCTGCGAACTAGGACTATTTTCCTGTGCTTCCAGCTCTTCTAGATCCAATCTGAATTTGGTGAACCAGTCCCGTGTCAAACCGTTGACATGTAACGGGTAATCCTTGGTGAAGTACTCCTTATCACCACAACAGTCCTTAAACTTTAACAACTCCTCGTTGTTATTATTGAATGTATTCAACAAGGCCTCTAATTCCGCTATGCGCTTACGGTAGTACGCGCATTTTTTCCTTGCCTTGCTATCCTTCCTACACTTCCTGATTCTCTTACTTTTGAGCTTCCAGCAATCTTATAGCTTCTCTTGGTGTTTCCATAGACCGAACAAATTCTTATCTATGAAGCCGTAATAAATGCTACAAATTCGTTCTCTTACTTTTTATATACATTTTATTAAACAACAAATACTTTTTTTAAAAAAACTAGTTGTGATAATTAAACTAACAAATTAAGAATAACAATGATACTATTCCTATAGCATTCCACGTCTCTTGCATTGTTGCTACCCCAATTGGCATACCTCTTGCCACAATCTATTTGCTTGTTCCCCACGGTATAGGCACCTCCACAGTTTGCTGCTCCTTCAGTATTTCTCTTAAACACACCAGTCGCTTCCGTTCCCGCTTTTCCTCTCCTCCTCTTTTCCTAATCCCAAACCGCTCTCCGTCCTTCAGCAACAACGTTATATCCTTCAGTTGTCGCTCAGTGCTTCCAGGTTCATCTCCAACTTTTGTTTTCTTTAAAATCAAAGAAAAAACAATTGTGATTGATTAAATTCTCACTCAACACGATTTCGTCTCTATTTTTCCTTAGTGTAATGCCGCGGAAATAAACAATTAGTATAATTACTAGTATAAAAATTATACTTATACTAGTATAAAAATTATACTTATATTAATAGTATAAAAAAATTACACTTAATTTATTACGCAACTACCGTAGGTAAATATTGATAATTTGAAATATTTCTCCTAATTCTGAAGATGTTTTTGGTTTCGTAAAATTGTTTCCAAAAATTTTCATACCCAAAGAAAAATTTTACAGCAGAATCATACGCATTTTCATTTCAGTACAATGATATGCTTAACTGCTTTGTTTTATCGTGCGAAAAATTGCTTTAACGTTGCTACGCGAATTGTAGTTTCGGAACTACACAAACTTTGATGCAACAACACGTGTTGTCTGCAAACATTTTTGCCTAATACTCTAAGCTTATAATGTCAAATATTTAAATCAAATGTTTTATGTTTGTTTACAAACAACATAAATTTAGAGCATCAGAATCTAAATATTACAAAAACAATTTAAATGTCTCTCAAATGTGGCATTAATTAACATTCCACCATAAATATTATCTTTATATACATTCTTTCCCGGAAACTCGAATCCATATTCAACAATAAACCCGAAACGTATGCGCAACGTAATAAAAACATTTATATTCTTCCTAAGTCCCTAAGCTCATGGTACTTAATTAAAAAAAAAAAAAAACAATTAAAAAGAATGTGTATCCAAATATATCCCTAACAACAAACAAACACAAAACCCCTACAAATCTACTAGATTACGCTAATATTACACTCTACTCACCAAAATTTTTTTCGATTACATCTTTTTCCTTAGTTTCCTTAGTTGAGGTCCTTCGAATTCGTTGCAGGATGCCTCACTGCTTCAGGGATCCTTGCCCTGGGATTCCTCCAATAGGTCCTTTAGACCGGCTGCGTCAAAATGTTGGGGTATTGTCCTTGTTTGACGGGACGTCCTTCTGCTGTGCGCGCGTGTACCTGAAGCCCTAAACCACTTTGTCCCAAATAAAACTCACAGGCACTTTTCGTTTTGAAGTCAAAATCACAAGAAGATTTATTCTTACCAATACTAAATCTTATATACTATTTCTCAACACTTATCTCAGTCTGTGAACTGACCTTTCTGGTGTTCCAGTTCCGCACCTGCTAATTGGTGTCAGTTGGTCAAGCCAACTGACCTACTACAAAAGTGGCGACGGTGCATTACGCTGCCCTCGTCGACTCGACTGCGGAACTGTAATACCCTAAAAGTTTACATTGTAACATTACACAGACCATTTTAGCTTAAAATCCTTAGACCCTGAAATTATGTCTTACTGTTAAACAATTTTAGCACATGCTAATCCCACAAGGTGTTCATCTATTAGGAGTCGATGCTGTGAGTCAACTACACTTAGGTAGCTTGGTTCTAACTCACAACATGTTCCAATTAAAACACGAAGTCCATGAAATCCTGTCGCAACAAAAAATGTAGACCCAAATACTGAATCTGCAATAGTAAAGGGAGCTTCAATATATTCGTATCCTTGAAGAATAGTAAAATAAATTCCTAAAATAATAGTAAAATATAAACCTTGTGAAGTTTGTGAGTGATTATTATATATTAATCTATGGTGTGCTCATGTAATAGTTACTCCTGAAGCCAATAAAATTGCTGAATTTAGTAGGGGGATTTGAAATGGATTAAAAGAAATAATTCCTATTGGGGGTCAGCTTGCTCCTAATTCAATTGATGGACTTAAGCTTCTGTGAAAAAAAGCTCCAAAAAATTAGACAAAAAATAAAATTTCTGAAATAATAAATAAAATTATTCCTCATTATAGGTATGTAAGCCTTGAAAAGTTCTTTCTCGAGATATATCTCGTCATCATTGAAATATAGTTAATGAAGTAATGAAGTAAAATTAATAAAGATATATTATATTGATGAAATCATTTTACTATACCGGAAACAATTGTTATTGTTCCGATTGCGCCGGTTAAAGGTCATGGGCTGTAGTCAACTAAATGAAAAGGATGGTTAGAGTGTGTAGACATTAGGTAAAAATATATAAATTTTAATTTACTTCTCTAGAATAAAGAGTTCTTAAAACTGCAAATAAATATGATTGAATAATAGAAACAGCTGATTCAAGTATTAATAAAACAATTTGTCTGATTAATAAAATATTAATTATAATTATTGATATTGAAGGCCCAGTATTTCCAAGAAGAGTTAATAATAAATGTCCAGCAATTATATTAGCTGTAAGTCGTACAGCTAATGTACCTGGTCGGATAATATTTCTAATAGTTTCAATGCAAACTATAAATGGTATAAGAATAGCTGGTGTTCCTTGAGGGACTAAGTGGGCAAATATATGATTTGTTTGATTTAATCAGCCATAAATTATGAATCTTATTCATAAAGGCAGAGTTAAAGTTAAATGACTAGTTCTTGTAAAAATGTAGGGGAATAACCCTATAAAATTATTAAAAAGAATTATTGCAAATAGTGAAATAAAAATAAATGAAGATCCATTGTGTCCTAATGGCCTTAATAATGTTTTAAATTCTTTATGTAAAGTTAATAAAATATTAGATCAATAAAATAAAATTTAATCGAGAGGGCATAAATCAATATAATGGAGGAATTATTAATAGCCCAAGAAAGGTACTTATTCAATTTAAAGATAAGTTGAATAAAGAAGATGAAGGGTCGAATACAGAAAATAAATTAGTTATCATTTTTAATTTATAGAAATAATTGATTTATTATTAATTTTTGATAATTTAGGTACGATATGAAGAGTTGAATAATAATTTATTATATTAAATATAATAAAACTTATTGAAAATAATAAAAATAAAATTAATCATCTAATAGGGTGTATTTGAGGAATTAAAAAATATTAATTAAATTTTAATAATTTTAGTTTGACAAACTAATATTATATTTTAACTAATTTTTTCATTAACTAATTTACTATAAAATGGTTTAAGAGACCAACACTTGCTTTCAGTCACTTAATGTTAGTTTATGTGAGTTATTACTCATTTAATAAAATAATTAGTAGGAATTCTTCCAATAACAATAGGCATAAAACTGTGATTTGCCCCACAAATTTCTGTACATTGACCATAAAATAAACCTACACGATTAATAAAGAAATTAGTTTGATTTAGGCGTCCAGGTGTTCCATCAACTTTAAACCCCGAATCTTATTATCTACATCTAATAATGAAAATTTTCATTTATTAATTCATTTGTAGGAATTATATATGAATCAAATTCTACATTAGAAAAATCTGAATATTCATAGCTTCAGTATCATTGATGACCAATTGTTTTTAAAGTAATCTCGTAAAGAAGGGAATGCAATAAAAAGTAAAATAATAGCAGGCAAAATTGTTCAAATAATTTCAATAGTTTGAACATGTAATAAATAACGATTTGTTTTTAAAGTAATCTCGTAAAGAAGGGAATGCAATAAAAAGTAAAATAATAGCAGGCAAAATTGTTCAAATAATTTCAATAGTTTGAACATGTAATAAATAACGATTTGTATATTTATTAAAAAATAATATAAATATTAAATATCTTACTATAATTGTAAATATTACTAAAATTAATAATGTATGATCATGAAAAAAAATTAGCTGTTCCACTAAAGGTGAGGCTCTGTCTTGAATTCCTAAATTAGCTCATGTTGACATTATTCTAATAAAAATTAAATCAATTTTATATATAGAGCTTAAATCTATTGCACTATTCTGCCATATTAGACATTAGTTAATAAAGGTAATTCAGCATATCTATGTTCTCTAGGAGCAGTATTTTGATACCACTCAATAGAGGAATTTAATTGTATACTATAAAAAATTCAACAGCAAAGAATTCCATGGGCGACAGCGATAAGTCACGAACAACAATGCAAGGAAGACATAGGACAAAGGAGACAAAATAAAAGTCCGAAGCAGTCCTTATCAAACCAGCAGAGGGTTTCAAATATGCGGATGTCCTGAAAAGCATCCGCTGCAATGTCAAACCAGAGGATGCACAGACCAAGGTGCGATCGATCCGGAAAACAAGAGCAGGTGGGCTTCTGTTGGAGCTGGATAAAGGAGCAAAAGTGACAACGGGCTTTTGTGAACTTTTAAAAGGTGCACTACAGGAGTCAGCAGTTGTGACTGATCTTAAGCCAAGAGGCACTATAGAGATACGAGATCTCGATCTGCTCGCCACAAAGGAAGAAGTACATCAAGCCGTAAAGGAGGCACTTCCCGAAAATATGAGAACTGCTTCCTATGAGGATATGGTAACAACTATAACAGCACCAAATAGTCGACAGCAGGTGCGAGCCTATAAATAATAATAATAATTTAAAAGATCTTTTGTGTCATACTAAATTTGTCATCTATGATCCATGTGATCACAATTGTCCGATCCACTATGCCCTATAGGTTTAGTACCGGCGTTTCTTCCGTAATGCCATAGCATTTCGTCCGTTTGGTGATGTCAAATCGTCACAATAAATTATCAGGTTCTTTTCTACCTAGATGTTACCTCTCTAGAGAAAGGAAGTAGCTGAAAGTCATGTTCTTTCGTTTTCTTTTCCGCTTTATGGATGAATTTGAGAATGTCCATAACCGGAGCATTCTTTAATTCCTCCAGAGCCAACTGGTCGCGGTGGAATATATTCATTCTGGTTCTTGCCAACGCAATGCAGTCGCACAGTATGTGTTCCATGGTTTCATCTTCTTCTAGGCAGAGCCGGCACTCCGTATCATCAAGAATGTGGATTCTAGTCAGGTGATATTTCAGGTAATAATGACCTGATAGAAAATCTACTATTTTTCCTATGTCTGCTTTGCACATATTGCGCAATTCTTTATTGTAGGTGAATGGCCTTACCAGTCTTTTGGCTTGGCGAAGCCCCTCTACCCCTTCCCAGTGTGACATTCTGAGACTATATTCCCAGTTATCTACCCTGGATATAGCCTCCGCCCAGTTGGTACCACAGTATGGCTCCGGACCTATGAGGCTTGCTGCGGAACCGGCCCTAGCCAGCTCGTCAGCAATTTCGTTGCCTTCAATCCCCGAGTGACCCGGGGACCCAGCAAATTGCAACCTTATTTGTTGCCCGTAGAGCTTGTAGGTTGTTGAAGCATTCTTCCACCAGTTTCGATTCTAAAGAATATGAAGCTAGTGCCTGTAATGCAGAGGTGCGAGCCTATGTAACGATGTCATCGGAGCTCGCCAATATACTGCTGAAGAAAGATTGCATCAGGATCGGATGGGTTAACTGCAGATTAAGGCCAGGGCGTAACACAAAACGGTGTTTCCGGGGCATCTAACATGTCAGTGCAAAGGACCTGACAGGAAAGGTCAAGGCCTGTGCGTACGATGTGGCGAAACGGGGCACAAATTAAAAGAGTGCAGTAATACCCCAAAGTGCTGCCTCTGCGTTGATGCTCAATGCAGTCCGGTAGTAGGGAATGCAAACAACCAATTCAAGGGGCCGGCGGGTACTGGACATGGTCGCGAGACTGGGAATGGTCATCGTAAACACAGGGACCACTGCCACTTTTAGAAGACCAGGATGCGTGGGTACAACTCCAGATATTGCACTAGCTTCTCAGAGCATTTCTCACAGAGTAAGTACATGGAAAGTCTTAGAAGACTATAATGGAAGCGATCACCAATACATTACGTTTTCCATTAAAAAAAGTGCCAAACAACGATGACCACAACATAAGTGGACGCGGAACTCGCAAGTGGAATGTATCAAAGTTAAATCCGGAAGTGCTACTTGCTGAGCTGGAGGCAAACATTCCACTAGACAGCCACGCCAGCGATGCTAATAGCAAGGTGAAGCAGACCATGCAGTGTATAGAGAGAGCCTGTACCAAAGCGATGCCGAAAATAAGACCAAAGGAAAACCTTCAAAATTGCTATTCGCACCAGCAAGGAGAAGAAATGGGAGGAGCTCCGAAACGAGATAAACAACAATCCATGGGACTGGGATATAAAATCGTAATGAAAAAGCTTGGAGCAAGAGCATCGGTACCCCAACTAGAAGACCATGCTATGGAAAACATAGTAAACGCTCTATTTCCTATACATGCCTTAAGAGAAGAATCGGAAGTGATGGTCAAGGAAGTCCCACCTCCTTTCACGGAAGACGAACTTAAAGCAGCCGCCATAACCCTACAGAGAAACAAAGCAACGGGTACCGATGGTATTCCAGCAGAAGTGCTAAAAATAGTGTCAAATGGCCATGCCCAAGTACTCCTCGATATGTACAGTGCCTGCCTGACAGAAGGAATATTCCCAGACGTATGGAAAAGACAGCGGCTAGTGTTCATCAGCAAGGGAAAAGGAAGCCCTGAATCACCGTCAGCATATCGACCACTGTGTATCCTAGACACCGCGGGCAAACTTTTGGAGCGACTCCTCAAATCCCGAATAGCAGCAGCCATTGAAAACGCTGGGGGATTATCCACTTGATAACTCAGTTTTTGACCAGGAAAGTCCACAATTGGCGCCGTAGAAGACGTCATAGAAAGTGTGCTAGCGGCACAGCAAGGAAATCACTACTCCAGGCGAGTGGTACTCCTTGTTACATTAGACGTCAGAAACGCTTTCAACAGCGCTAGGTGGGTGGATATGATCGAGGCACTTGAAAATCGTTTTCAGATACCAGCTTATCTGAAGAAGATAATCCGGAGCTACCTTAAAGATCGAAAGTTAATATAAGAGAGCAAAAGTGGCACCCAAATTTAAACCATCACGTCAGGGGCAGCGCAAGGGTCCATCCTCGGACCAGACCTCTGGAATATAAGCTACGACGGCATTTTGCGCATAGAGATGCCAGATGACACTCATTTAGTCGGATACGCAGACGACATTGCGGCTGTCATCACCGCACGCGACTCGGAAGGCGCCCAAAGAAAGCTGAACCAGGTCATGATCAGAACCCAGAGGGGGCTCGATTCACATGGCTTGAAGTTGGCCACGGAAAAGACGGAACTGCTATTCCTCACGAGAAAGCACATTCCAATAGAAATCGATTTGAGAGTTTGCTCCGAGACCATCAGGACACAAAAGGTGATAAAGTAACTGGGAATTCAGCTTGACTCCAAGCTCACCTACTGGGCGCAAATGCAAAATGCGGCGGCGAAGGAAGCACGGTTAACGGCTTCTCTCAGCAGACTAATGTCAAACATTGGAGGACCAGCAAGAGGAAGCTTCTTATGATGACAACGCACTCCATTCTGCTGTATGGTAGCGAATTGTGGGCTGACAAGCTGAAGGTGCACGCCCGAAGAAAAGTTGTAACCTCCTTGCAACGAACCGCAGCTCTGCGAGTAGCTTCAGCGTACCGTACTGTATCGGAGCTAGCAATTATGGTAATTAGTTGCTTAATCCCCATCGACCTCTTGGTCCTCGAACGCAAACACCTACGAGAAGCCAAGATGGGTAAAAATACCAGAGGAACCGCGCAGGATATAAAGCAACAAACCGTGCACCATTGGCAGGAACGATGGGCCGCCGAGAGTCGCGGAAGATGGACAGCGAGACTCATACCCGACATAGCGAGCTGGATAGGAGGAATAGCCGGAACCGTCAATTTCTACCTCACGCAGTTACTGTCTGGTCACGGATACTTCTGCAAGTATCTAAAAAATTGGAGGGCCTGAGTACATATATGGCGACAGCAATGTGGATGATGGAGAGCACACCTTTTTCAAATGCACAAGGTGGCAAACAGAGCGCACCACGTTTGAAATGGTAATCGGGGAAACCTTAGCCACCGAGAACATTGTGGAGGTTATGCTAAGCAGCAAAGAAAACTGGGACCACGGAGATAAAAATGTGGAAAATGTGCTCCGGCGGAAAAAGCGGGACCTGGGCGCAGGAATAATGTTGAGAGTCCAAAAGGGACGAAGTGAGAATCTCCACCTTGAAGGAAGTATGAAAGGGTTCCACGGTGGGGAGATGTTCTCAGCGAGGGAGGGGGATGTTTTAGTGGGTGCAATTCTCACATACCAAATCTGTGACGACAGTTTTGATGATGCGGCAGGCATTTTTACCCTCTCCACCCAAACAAAAAAAAAAACAAACAAAACAAAATGTTATGATTGTATCTAAATAGTTTAATAAAAATATTCATTTGTGGTGTCAAGGATATGAAATAATTAATTTTAGATCATTAAATATTTATCAGTTTGTTCAATTAGATTTATAATTTTATTAAATTTTAGAATTTAATTTTTTTTAATGGCTATTTGATTTATAAATATAGAATTAATATATTTTTTAGAGTGAGAAGTTGTGTCATTAAATTCTTCAAGAATCATTATAACTATTTTATTAGATTGAATAAGTTTATTATTTACATCATTTGTTTTGTTAATTTCTTGTTTCGTAATTTATTACAGAAAAGAATATATAAGTGAAGATATTAATATTAATCGTTTTATTTTATTAGTCTTAATATTTGTGATATCTATAATATTATTAATTATAAGTCCAAATTTAATTAGAATTTTGTTAGGTTGAGATGGACTAGGTTTAGTTTCTTATTGTTTAGTTCTATATTTTCAAAATGTAAAATCTTTTAATGCACGAATATTAACAGTTTTATCAAATTGTATTGGGGATGTAGCTATTTTATTAGCTATTGCTTGAATATTAAATTATGGGGGGTGATCTTTTTATTTTATATTCGAATTTTTAAAAAATAATATAGAAACACAAATTATTACAGGATTATTAATTTTAGCTGCAATAACTAAAAGTGCACAAATTCCATTTTCTTCTCGATTACCTGCTGCGATAGCTGCTCCTACACCTGTTTCAGCTTTAGTTCATTCTTCCACTTTAGTTACTGCGGGTATTTATTGAATAATTCGATTTAATATTTTATTAGTTGATAATTTATTTGGTCAATTATTATTATTATTATTATCTGGATTAACTATAACAATAGCTGGGTTAGGGGCAAATTTTGAATTTGATTTAAAAAAAATTATTGCTTTATCAACATTAAGATAATTCGGTTTAATAATAAGAATTTTATCAATAGGATTTTATAAATTAGCTTTTTTCACTTATTGACTCATGCTTTATTTAAAGCTTTATTTATATGTTTATATGTGCAGGAGCTATTATTCATAAAATGGGAAATTTACAAGATATTCGTTTTATAGGAAGATTAAGAGTAATAATGCCTATAACATCAACTTGTTTTAATATTTCTAATTTAGCATTATGTGGGATACCATTTTTAGCTGGATTTTATTCAAAAGATTTAATTTTAGAAATAGTAAGTTTTAGTTATGTTAATTTTTTTCATTTTTTATATTTTTTTTTGCTACTGATTTAACTGTTTGTTATTCTTTTCGATTAGTTTATTATTCAATAACTGGAGTTTTAAATTGTGGGGCTATAAATATATATAGTAATGAGGGATTAAATATATATAGTTAAAGGGTATATTAGGATTATTAGTTATAAGAATTATTGGGGGTAGAATATTAAGATGATTATTTTTTTCTAAACCAATATGTATTATTTTACCATTATATTTATAGTTATTAACTTTAATAACTTGTTTAATTGGGGGTATTTCTGGTTATATAATTTCTAATATTTCTTTTTATTTTATTAATAAATCTTTAAAAAAAAAATTTTTTTGTTTTATTTATAGGATTAATATAATTTATGCCTTATTTATCTACTTATGGACTAATTTTTTTTCCTTTAAATATTGGGAAATTTGTTACAAAATCATTTGATCAGGGTTGATCTGAATTATTGGGGGGTCAATATATTTATAAAAAGTTAATTAATTTTTCTCAGTTATTAAATATTTTACAAAATAATAATTTAAAAATTTTTTTATTATAATTTTTTATATAAATTATTATTTTTTTATTATTAATATATTTAAATAGCTTAATTTAAAGCTCTATATTGAACCTGTACTGATGATAATTTTAGTCTTTAAATATTATCAATTAATTTAAGTTATTTATAAAATAAAGTTATTTATTTTTACATTGAAAATGTAAAGTTTTTATTAACCTATATAAATAGAAGTATAAATGGAATTTAACCATTAACGGCTCTTTCTTAAGCATTTTACTTCTTTAATTGGAATAAATTATTAAATTTTATCATTAACAGTGATATACCCCTTTTTGGTTCCAATTAATATAAAATAAGGGTAAATTTACCTACTATAGGTCGAAACTAATTGCAATATATCGCCTCATATTTGTATATATGTATATATATATATATATATATATATATATATATATATATATATATATATATATATATATATATATATATATATATATATATATATATATATATATATATATATATATATATATATATTTTTATATATATAATGTCCGCATTTTTTTTTATGTTGGTACACATGTCTGTTATATATGTTGGCAATACCAACCATTTTGGATTGTCAGTTTGTTTTTGACAGATAAAAAGGTTAGTCGTGTTTTAGTGTGCTCTTCGATTTTGCACTATTCGAAAAAATAGATCAAAGAAACTGTATTCAATTTTGTGTAAAAAATGAAATTAAATGCGCAAGGACATTTGAGATGTTGACTGTGGCCTTTGGCGAGTCTACTATGAGCAGAACACAAGTTCAATTGTGGTATAACCAGTTTAAGGAAGGCCGAGAAGATGTCAATGACGATGCTCGTCCTGGTCGCCCGAGCACGTCAACAACCGATGAAAACATTGACGCAGTGAAGAAAATGATTTTGGATAATCGTCGAATCACTATCAGAGAGATTGCTGATGATGTTGGCATATCGTTCGGCTCATGCCAAGCAATTTTTACGGATGTTTTAGGCATGAAACGTACGGCAGCGAAGATTGTTCCAAAATTGCTAAATTTTGAGCAAAAACAACGTCGCATGGACATCGCTCAGGAGCTGTTTTTGGCCAAAAACAAAACCGTTATCATGCCTCAACCACCGTATTCACCGGACTTGGCCCCCGCTGACTTTTTCCTCTTTCCAAAACAGAAGACACCGATGAAAGGAAAGCGTTTTGCTACGATTGAGGAGATAAAAGAAACATCGAAACAGGAGCTGTTGGCGATACCAAACAAAGCGTTTCAGAAGTGTTTCGAGGATTGGAAAAAACGCTGGCATAAGTGTATTATATCTGAGGGGAATTACTTTGAAGGGGACAAGATAGTTGTTGATGAATAAATAAATACTTTATTTTTTGATCACACCTCGTATATATATATATATATATATATATATATATATATATATATATATATATATGTATATATATATATATATATATATATATATATATATATATATATTTATATATATAAATTAACAACATATTAATTTAATTTAATTTTTAAAAAAGGTTGCGTGTTGGATTAGCAACACTTCTTACTTTATTTATGAACAAAACCGGACTGAAGTTTACAAACAATAATGATCTTAACATAACTTAACTAAAGACATAAACTGCTGACGTAGTCCACGCGCCGAGGGATGAGTGTGGGAACGTTGCTAAATACCTTTACCCGTTCCCAAGTGCAATAGGATCCCGCTGGAATGTTGGTGCTGACACAATGTCGGCGTTGTATGCTCGTGTGTGGACAAATACAATGTATTATACGTTAACTCCTCCCCTCTAAGTTCCATACGTCCTCGAATGGAACATCAATAGAATGGCAGGCTGTGGAATCTTTTTTCTTGTCATTACTCGATATCCTGGTAAAATCATTTGTTGGTTGATTATCTTGTTGAGGCTCTTCGATAACATTTTCAACTGGTTTAGGTTTGATGTTTCTCCATTTCTTCCAGTATTTTGCAAGAACGAAAACCCCAATTAGCAGGAAAGTCGATACCATTTCCAAGTTCAATGATAGACTTATTTGGTTTATTGATTTAAGTTTACGGATTGCCAAAGAATTTTTGATATTGATGTCATTGATTAGTTCCAGAGATAATGTTCTTTCTTCAGCGTTGGAGCTCATGGGTTGAATTAAGGCAGGAAGAGGTTTTGTTGTAGTGATTTGTCTGGATAAGTATGTCCTGTTGTTTACTCGGACCGTAGAATTATAGTGGTGAATTACATACGATCCATTGAGCCACATGGTTGAGTTGTCAACATCAATTTGTCCACTGAATTGGTTCAAAAATAATATGCCATCCTCAATTTCTTCTGTTGTAAAAATGTGTTCGTTATTGGTGGTGGTGCACTTTGATGTCTGACTCGCCAAAAGTTTCGGGATGCACGGGGAATCTGTGATATCGTCATAAGTTTCAGGACTACATATTGATAAACTATTGTATGTTTTACATTTCTTTTTTAATCCAAATATTCTTTTCTTATTCTTACAGTCTAGGACGTATTCATAATCTAGCCTAGTTACAATATTTTCCCTTTTGATAGCCTTAATTAGTAATCTAATACAATTTTCAGTATCTGTTGTCGGAACACTTAAGTAAAGTATATTGTGTAAAGTATATTGTACCCTTCGAGAGCAATTTTTACTTCTGCAAAGTGCAGTAGTTCATCAGTACTAGAAAATGGAATATTACTTTTACTAAATATGTCATTTATGATTTCGACTTCGAAAGATTAAAGGATAAATGAATTAACTATATTTACTTTTGCCAAATGAATTGCAAATTCAATATTTGCAACATCTTCTTTTAGAAGTTCAAGTTTATATTTCCATTCTAATATTCTTTCATCATGAAGATTTTGTTCTGTTTTTAAGATTTTTATTATTTCGTTTGTGGTGTTCGTGAGTTTACTTATTTTCTCTAGTGACAGACGATTTATCACAATTTGATTGCTATTATTTTCCAAAACGTCATCTATCTTTTTCTGAATTATCTCAAAGTCCTGACGGTCTGGACTTCCAGCAATCCATTTCCATGCACTACCGAGGAAATCCAGTGATCGTTTAGACTTTATATTTGGTTTTAATCGTGATATGTAGGATTTAATTTGGGATATTGTGTATTTAAGGTAAGGGATCAGGGGATGGTTTAAGGTGATATTCCGAACAATATTATCTTCCATTTCATGGATCAGGTTATCGTAGCTCCGTAAATCAATCGTATGAACTATCTTGAAAGTTCCGGTCTGGACTTTAGCCAATCCGGAATGCATTGCCAATAATTTTGAATTCGAGTAATCCAATATTTGTATTTCGCCAGCACATAATGCCGTCAAGATTAATAATCTGTAAAATAGGAGTTGTGAATTAATTTCTAATATGTCTCTTGTGTACAATTCTTCCGCTTTCGGTGACTATTGTAGAATTCCTCTTTTATTTTACTATTTCTTCTTTAAATCGCTCTGATAACTTTGTCCCTAATCTCTTATTGATTTTAACGAAGACTGTCTGGCCTGGAATGTATTGTTGGTCGTTTTGTTTGCGTTTGTTATGATATTCTAAACTACGTTTCTGTTTTTCTTGCATTTTTCTCCATATTCGACTGTCTAGTTCTGTCATAGCTACCTGGAGAAAAATCTACAGTTCTCCCAAAAAACAAATCAACAGGTTTCCTCTCAACAGTCGAGTGTATCGAATGATTATACTCGTTCACTGCTTTTTCAAGGAGTTCTTCGAAATTTCTGCATACCCCTTCGTCCTTTAAACATCTTAACAATTCAGTAAGGGTTGAATGAAATCTTTCGACTTGACCGTTTGCTTCGCTTCTGTAAGGAGGAGTAGTGAACACTTCGATGTTCAATTCATCCCTCATCATAAACAGAATAGTGGCGGAATTCAGAGACTTCTCATTATCGATGGCGATAGTTTTTGGTAAGCCAAAGAAGAATAGGAGTTCTCTTAGGGGTCTTCTCACATCCTCAATAGATTTTCCCGCTAACAATTTAACTTGTGTGTACTTGGTAAATTTATCCAAGGCTGTCATTACTAATTTTTTGACTGTTGAAAATATGTCAATATGCACTACCTGGCCGGGATATGAAGGTATAGGCGTTTCCCCTAACTTCGGATCATTGGGGTGCCTATCGTATTTGTTCTTCTTACATGTTGAGCAAAGTTTCACTATTCTCTTTATCTTGGCAAACATGCCTGGGAAATAACACTTCTCCAAAATCTGTAATTCATTTTCCGCTGCATTTCTGTGGGCCCTGTTGTGAGTATCAATAATGACATTTTCCTGGTCATTTTCTGAGGTCACGTCCTCCACGAATTTTTGTGTGAAGCGAACCTTATAATTCAACAAGTGCAGAGGATAGATTTCCTGGATTTTACCCATTACAAATTCTGGTGCCTTTATACCATTATTCACAGAGGGGTTCAAGTATCTTTTCAATAAGGCTAGGTGGTTATTCTGATCATACTCCCTTTCTACAATTGTATGTCTATGATACCCAGGGAATATAATTTGGAATTAATATGACGGCACTTCGTCCACACAAAGGAATATCTGATTTTTTAATGCATTTATAGGACCCTCCACGCTGGGTACCAAATTTTCCGCAGAACTTTCATGGCTATGAACGGTTCCAGTTAAAGAGTTCACGTTGGTCATTGGTGTTCTAGAGAGAGCATCTGCTACCACGTTAGATTTCCCTGGTTTGTACCTAATTTCATAGTTATATTCCTCGAGAATCGCCTTCCACCTTTTCATCTTGACATTACTATTTTTGTTACTCAGTGCATATGTTAGGGGCTGGTGGTCGGTGTAAATTATAATTCTAGCAGTTCCATATAGGTAGTTTCTGAAGATATGTAGGGCCCATACTATAGCGAGCATCTCTCTCTCATTTGTAGCATAGTTTTCCTCCTTTTCCAACAATACTCTGGAAATAAATGCTATTGGCCTATCGTGCTGGCTAAGCACGGCTCCGAGGGCTACGTTGGAGGCATCGGTCGTTAGATGAAATTCTTTCTCGTAGTTTTGGTAAAAAAGCATAACTTCTCGAGATAATAAAGCCTCCTTTAAAGAATCCATTGCCTTCATTTCCTTACAACCGAGTACTATTTTTACTTTGCTGGACTCGGACCTGGGAATTGAACCATTTGGGCCCCTCAGCATAACAGTTAGGGGTTTAGCTATATCGGCATAATCCTTTATGAATCTTCTATAGTAATTGCAAAGCCCCAAAAAAGATCTTAATTGCCTCAAAGTTTTAGGGTAAGGAATTCTTACCATGGCATCCACTCTGTCCTTTATTGTACTTATGCCACTCTCAGATACTTTGAAACCAAAAAATTCAACTTCTCTTTTAAAGAAGACGCATTTATCTAACTGCACTCTCATATTTGCCTCTGCCAACGTACAAAAGATTTCCTTCAAATGTTAAAAATGTGATTCTTCGTCTTTACTGAATATAATTATGTCATCGATATAGACATAACAAGTCCTTCCGATAAAGTTTCTTAGAATACCATCCAATGCTCTCTGGAATATTGATGGGGCATTTTTTAATCCAAACGGAAGCCTTGTGAACTCGTACTTCCCATTGTTCACTGAGAATGCCGTTTTCTCGATGTCTTCTTGCCTGAGCAGTATTTGATGAAAACCACTTTTCAGATCAATTACCGTAAAGAATTTGTTGCCGCCCAGTTGAGATAAAACTTCCCCAACTTCTGGTATTGGATATTTGTCTGCTACAGTAACCGCATTCAATTTTCTAAAATCCACTACGACTCTGTACTTCCTCTTTCCAGATGCATCCTCTTTTTTCGGCACGACCCATATGGGTGAATTATAGGGAGAATGAGATGGTCTTATGATCCCGTCTTTTAATAATTTGCGTATTTCTTCCTCGACAACATTTTTCAGAGCCATTGGGTAAGGATAGTTTCTTGTGTAAGTAGGCTCGTCCGTGGTTGTACGAATTTCACCCTGTACTCTCGTTGTGTAAGTTAATTTTTCATCAGGATCTGCAAAAAGATTCTTGTGAGATTCTATGATTTTCATCATAGTTGATGTTTGGTTCTCAGAAAGGTGTTCAACTCGTATTTCCAGATTGTTCACGTCCTGCGACATATATTGGTAAATTGGTATTTTCATACCATTCGTTATTGTAAAGTAATTATCAGCTGTGTGAATGATTGCAGAAAGTTCCTTCAAGGTATCATTACCTAGTATTGCATCAAAAGTCCGCAATCCAGGTAGAAGGAAAAATTTAATAGGTTCAATAGGATCACCAAATATCCTTAGTAAGGTGTGGTGTGTAATTTGAACATTGCCAGATATTGTTTTAGCGCAGAAGTAGTCGCAATTTTTTTGAGGATTATTTGCCAGATCAGACTTAATATAATTCTTATTGCTACCAGTGTCCAGAAGGAATTTCAGTATTTTTCCGTTCCCCGTTCTTATCTTAAAGTATGGTAACGAGGAACTGTTTAACCAAAAAAATTAAGATCCGCATTAAGATCTTCAGTAGAAAAATCTTCCACTAGACTGTCCGAGGTTTTTACGTCCTCTCCTGAATAGTGTGTTAGTTCATTAATATATTCATTATTGGCCACATCCATGTATTCATTTATATCCGGTACACCTCCTACAGCTCCTTCGAGTGTTTCAATTTCTTAGTCAATTTTTGGATTATCCACTTCGCTGCCTCCTCTGTTGCAATTACCCTCTGTTCTTAAATGAAAGTTTCGTTGAGCCTTGTTGATTGGTCCTTGGAACGTACCTTCATAAGGCCTCTTATAACCATTATTGACCGGCGGTCTGTTGGCATAATTTATCTGCCTAGATTGGATGGACCGATCAATTTCCATCGGTTCCGGATTTGTAGGATATTGTTGATAATTTCGCGGATATCCTTGAGGTCTTTGATTCATGTTAGTGAACTGGTAATTTTGTTGACGGGGTTGATACTGAATATTCGGCCCATTCCTTGGCTTTGGTATGAATCGTGGTGGCAATTGTGGTCTGGTTGGAGCTCCCCCATGAGCGAGTTCAGGATAAAAAATATTTCTGGTGAATACCTGAGGATTTCGTTTGTATCCCTGCGCGTTTGGCTTAGGTATCTGCCCGTGAGCATGATGCATCCGATAAGTCATATTGTCCAATTTTAAACAGATGTGTAATGCCTGTGGCAAAGATGTGGGTTCCTTGACGCTTAATAGTCTTGGCAAATCGCCTTTCAGCCCACGCACGAAGGTATCAAGTGCTTTTTCTCTATAAGCGTTTGTCATTGAAGAAAGGCTACCTGTGTCCAGTTCAGACAAGTTATCTTGTCCAATATTAGTGATAGGTGTTGGTACACCGCTTGATAGAATTCTGTTATGGTTTTGTGTCCTTGACACATGGTTGTCATCTGATATTCAAGTGTACCAATATCTTTCCTATCGGAGTAATGCATCATAAGACACTTTCTTATCTTGACCCTGTCTAGAGGTGTTCTGTATGAATCAAGAACAGTGTCTGCTTCCCCAGTAATTTTTGTCCGTATTGTATGGAGAATGGCAAAATATCTTCCAGTACCTTTAATGCTTTCGAAGAGCTCCAGTACCCTTTCTACCGATTTCCGCCATGAACCGAATTCGCCCGCAATTCCCGAAAATTCTCTTAGTGATCTAACTATATCGGGAATTTTGTCCAATTCTTCGATACGAATTGCTCCTATAGGTTGAACCCCTCCTTCATCAGGGGTGTCCTGTTTGAAGTAATCCAACACTATAGTTCTAACTTCTTCCTTTTGAGCTTGAGAGAGTCCACTGGAACTAGTGCTAGGCCTCTGTGGTTGGCTCATTGTGAGGGTTCTACTTAGTCTGTCCGTAATCTCTTCGATACTGTCAACTGGCATACTCTCTTTTAACAATATTGTTTCGGAACTTTTTCACAAAAAAAGGAAAGGAATAGGATGGACGTTTTGTTTCGCGAATAAATATAAAATAGCAATCAATATGTAATCTTACAATCTGCCACTCACCTTACAATCACCATGACTTTTTTCCACTGATGCCGTTGATGCTGTTTGCTTCGTATGAATTTTTTCTTTCGAAAATTACAATTTCACTATTCTTTTTTTAACAACTTTTTTTCAATTTCTGTTTTTTTTCTTTTTAATAATAATTTCTTAATATTTCTTCACATTTATCATTTATTTTTAATTTTATTTTTTATTTACTAATTCTTTTTTTTCAATGATAATTTCTTTTAATTTCTTCACACTTATTTATGTTTAATTTTCCTTTTCATTTAATAATTCTTTCTTTCAATGATAATTTCTTTTAATTTCTTCACACTTATAATTTATTTTTAATTTTCCTTTTCATTTAATAATTCTTTTTGTCAATGATAATTTCTTTTAATTTCTTCACACTTATAACTTATTTTTAATCTTCTTTTTTTCTAAATAATATTTAATTCTTTTCCTTTTAATAATAATTTCTTTCTTTTAAATAAATTTCCTCACTTTCTTAGATTATTATTTTTTCTTTAATAAAGTCACAATTTTATATTCTTAGGATTCTATAATTTATTTTCACAAACAATTTAAGCATTTACTTCACAATTTCCTTATTTTTTAAAGTTCTTAAACACTACAGTGACACTGCTGATGATCCCGTGATCACCTCCCGTTTGCCTTGACTACTAGGGCGCGTCCTTTTCTCACTCTAAACGGTGAGCCGGAATTGTTGGACCTTTTTCTGGGTTAAACCTCTTCGTCCTTACTTGCCTATCGTCTCAGGCAAATGTGTGCAAGGATACAAAAGAGGTCCCTGCTCGGGCGCCAATTAACAAAATATTAATTTAATTTAATTTTTAAAAAAGGTTGCGTGTTGGATTAGCAATACGTCTTAATTTATTTATGAACAAAACCGGACTGAAGTTTACAAACAATAATGATCTTAACATAACTTAACTAAAGACATAAACTGCTGACGTAGTCCACGCGCCGAGTGATGAGTGTGGGAACTTTGCTAAATACCTTTACCCGTTCCCAAGTGCAATAGGATCCCGCTGGAATGATGGTGCTGACACAATGTGTGCGTTGTATGCTCGTGTGTGGACAAATACAATGTATTATACGTTAACTTATATATATATATATATATATATATATATATATATATATATATATATATATATATATATATATATGTGTGTGTGTGTGTGTGTGTGTGTGTGTGTATATTTATATGTGTATATAAGATTTATTGATTTTCAATAATTTTTAAATGCAAGTGAAATGTTATTAGTTAACTATAATCCTAATTATTCGGATCAATTTACATCAAGATTTACATAAATATTATTTATTTTTATCTTATTATTTGGGCTTTATTATGAATGAAATCAAGGAATACTAACCTTGATTTCATTCATAATAAAGCCCAAATAATAAGATAAAAATAAATAATATTTATGTAAATCTTCAAATTATTAAATTAGAGAATTTAATAATAATGGTTATAGGTAAAATTAAAGCAATTTCTACATCAAAAAGTTAAAAAAATGATAGTAATTAGAAAGGTGAAAGGAAGACGAGAGGATGAACTTGAGTCAAATCCACACTCAAAAGGAGAGTTTTTTTCTCGGTCTATGATGATTTTTTTTGCAAGAATTGAAGCTAAAGCTATTACAAATACAGAAATTAGTGATAAAATTATAATAAAAAATATGATTATAAATTTTTTTTATATTATTAATAATAAACTTTATGATTGGAAGTCAAATGTACTTTTTATACTATATAAAAATTAATTACCTCATCAATAAATTGAAATGTATAAAAATAATCAGACAATATCAACAAAATGTCAATATCAGGCAGCTGATTCAAATCCAAAATGATGATTTTTAGAAAAATGACATTTTAAATGTCGAACTAAACAAACAATTAAAAAGGATGTTCCAATTAAAACACGAAGTCCATGAAATCCTGTAGCAACAAAAAATGTAGACCCAAATACTGAATCTGCAATAGTAAAGGGAGCTTCAATATATTCGTATCCTCGAAGAATAATAAAATAAATTCCTAACATAATAGTAAAAAATAAACCTTGTGAAGTTTGGAGTGATTATTATCTATTAATCTATGGTGTGCTCATATAATAGTTACTCCTGAAGCCAATAAAATTGCTGAATTCAGTAGGGGGATTTGAAATGGATTAAAAGAAATAATTCCTATTGGGGGTCAGGGTCCTCCTAATTCAATTGATGGACTTAACCTTCTGTGAAAAAAAGCTCAAAAAATGAGATTAAAAATAAAAATTCTGAAATAATAAATAAAATTATTCCTCAGCGTAATCCTATTGTTACATTATAGGTATGTAAGCCTTGAAAAGTTCTTTCTCGAGAGATATCTCGTCATCATTGAAATATAGTTAATGAAGTAATAATTAAACCTAAAATTAATAAAGATATATTATATTGATGAAGCATGAATTATAATATCTACAGAAGAATTAGCTAACACTACGCCGCTTAATTCTCCTACTGTAAATAAAAATACAAATCCTAAAGTTCATATATTTGCTGGTGAATAAAATAATTGTGTTCCATGTAAAGTTGTTAATCAAATAAAAATTTTAATTCCTGTGGGTACAGCAATAATTATAGTAGCTGAGGTGAAATAAGCTCGAGTGATTACATCTATTCCTACTGTAAATATATGATGAGCTCATACAATAAATCCCTATAATCCAATTGCTAATATAGCATAAATTATTCCTATTGGTCCAAAAGTTTCTTTTTTCCAGATTCTTGACTAATAATAGGAGAAATTATTCCAAATCCGCGCAAAATTAAAATATAAACTTATGGGTGCCCAAAAAATCAAAATAAATGTTGGTATAAAATTGGATCTCATCCTCCTGCGGGATCAAAAAAAGCAGTATTTAAATTTTGATCTGTTAATAATATTGTAATAGCTCCGGCTAATACTTTGCTGCTTAGCATAACCTCCACAATGTTCTAAGGTTTCCCCGATTTCCATTTCAAACGTGGTACGCTCTGTTTGCCACCTTGTGCATTTGAAAAAGGTGTGCTCTGCATCATCCACATTGCTGTCCCCGTATATGCACTCAGACCATCCAATTTTTCCCATTCGGTGTAAATACTTGCAGAAGTATCCGTGACCAGACAATAACTGCGTGAGGTAGGAATTGCCGGTTCCAGCTGTTCCTCCTATCCAGCTCGCTATGTCGGGTAAGAGTCTCGCTGTCCGTCTTCCGCGACTAATGACGGCACATCGTTCTTGCCAATGGTGCACGATTTTTTGCTTTATATCCTGCGCGGTTCCTCTGGTATTTTTACCCATCTTGGCTTCTCGTAAGTGTTTGCGTTCGAGGGCCAAGAGGTCGATGGGGATTAAGCAGCTAATTACCAGAATTGCCGGCTCCGATACAATACGGTACGCTGAAGCTACTCGCAGAGCTGCGGTTCGTTGCAAGGAGGATAAAACTTTTCTTCGGGCGTGCACCTTTAGCTTGTCAGCCCACAATTCGCTACCATACAACAGAATGGAGTGCGTTGTCATCATCAGAAGCTTCCTCTTGATGGATCTCGGCCCTCCGATGTTTGCCATTAGTCTGCTGAGAGAAGCCGTTACCCGTGCTGCCTTCGTCGCCGCATTTTGCATTTGCGCCCAGTAGGTGAGCTTGGAGTCACGCTGAATTCCCAGGTACTTTATCACCTTTTGTGTCCTGATGGTCTCGGAGCAAACTCTTAAGTCGATTTCTATTGGAATGTGCTTTCTCGTGAGGAATAGCAGTTCCGTCTTTTCCGTGGCCAACTTCAAGCCATGTGAATCGAGCCACCTCTGGGTTCTGATCATGACCTGGTTCAGCTTTCTTTGGGCGTCTTCCGAGTCGCGTGCGGTGATGACAGCCGCAATGTCGTCTGCGTATCCGTGATGTCATCCGTGATGTGATCCGTATGAGTGTCATCTGGCATCTCTATGCGCAAAATGCCATCGTAGCTTATATTCCAAAGGTGCGGTCCGAGGATGGACCCTTGCGCTGCCCCTGACGTGATGATTTTGCTTCGGGTGCCATTGTTGGTCTCGTATAACAACATTCTATCTTTAAGGTAGCTCCGGATTATCTTCTTCAGATAAGTTGGTATCTGAAAACGATGTTCAAGTGCCTCGATCATATCCACCCACCTAGCGCTGTTGAAAGCGTTTCTGACGTCTAATGTAACAAGGAGCACCACTCGCCTGGAGTAGTGATTTCCTTGCTGTGCCGCTAGCACACTTTCTATGATGTCTTCTACGGCGCCAATTGTGGACTTTCCTGGTCGAAAACCGTGTTGTCGACTGTATAATCCCCCAGTGTTTTCAATGGCTGCTGCTATTCGGGGTTTGAGGAGTGGCTCCAAAAGTTTGCCCGCGGTGTCTAGCATACACAGTGGTCGATATGCTGACGGTGATTCAGAGCTTCCCTTGCTGATGACCACTAGCCGCTGTCTTTTCCATATGTCTGGGAATATTCCTTCTATCAGGCAGGCATACAAATCGAGGAGTACTTGACACTATTTGTAGGAGTTCTGCTGTAATACCTTCGCTACCCGGTGATTTGTTTCTCTTTAGGGTTATGGCAGCTGCTTTAAGTTCGTCTTCAGTGAAAGGAGGTGGGACTTCCTTGACCAGCACTTCCGATTCTTCTCTTAAGGCATGTGCTATGTCTAGGAAACAGAGCGTTTACTATGTTTTCCATAGCATGGTCTTCTAGTTGGGGTACCGATGCTCTTGCTCCAAGCTTTTTCATTACGACTTTATATCCCAGTCCCCATGGATTGTTGTTTATGTCGTTTCGGAGCTCCTCCCATATCTTCTCCTTGCTGGTGCGAATAGCAGTCTTGAGGGTTTTCCTAGCAGCTTGGAGATATTCTCTTTCAGCAATCGCGGATTCAACACGCCTGGCCCTAGTGTATTTTCTTCTACATCGCAGACAGACCCGTCTGGGTTGAGCTATTTCCTCTGTTAACCAGTAAACGGCCTTCTTGTGTTTATTTGGTCTTATTTTCGGCATCGCTTTGGTACAGGCTCTCTCTATACACTGCATGGTCTGCTTCACCTGGCTATTAGCATCGCTGGTATGGCTGTCTAATGGAATCTTTGCCTCCAGCTCAGCAAGTAGCACTTCCGGATTTAACTTTGATACATTGCACTTGCGAGTTCCGCGTCCACTTATGTTGTGGTCATCGTTGTTTGGCACTTTTTTAATGGAACACGTAATGTATTGGTGATCGCTTCCATTATAGTCTTCTAAGACTTTCCATGTACTTACTCTGTGAGAAATGCTCTCAGAAGCTAGTGCAATATCTGGAGTTGTACCCACGCATCCTGGTCTTCTAAAAGTGGCAGTGGTCCCTGTGTTTACGATGACCATTCCCAGTCTTGCGACCATGTCCAGTACCCGCCGGCCTCTTGAATTGGTTGTTTGCATTCCCCATTCAAATGCTTTGGAGTTAAAATCGCCAGCGATGATGAGTGCTCCTCCAAACTCTTGTGCTTTATCTTCGATGTCATCGATCTTTTTCTGGAATACTTCTGCGCAGTCACTTGGAGTCAAGTAGCAGCTTATCAAAGTAAAGTATCGATCATGGACCCAAACGAAACCGTCGCCTTATCCATCTCCGGTTATGCTAAAATTGCTGCCTGCAGGTAACCATATGGCCGCCGTTCCGCTCGTATCTGCAAGCCATGTTCCGCTTACTTTTTCCCTATATTGCTCATTGATTACTACAATGTCTGCTTTCTGCTCTATACTAATTTAGTCCAGTAATGCATCAGCCACTCTGCTTCTGTGCATGTTTCCTTGTAGCACTTTCATTTAGATATCAATTTTTTGCTCATCGCGCATCTACTTGAGCTCGGGATATGGTCTACCGGACTGCATTGAGCATCAACGCAGAGGCAGCACTTTGGCGTGTTACTGCACTCTTCTAATTTTTGCCCCTTTTCGCCACATCGTATGCACAGGCCTTGACCTTTCCTGTCAGGTCCTTTGCGCTGCCATGTTAGATGACCAGGAGCAAAGCACCGGAAACACCGTTTTGTGCTATGCCCTGGCCTTAATCTGCAGTTAACCCATCCGATCCTGATGCGATCTTTCTTCAGCAGTATATTGGCGAGCTCCGATGACATCGTTACATAGCTTCGCACCTGCTCTCGACTATTTGGTGCTGTTATAGTTGTTACCATATCCTCATAGGAAGCAGCTCTCATATTTTCGGGAAGTGACTCCTTTACGGCTTAGTGTACTTATTTATGAACAAAACCGGACTGAAGTTTACAAACAATAATGATCTTAACATAACTTAACTAAAGACATAAACTGCTGACGTAGTCCACGCGCCGAGTGATGAGTGTGGGAACTTTGCTAAATACCTTTACCCGTTCCCAAGTGCAATAGGATCCCGCTGGAATGATGGTGCTGACACAATGTGTGCGTTGTATGCTCGTGTGTGGACAAATACAATGTATTATACGTTAACTTATATATATATATATATATATATATATATATATATATATATATATATATATATATATATATATATATATATATATATATATATATATATATATATATATATGTGTGTGTGTGTGTGTGTGTGTGTGTGTGTATATTTATATGTGTATATAAGATTTATTGATTTTCAATAATTTTTAAATGCAAGTGAAATGTTATTAGTTAACTATAATCCTAATTATTCGGATCAATTTACATCAAGATTTACATAAATATTATTTATTTTTATCTTATTATTTGGGCTTTATTATGAATGAAATCAAGGAATACTAACCTTGATTTCATTCATAATAAAGCCCAAATAATAAGATAAAAATAAATAATATTTATGTAAATCTTCAAATTATTAAATTAGAGAATTTAATAATAATGGTTATAGGTAAAATTAAAGCAATTTCTACATCAAAAAGTTAAAAAAATGATAGTAATTAGAAAGGTGAAAGGAAGACGAGAGGATGAACTTGAGTCAAATCCACACTCAAAAGGAGAGTTTTTTTCTCGGTCTATGATGATTTTTTTTGCAAGAATTGAAGCTAAAGCTATTACAAATACAGAAATTAGTGATAAAATTATAATAAAAAATATGATTATAAATTTTTTTTATATTATTAATAATAAACTTTATGATTGGAAGTCAAATGTACTTTTTATACTATATAAAAATTAATTACCTCATCAATAAATTGAAATGTATAAAAATAATCAGACAATATCAACAAAATGTCAATATCAGGCAGCTGCTTCAAATCCAAAATGATGATTTTTAGAAAAATGACATTTTAAATGTCGAACTAAACAAACAATTAAAAAGGATGTTCCAATTAAAACACGAAGTCCATGAAATCCTGTAGCAACAAAAAATGTAGACCCAAATACTGAATCTGCAATAGTAAAGGGAGCTTCAATATATTCGTATCCTCGAAGAATAATAAAATAAATTCCTAACATAATAGTAAAAAATAAACCTTGTGAAGTTTGGAGTGATTATTATCTATTAATCTATGGTGTGCTCATATAATAGTTACTCCTGAAGCCAATAAAATTGCTGAATTCAGTAGGGGGATTTGAAATGGATTAAAAGAAATAATTCCTATTGGGGGTCAGGGTCCTCCTAATTCAATTGATGGACTTAACCTTCTGTGAAAAAAAGCTCAAAAAATGAGATTAAAAATAAAAATTCTGAAATAATAAATAAAATTATTCCTCAGCGTAATCCTATTGTTACATTATAGGTATGTAAGCCTTGAAAAGTTCTTTCTCGAGAGATATCTCGTCATCATTGAAATATAGTTAATGAAGTAATAATTAAACCTAAAATTAATAAAGATATATTATATTGATGAAGCATGAATTATAATATCTACAGAAGAATTAGCTAACACTACGCCGCTTAATTCTCCTACTGTAAATAAAAATACAAATCCTAAAGTTCATATATTTGCTGGTGAATAAAATAATTGTGTTCCATGTAAAGTTGTTAATCAAATAAAAATTTTAATTCCTGTGGGTACAGCAATAATTATAGTAGCTGAGGTGAAATAAGCTCGAGTGATTACATCTATTCCTACTGTAAATATATGATGAGCTCATACAATAAATCCCTATAATCCAATTGCTAATATAGCATAAATTATTCCTATTGGTCCAAAAGTTTCTTTTTTCCAGATTCTTGACTAATAATAGGAGAAATTATTCCAAATCCGCGCAAAATTAAAATATAAACTTATGGGTGCCCAAAAAATCAAAATAAATGTTGGTATAAAATTGGATCTCATCCTCCTGCGGGATCAAAAAAAGCAGTATTTAAATTTTGATCTGTTAATAATATTGTAATAGCTCCGGCTAATACTTTGCTGCTTAGCATAACCTCCACAATGTTCTAAGGTTTCCCCGATTTCCATTTCAAACGTGGTACGCTCTGTTTGCCACCTTGTGCATTTGAAAAAGGTGTGCTCTGCATCATCCACATTGCTGTCCCCGTATATGCACTCAGACCATCCAATTTTTCCCATTCGGTGTAAATACTTGCAGAAGTATCCGTGACCAGACAATAACTGCGTGAGGTAGAAATTGCCGGTTCCAGCTGTTCCTCCTATCCAGCTCGCTATGTCGGGTAAGAGTCTCGCTGTCCATCTTCCGCGACTAATGGCGGCACATCGTTCTTGCCAATGGTGCACGTTTTTTTGCTTTATATCCTGCGCGGTTCCTCTGGTATTTTTACCCATCTTGGCTTCTCGTAAGTGTTTGCGTTCGAGGGCCAAGAGGTCGATGGGGATTAAGCAGCTAATTACCAGAATTGCCGGCTCCGATACAATACGGTACGCTGAAGCTACTCGCAGAGCTGCGGTTCGTTGCAAGGAGGATAAAACTTTTCTTCGGGCGTGCACCTTTAGCTTGTCAGCCCACAATTCGCTACCATACAACAGAATGGAGTGCGTTGTCATCATCAGAAGCTTCCTCTTGATGGATCTCGGCCCTCCGATGTTTGCCATTAGTCTGCTGAGAGAAGCCGTTACCCGTGCTGCCTTCGTCGCCGCATTTTGCATTTGCGCCCAGTAGGTGAGCTTGGAGTCACGCTGAATTCCCAGGTACTTTATCACCTTTTGTGTCCTGATGGTCTCGGAGCAAACTCTTAAGTCGATTTCTATTGGAATGTGCTTTCTCGTGAGGAATAGCAGTTCCGTCTTTTCCGTGGCCAACTTCAAGCCATGTGAATCGAGCCACCTCTGGGTTCTGATCATGACCTGGTTCAGCTTTCTTTGGGCGTCTTCCGAGTCGCGTGCGGTGATGACAGCCGCAATGTCGTCTGCGTATCCGACTAAATGAGTGTCATCTGGCATCTCTATGCGCAAAATGCCATCGTAGCTTATATTCCAAAGGTGCGGTCCGAGGATGGACCCTTGCGCTGCCCCTGACGTGATGATTTTGCTTCGGGTGCCATTGTTGCTCTCGTATAACAACATTCTATCTTTAAGGTAGCTCCGGATTATCTTCTTCAGATAAGTTGGTATCTGAAAACGATGTTCAAGTGCCTCGATCATATCCACCCACCTAGCGCTGTTGAAAGCGTTTCTGACGTCTAATGTAACAAGGAGCACCACTCGCCTGGAGTAGTGATTTCCTTGCTGTGCCGCTAGCACACTTTCTATGATGTCTTCTACGGCGCCAATTGTGGACTTTCCTGGTCGAAAACCGTGTTGTCGACTGTATAATCCCCCAGTGTTTTCAATGGCTGCTGCTATTCGGGGTTTGAGGAGTGGCTCCAAAAGTTTACCCGCGGTGTCTAGCATACACAGTGGTCGATATGCTGACGGTGATTCAGAGCTTCCCTTGCTGATGACCACTAGCCGCTGTCTTTTCCATATGTCTGGGAATATTCCTTCTATCAGGCAGGCATACAAATCGAGGAGTACTTGGACATGGCCATTTGACACTATTTGTAGGAGTTCTGCTGTAATACCTTCGCTACCCGGTGATTTGTTTCTCTTTAGGGTTATGGCGGCTGCTTTAAGTTCGTCTTCAGTGAAAGGAGGTGGGACTTCCTTGACCAGCACTTCCGATTCTTCTCTTAAGGCATGTCTAGGAAACAGAGCGTTTACTATGTTTTCCATAGCATGGTCTTCTAGTTGGGGTACCGATGCTCTTGCTCCAAGCTTTTTCATTACGACTTTATATCCCAGTCCCCATGGATTGTTGTTTATGTCGTTTCGGAGCTCCTCCCATATCTTCTCCTTGCTGGTGCGAATAGCAGTCTTGAGGGTTTTCCTAGCAGCTTGGAGATATTCTCTTTCAGCAATCGCGGATTCAACACGCCTGGCCCTAGTGTATTTTCTTCTACATCGCAGACAGACCCGTCTGGGTTGAGCTATTTCCTCTGTTAACCAGTAAACGGCCTTCTTGTGTTTATTTGGTCTTATTTTCGGCATCGCTTTGGTACAGGCTCTCTCTATACACTGCATGGTCTGCTTCACCTGGCTATTAGCATCGCTGGTATGGCTGTCTAATGGAATCTTTGCCTCCAGCTCAGCAAGTAGCACTTCCGGATTTAACTTTGATACATTGCACTTGCGAGTTCCGCGTCCACTTATGTTGTGGTCATCGTTGTTTGGCACTTTTTTAATGGAACACGTAATGTATTGGTGATCGCTTCCATTATAGTCTTCTAAGACTTTCCATGTACTTACTCTGTGAGAAATGCTCTGAGAAGCTAGTGCAATATCTGGAGTTGTACCCACGCATCCTGGTCTTCTAAAAGTGGCAGTGGTCCCTGTGTTTACGATGACCATTCCCAGTCTTGCGACCATGTCCAGTACCCGCCGGCCTCTTGAATTGGTTGTTTGCATTCCCCATTCAAATGCTTTGGAGTTAAAATAGCCAGCGATGATGAGTGCTCCTCCAAACTCTTGTGCTTTATCTTCGATGTCATCGATCTTTTTCTGGAATACTTCTGCGCAGTCACTTGGAGTCAAGTAGCAGCTTATCAAAGTAAAGTATCGATCATGGACCCAAACGAAACCGTCGCCTTATCCATCTCCGGTTATGCTAAAATTGCTGCCTGCAGGTAACCATATGGCCGCCGTTCCGCTCGTATCTGCAAGCCATGTTCCGCTTACTTTTTCCCTATATTGCTCATTGATTACTACAATGTCTGCTTTCTGCTCTATACTAATTTAGTCCAGTAATGCATCAGCCACTCTGCTTCTGTGCATGTTTCCTTGTAGCACATTCATTTAGATGTCAATTTTTTGCTCATCGCGCATCTACTTGAGCTCGGGATATGGTCTACCGGACTGCATTGAGCATCAACGCAGAGGCAGCACTTTGGCGTGTTACTGCACTCTTCTAATTTTTGCCCCTTTTCGCCACATCGTATGCACAGGCCTTGACCTTTCCTGTCAGGTCCTTTGCGCTGCCATGTTAGATGACCAGGAGCAAAGCACCGGAAACACCGTTTTGTGCTATGCCCTGGCCTTAATCTGCAGTTAACCCATCCGATCCTGATGCGATCTTTCTTCAGCAGTATATTGGCGAGCTCCGATGACATCGTTACATAGCTTCGCACCTGCTCTCGACTATTTGGTGCTGTTATAGTTGTTACCATATCCTCATAGGAAGCAGTTCTCATATTTTCGGGAAGTGACTCCTTTACGGCTTAGTGTACTTCTTCCTTTGTGGCGAGCAGATCGAGATCTCGTATCTCTATAGTGCCTCTTGGCTTAAGATCAGTCACAACTGCTGACTCCTGTAGTGCACCTTTTAAAAGTTCACAAAAGCACTTTGTCACTTTTGCTCCTTTATCCAGCTCCAACAGAAGCCCACCTGCTCTTGTTTTCCGGATCGATCCCACCTTGGTCTGTGCATCCTCTGGTTTGACATTGCAGCGGATGCTTTCCAGGACATCCGCATATTTGAAACCCTCTGCTGGTTTGATAAGGACGGCTTCGGACTTTGATTTTGTCTCCTTTGTCCTATGTCTTCCTTGCATTGTTGTTCGTGACCTTTCGCTGTCGCCCACGGAATTCTTTGCTCTTCAATTTTCCTGTGTTTGACTTCGTGTTGCCACACGTCTACTCCTTGTGACAAATTGCCACTCATCGGCCTTACTTTCGCAGAATTTTTTTCCATTTTCTGGTTCTGCTGGGCTAGAAGCTGCTCGTTTGGGTCTCGCCATCGTTGGTGTTGCTGAGGCGCTTGTCAGGACCGTGGGCCTCGGTTTCGGTGCCGTAACAAGTTTGCACTCGTTCTCTTTTTCCGTCCTGTTTCGCCGATAGCTTTCCATTACGTCGAAAAGCTCGTCTAGCTCGGAAACACCGGTCTTTACGTCCATGCTCACGTTCTTCTGCTTTATCATGGCTTGCTTCATCTTCGTCAAGACTTTCCGAAATTTCGTGAGAACCTCTTTTTCTGCCGTTCTCATGTTTATAATGAATTCCTGTCTGGGTGAGCTGACGGGACATTTCATCAATACAGGTGTGGGATTTCCAGAAAACTCCTGCTGTTGTTGGTTCCCTTTTGCGCCCAGAGGCGTTTGGTTCGCGGTAGGGATGGTGCGCGATTTGTGACTCGCTCTATCTACCGGTGTGTTACTCACTTGGGGTTGCTGCTGCTTTGTTACTCTCTCTTCTGGCGATCTCATAATTTTGCTACTTCTTCTAAAGCAGCTTCCCCTTTCTGGATCGCTTGGAGTACATTTCTGCTGTATTTGAGGTTTAGGTTGTGTTTGTTGCTTTGTTTCAGGTGTATTCATTTTATATGGGTTCCCGCTTCAAGCAGCTATCTCCGTTCGTTGTACGGTCGCTTTGAAAATATCCATGTGGTTGTCTATGCAAGCAGGGAGTTCCACCGAGGGTTGGCACATGTCTTCATGTGGACTTGTACTCAGAGCCAGGATAAGCGTTAGTCAGGATTGATGCTCAACTGAGCCAGTACCGCCAACTTAATGGTGACGCAACATCGAACGTACTTGACTACAGCATTAGCCCGAAAGCCATTTCCACCCGATATCATTCTGGTGTACTGAGGTAACGGAATACTGCAGTTACCAGCCCAAGGCAGACAGTTCATATATGTTTTCAAATCGTTTTCCTAGGGGCATACCGCGTCAGTTTCCATTTACTTGTGTCTCCCACGATGCCATCTGTGAATGGATGGGGAGCACTTCTTTACACGGTGCCTACTCGTCTTGTCACATGTGTTTCTCAGAGTTTGCAGACCTTTTCAGTCGCACTCTCCTCGCTTGCCGCTCTTGGTCGGGGATTACTTATTATTTATTCGCAGCTAACCTACTCTGGTACGCCGTTCACTATCCGCCACCTGTGACCCCCACGGTAGCCTAAGCTTAGCCCCGCAATACGGGAAGGGATTTTTTTTTTTTTTTTTTGGGTAGAGAGGGTAAAAATGCCTGCCGCATCATCAAAACTGTCGTCACAGATTTGGTATGTGAGAATTGCACCCACTAAAACATCCCCCTCCCTCGCTGAGAACATCTCCCCACCCTGGAACCCTTTTTATACTTCCTTCAAGGTGGAGATTCTCACTTCGTCCCTATTGGACTCTCAACATTATTCCTGCGTCCAGGTCCCGCTTTTTCCGCCGGAGCACATTTTCCACATATTTATCTACGTGGTCCCAGTTTTCTTTGCTGCTTAGCATAACCTACACAATGTTCTCGGTGGCTAAGGTTTCCCCGATTTCCATTTCAAGCGTGGTGCGCTCTGTTTGCCACCTTGTGCATTTGAAAAAGGTGTGCTCTGCATCATCCACATTGCTGTCGCCGTATATGCACTCAGGCCCTCCAATTTTTCCCATTCGGTGTAGATACTTGCAGAAGTATCCGTGACCAGACAGTAACTGCGTGAGGTAGAAATTGACGGTTCCGGCTATTCCTCCTATCCAGCTCGCTATGTCGGGTATGAGTCTCGCTGTCCATCTTCCGCGACTCTCGGCGGCCCATCGTTCCTGCCAATAGTGCACGGTTTGTTGCTTTATATCCTGCGCGGTTCCTCTGGTATTCTTACCCATCTTGGCTTCTCGTAGGTGTTTTCGTTCGAGGGCCAAGAGATCGATAGGGATTAAGCAGCTAATTACCAGAATTGCCGGCTCCGATACAGTACGGTACGCTGAAGCTACTCGCAGAGCTGCGGTTCGTTGTACGGACGATAAAACTTTTCTTCTGGCGTGCACCTTTAGCTTGTCAGCCCACAATTCGCTACCATACAACAGAATGGAGTGCGTTGTCATCATCAGAAGCTTCCTCTTGATGGATGTCGTCCCTCCGATGTTTGCCATTAGTCTGCTGAGAGAAGCCGTTACCCGTGCTGCCTTCGTCGCCGCATTTTGCATTTGCGCCCAGTAGGTGAGCTTGGAGTCACGCTGAATTCCCAGGTACTTTATCACCTTTTGTGTCCTGATGGTCTCGGAGCAAACTCTTAAGTCGATTTCTATTGGAATGTGCTTTCTCGTGAGGAATAGCAGTTCCGTCTTTTCCGTGGCCAACTTCAAGCCATGTGAATCGAGCCACCTCTGGGTTCTGATCATGACCTGGTTCAGCTTTCTTTGGGCGCCTTCCGAGTCGCGTGCGGTGATGACAGCCGCAATGTCGTCTGCGTATCCGACTAGATGAGTGTCATCTGGCATCTCTATGCGCAAAATGCCGTCGTAGCTTATATTCCAGAGGTCCGGTCCGAGGATGGACCCTTGCGCTGCCCCTGACGTGATGGTTTAGCTTTGGGTGCCACTTTTGCTCTCTTATATTAACTTTCGATCTTTAAGGTAGCTCCGGATTATCTTCTTCAGATAAGCTGGTATCTGAAAACGATTTTCAAGTGCCTCGATCATATCCACCCTAGCACACCTAGCGCTGTTGAAAGCGTTTCTGACGTCTAATGTAACAAGGAGTACCACTCGCCTGGAGTCGTGATTTCCTTGCTGTGCCGCTAGCACACTTTCTATGACGTCTTCTACGGCGCCAATTGCGGACTTTCCTGGTCAGAAACTGAGTTATCAAGTGGATAATCCCCCAGCGTTTTCAATGGCTGCTGCTATTCGGGGTTTGAGGAGTCGCTCCAAAAGTTTGCCCGCGGTGTCTAGGATACACAGTGGTCGATATGCTGACGGTGATTCAGGGCTTCCTTTTCCCTTGCTGATGAGCACTAGCCGCTGTCTTTTCCATACGTCTGGGAATATTCCTTCTGTCAGGCAGGCATTGTACATATCGTGGAGTACTTGGGCATGGCTATTTGACACTATTTTGAGGACTTCTGCTGGAATACCGTCGATACCCGGTGCTTTGTTGCTCTGTAGGGTTATGGCGGCTGCTTTAAGTTCGTCTTCCGTGAAAGGAGGTGGGACTTCCTTGACCAGCACTTCCGATTCTTCTCTTAAGGCATGTATAGGAAATAGAGCGTTTACTATGTTTTCCATAGCATGGTCTTCTAGTTGGGGTACCGATACTCTTGCTCCAAGCTTTTTCATTACGACTTTATATCCCAGTCCCCATGGATTGTTGTTTATGTCGTTTCGGAGCTCCTCCCATTTCTTCTCCTTGCTGGTGCGAATAGCAGCTTTGAGGATTTTCTTAGCAGCTTGGAGATCTTCTCTTTCGGCAATCGCGGATCCAACTCGCCTGGCCCTAGTGTATTTTCTTCTACACGGCAGACAGACCCGTCTGAGTTGAGCTATTTCCTCTGTCCACCAGTAAACGGCCTTCTTGTGTTTATTTGGTCTTATTTTCGGCATCGCTTTGGTACAGGCTCTCTCTATACACTGCATGGTCTGCTTTACCCTGCTATTAGCATCGCTAGCGTGGCTGTCTAATGGAATGTTTGCTTCCAGCTCAGCAAGTAGCACTTCCGGATTTAACTTTGATACAGTCCACTTGCGAGTTCCGCGTCCACTTATGTTGTGGTCATGGTTGCTTGGCACTTTTTTAATGGAAAACGTAATGTATTGGTGATCGCTTCCATTATAGTCTTCTAAGACTTTCCATGTACTTACTCTGTGAGCAATGCTCTCAGAAGCTAGTGCAATATCTGGAATTGTACCCACGCATCCTGGTCTTCTAAAAGTGGCAGTGGTCCCTGTGTTTACGATGACCATTCCCAGTCTCGCGACCATGTCCAGTACCCGCCGGCCCCTTGAATTGGTTGTTTGCATTCCCCATTCAACTGCTTATAGTTAGAATCGCCAGCGATGATGAGTGCTCCTCCAAACTCTTGTGCTTTATCTTCGATGTCATCGATCTTTCTCTGGAATACTTCTGCGCAGTCACTTGGAGTCAAGTAGCAGCTTATCAAAGTAAAGTATCGATCATGGGCCCAAACGAAACCATCGCCTTTTCCATCTCCGGTTATGTTAAATTGCTCCCTACAGGTAACCATATGGCCGCCGTTCCGCTCGTATCTGCAAGCCATGTTCCGCTTACTTTTTCCCTATATTGCTCACTGATTACTACAATGTCTGCTTTCTGCTCTATACTAATTTGGTCCAGTAATGCGTCAGCCACTCTGCTTCTGTGCATATTTCCTTGCAGCACTTTCATTTAGATGTCAATTTTTGCTCATCGCGCATCTACTTGAGCTCGGGATATGGTCTACCGGACTGCATTGAGCATTAACGCAGAGGTAGCACTTTGGGGTGTTACTGCACTCTTTTAGTTTGTGCCCCGTTTCGGCACATCGTATGCACAGGCCTTGACCTTTCCTGTCAGGTCCTTTGCACTGCCATGTTAGATGAACAGGAGCAATGCACCGGAAACACCGTTTTGTGTTATGCCCTGGCCTTAATCTGCAGTTAACCCATCCGATCCTGATGCGATCTTTCTCCAGCAATATATTGGCGAGCTCCGATGACATCGTTACATAGGCTCGCACCTGCTCTCGACTATTTGGTGCTGTTATAGTTGTTACCATATCCTCATAGGAAGCAGTTCTCATATTTTCGGGAAGTGACTCCCTTACGGCTTGGTGTACTTCTTCCTTTGTGGCGAGCAGATCGAGATCTCGTATCTCTATAGTGGCTCTTGGCTTAAGATCAGTCACAACTGCTGACTCCTGTAGTGCACCTTTTAAAAGTTCACAAAAGCCCGTTGTCACTTTTGCTCCTTTATCCAGCTCCAACAGAAGCCCACCTGCTCTTGTTTTCCGGATCGATCGCACCTTGGTCTGTGCATCCTCTGGTTTGACATTGCAGCGGATGCTTTCCAGGACATCCGCATATTTGAAACCCTCTGCTGGTTTGATAAGGACGGCTTCAGACTTTGGTTCTGTCTCCTTCGTCCTATGTCTTCCTTGCATTGTTGTTCGTGACTTATCGCTGTCGCCCACGGAATTCATTGCTGTTCAATTTTCCTGTGTTTGACTTCGTGTTGCCACGCGTCTACTCCTTGTGACAGTTTGCCACCCATCGGCCTTACTTTCGCAGAACTTTTTCCCATCTTCTGGGTCTGCTGGGCTAGAAGCTGCTCGTTTGGGTCTAGCCATCGTCGGTGTTGCTGAAGCGCTTGTCAGGGCCGTGTGCCTCGATTTCGGTGCCGTAACAAGTTTGCACTCGTTCTCTTTTTCCGTCCAGTTTCGCCGATAGCTTTCCATTACGTCGAAAAGCTCGTCTAGCTCGGAAACTCCGGTCTTTATGTCCATGCTCACGTTCCTCTGCTTTATCATTGCTTGCTTCATCTTCGTCAAGACTTTCCGACATTTCGTGAGAACTTCTTCTTCTGCCGTTCTCATCTTTATGATGAATTCCTGTCTGGGTGAGCTGACGGGACATTTCATCAATACAGGTGTGGGATTTCCAGAAGACTCCTGCTGTTGTTGGTTCCCTTTTGCGCCCAGAGGCGTTTGGTTCGCGGCAGGGATGGTGCGCGATTTGTTGCACGCTCCATCTACCGGTTTGTTACTTACTTGGGGTTGTTGCTGGTTTGTTACTCCCTCTTCTGGCGATCGCATAATTTTGCTACTTCTTCTAAAGCAGCTTCCCCTTTCTGGATCGCTTGGAGTTACTTTCTGCTGTATTTGGGTTTTAGGTTGAGTTTGTTGCTTTATTTGAGGTGTATTCATTTTATATGGGTCCCCGCTTCAAGCCGCTATCTCCGTTCGTTGTACAGTCGCTTTTGAAATATCCATGTGGTTGTCTATGCAAGCAGGGAGTTCCACCGAGGGTTGGCACAACTCTTCATGAGAACTTGTACTCAGAGCCAGGATAAGCGTTAGTCAGGATTGATGCTCAACTGATCCTGTACCGCCAACTTAATGGTGACGCAACATCGAACGTACTTGAAGACCCGCCACGGTTTTAACGGGACGGAGGCAGCTACAGCATTAGCCCGAAAGCCATTTCCACTCGATATCACTCTGGTGTACTGAGGTAACGGAATACTGCAGCTACCAGCCCAAGGCAGACAGTTCATATATGTTTTCAAATCGTTTTCCTAGGGGCATACCCCGTCAGTTTCCATTTACTTGTGTCTCCCACGATGCTATCTGTGAATGGATGGGGAGCACTTCTTTAGACGGTGCCTACTCGTCTTGTCACATGCGTTTCTCAGAGTTTGCAGACCTTTTCAGTCGCACTCTCCTCGCTTGCCACTATTGGTCGGGGATTACTTATTGGTTATTCGCAGCTAACCTACTCTGGTAGGCCGTTCACTATCCGCCACCTGTGACCCCCACGGTAGCCTGAGCTTAGCCCCGTACGGGAAGAGATAAAAGTAATAAAATAAAATCAAACAAATAATGGTATTCGGTCAAATGTAATTCCTGTTGATCGTATATTAATTACAGTTGTAATAAAATTTACTTCTCCTAGAATTGAAGAGATACCAGCTAAATGTAAAGAAAAAATATCTAAATCAACAGAAGCTCCTGCATGGGCAATTGTAGAAGATAAAGAAGGGTAAACCGTTCAGCCTGTCCACTAATCTTCTTACCAATAAAAGTGTTAAAGATGGAGGAAAAATCAAAATCTTATATTATTCATTCGAGGAAATGCTATATCAGGGGCTCCTAATATTAATGGTACTAATCAGTTACCAAATCCTCCAATTATAATTAGTATTACCATAAAAAAAATTATAACAAAAGCATGTGCTGTAACAATTAAATTATAAATTTGATAATCTCCAATTAAGGCTCCGGGATGGCCTAATTCTGCACGAATTAAGATTCTTAAAGATGTACCTAAGATTCCTGCTCAAGCACCAAATAAAAAGTATAAAGTTCCGATATCTTTGTGGTTAGTAGAAAATAATCATTGTTGCGATTAAATGGCCGACAATAAGCAATAAACTGTAAATTTATTTATAAGAATTAATTTCTTTTTAATCAAACTTTATAGTCAAAAAATGATATTAGACTGCAATTCTAAAGATGTAAAATTTACTGAAGTTTTTAGTTTAATAATGATTAAAATCAAGGCTATTAGTTTTTTTAACTTAAAGCCTTAAAGTACATAATATATTAATGAAATAATTATTAAGCCAAAAATTGAAATTATAGAAAATATTAAAATTATATTTATATAATTTTTTGAAAAATTAGTTCCAGTTATATAAAATATTAATAAAGATTTAATTAGTGTATAAGAAATTAATAAAATAGGAGCTAATTATTGTCAAGTCATTAAAATTAAAGCATTAATTCAGGATAATCCTTCTATTACAGTGGGAAATCAATAGTGAAATGGAGCTACACATCTTTTTATAAATAAGCAGGATAAAATTACATAATTTATTCAATTAAATAAACTTATTATAGTTATTTCATTTATGATTATAATAATAGCAAATAATAAGATTGAAGAAGCTAATACTTGAGTTAAAAAATATTTTAAAGAAGCTTCAGAGGATATTAAATTATTCTTGTCTTTTATTAGGGGGATAAAAGACAATAAATTAACTTCTAATCCTATTCAAGCTCCTAATCAAGAATTAGAAGAAATTGAAATTATAGAGCTAATTATTAAAAACATAAAAAATAAAATTTTAGATGAATTTTTAAAATTTAAAAAAAAAGGATTAAAACCTTTATAATTGGGGTATGGGCCCAATAGCTTTATTAGCTTATATTTTTATATTTTAGTGTATGACGCACAAAAGTTTTTGAATCTTTTAGAAATAGTTTAATTCTATTAAATATAATGAATGTAATTAAATTACTTAATTTACTCTATTAGTCAGGCAATTCACTAAATAAGTTAAAGTGCATGTAAAAATTAACAATATAAATCATCGTCACGTGTTTTTTTTTTTAAATAATTTTTTGTAATTTTTTAATTAATTAATTATAAATTATTTAAAAATTAAGCAATTAAAAATGGGCAAACTTATTTTTATAATAATTTAAGGTAATGGAATTAATGACTATTTTACATTACATTTTGTTGAAGGTGAGCCTGCTATTGAAAATGAAGATAATGATGTTCAACAAGATGATGATGATGTTTGCAGTGGTGATGAAAAAATTGTAGAACATAACGATAGTTTTACTACAGCTGAAGATGACACTGACTCAGATGGTATAAATGAACAACAACAACAACAAAAAATAATTGGACCAGGTCGTCCAAGAATTCTTCGTAGTGGCAAAGCAGGGAGGCCCAAGAAACAATTTATTGAAATACAACAAAATAATGAATTGTGTGTTGCTGTACATGAAGATATACCACAAACAGTGGATGAGGCAATGTCTGGTAATTATAAAAAATTTTGGGATAAGGCTATGGGAGATGAATTTTTCGCTTTAAAGAAAAATAAAACATGGTCATTATCTGAACTCCCAAATGTGCATAAAGCTATTCCGTGCATGTGGGTATTTACTCTGAAGAGAGATGTAAATGGAGAGATCGAACGTTATAAGGCAAGACTGGTGGCAAAAGGTTGTAATCAACGATTCGGCATCGATTTTAAAGAAACCTTTTCTCCAGTGGTACGCTACTCTACTCTACGGTTGCTGTTGGCGTTGGCGTTGGCAGTCGAAAACTAAATGCACTTACACCAAATTGACGTAAGTATAGCATATTTAAATAGTAATCTATACGATGAAATATATATGCAACAACCGGCAAATTTCGTTGATCAAAATTCACCTAATAAAGTTCTACGTCTACATAAAGCGATTTATGGCTTGAAGCAAAGCGGTAAGGAGTGGAGCAGTAAATTAGATGGTGTATTAAAAAAAATCTGGTTTGTTTCTTGCAAGAACGAGCCATGTTTGTATAAGGCAACATTAAATCACAATCTTGCTTTAATAGCAGTCTATGTTGATGATCTGATTATTGGCTGCAGTGACGTAGATATTGTTCTTAATATAAATAAACAATTCGCAAATGAATTTGAAGTTGGATGGAAATCGAGCGTGAAGGCGAAACAGGTAGGATTAAATTAAGTCAATCTCAATACGTTCGTGATATTTTGAAGCAATATGGCATGGCTCACTGTAAGCCAGTGGCGGTCCCATTGGAGGCTGGTTACCAAGTAAATTGTGATGCCAATTGTGAAAAAATTAATCAGACCGAATACCAATCGCTTGTTGGTACTCTTATGTACCTGGCAATTTCTACAAGACCGGATTTTTTGCACTCCGTGTCTAAGATGGCTCAACGAAATTCCGATCCACATATGGAACATTTTACAAAGTTGAATCATATTCTGAGGTACCTGAGTGGCACTATAGATTTAAAATTAGTCTATAAATCTGATGGATGTTTACTGGAAGGCTTTGTAGATGCAGATTGGGGGCTCTAGATAGAAAATCTTATACAGATTTTACCTTTTTCTATGGTGGGTGTCCTATTTCATGGGAATCCAAGAAACAAAGTTCCGTAGCACTTAGCAGTACCGAGGCCGAATACATGGCAGCTTCGGAGGCAGCAAAAGAGGCTATTTATTTAAAGAAACTTCAAATTGAAACTATGGCAATAAATGATGATTCAGTTTTACTACATATCGACAATCAAGGTGCTAAAAAGTTGGCGGAGAACCCAGTTTATCATAAACGCAGCAAGCATATCGACATACGTTTTATCATATCAGAGATTTGGTGCAGAATCAAGAGATCCAGTTAGAGTACTGTCCCACTGAAAATATGATTGCCGATATAATGACTAAGAATTTACCAAAAGTAAAACACTGTCATTTCTTTAGCTTAATAAAATTAAATTTAAATTTTTGTAAAACAATATCCACATTGTGGAGGAGTGTTAAAGTTTAAATTAGATGGCAACCCTATATCAATGTGTATGCTGTTATGCTCATGTATTTTATTTTGCATTCCCTTTTTTGACTCACTCTCATTTTAAACCTTTCCTGTGTTCAGTCGCAATATTTTTTGGCTACGCTTTAAATTAAATAATTAATACATTTATGTACATATTTAAACTGAAAATATATTGAATAAACTTTTGAATTCAGAATAAATTGTGTTATAAATTTCTTCATTACGGAGATAGTGACTATTTTTAATTATTATAATAGTTATTTATTTTTATTAAGAGTATTATTAAATTCATTTTTCTTAAATTAATAAATTTTATTTTAATAAAAATTATTTGTATTAATAATTTTATAATAATAATTAAAAATTTGTTTAAAAAATCAAATTAATTAGGGGTAATTTAATAATTTTTAAGGTAGCATATTGAGGAGCTGCAAAAAAATTATTATTTATATAAATAATTATTTATTAAAAATATATAATTATACAAATATTTTATTTATTTTAATATTGAAGGTAAATTATATAAGCTTTTAATTAATAATTAATTAAATAAATTATTAAAAATTATTTATTAATAAATATAATTAATTTTTAATAATTTATTTAATTAATTGTTTAAAGTAAATAGTTTTATTTTGGCTTAAAAATTTATTATTAATTTATTTTATATGTAAAATTTTATGAGAAATTTTATTTATTTTAAAAACAAATAATTTTATTATTATTTGCAGTAATTAATTTTATTAATTAAAGAAATTTACAAATAGTAATATTTTATAGTATTGATATAATTTGTGCCAGCAATCGAGGTTATACAAATAATACAAATAAATTTTGTTAATAAAAGTTAAATTAGTTTATTATATAATATATTTTATTTTATTAGGTGAAATTTTTAAAATAATAAAATTTTAAACATTAAATTAATTGAATCTAAAAATTTTAGAACTAAACTAGGATTAGATACCCTATTATTAAAAATGTATTTATTTTATTTAAGTAGTAATAGTTGTGATCTTGAAACTTAACAAATTTGGCGGTATTTTAGTTTATTCAGAGGAACCTGTTTTATAATTGATAGTCCACATTGTACCTTACTTAATTTAGTTACTCAATTTATATACCGTCATTATAAGAAAATTTTATAAGAATATTAATTTTCTTTAATTTTTATAAAAATTAATATCAGATCAAGGTGCAGTTAATGATTAAGTAAAAATGGGTTACAATAAAAATATTTATATGGATATAATTATGAAAAAATTATTAAAAGTGGATTTGATAGTAAATTTATAAAGATAAATAAATTGATTTTAGCTCTAAAATATGTACATATCGCCCGTAACTCTTATTATTAAAATAAGATAAGTCGTAACATAGTAGATGTATCGGAAGATGTATCTAGAAAAACAATTTAAAACTTAATAGAAAGTATTTCATTTACATTGAAAAGATTTATGTGCAATTCATTATAAATTGATTAATTTTATTTATTAATTTTTTTTATTTATAAATTTATTTTATCTAAAATTATTTTATAAATTATAGTTTTAGTAATTTTTTATGAATAAATAATTTTAATTATAATTAATTATGTATTGTGTAAGAAAATTCAAATATTTTGAAAAATGTTTATATTAAAAGAAAATTTGTTTTATTGTACCCTGTGTATCAGGGTTTATTAAATAAAGAATATAAATTATATATTTTTCTCGATTTTAAAAGAGTTAATAGATTATTAAAGTTTATGTAATAAATTAATTTTTAATAATTTATTTGAAATGAAATGTTATTCGTTTTTAAAGTTATCTAGTTATTTAAGAAATAAATTTAACTTAGAAGTATAAAATTTAATTAATTAAGTTATTAATTTAATGATTTTATTATTTTAATATTTTATGGGATAAGCTATAAAATAAATGTTTAAAAATTTTTAAATTAAATTAAAAATATAAGCTTATAATTAGCAATTATTAATAAATTTGTTATAATTTATTTAAATTATTTTATTATTTAATATATTTTAAATTTTTATTAAATTATTAATTATAATTGAAGATTATTTTTTGTAACGAATTTAGTTACAACAGTAGTTGCAATTACATATGTGGTTATGCCACCGTAATAATTTTTCAGAAGAAGAAGAAGAATTATTGAAACATATTTTGGTAGATCTTATAGCTATTTCGGACACGCCACTTGTGCTCATCAGAGATCTTTCAATTAAAGGCACTTTTTTTCCAAGCATTTGTTTTGTCTCAGAAATCAACAGAACATCAACTATGAACCCTCCCAGGAATGGAACCTAGGCTTTCAACTGTTGTAATCTGACCATCCAGACCAATACTCGAACTGCAGGTGGTGAACTGACTGATCAAATTCTGTCCATGTACTGTCTCATTCCACTTTTTTATTTATTACCCCTATTTTGTTCCCTTAGGTGTCTCTCTCTGTTTTTTATTACATTTCAGTGGTGTCATAGTACATTGCTTTTGTTAGTGACAGGCTAATTAAGCCTGATCATACTAACCTCCTAGGATACATTCTATAAATTTTACAATTTCTTGTGAAGATTCGTCAGTAGACAAAGATGTCACCTATTTTTACCGTATTCATTTTGTAAATGTGAGTAAGTCGATAGTCGTCAATTCTGTGAATATGAAGATTATTTTTGTAACGAATTTATTGACAAGACAAATTACAACAGTAGTTGCAATTGCGTATGTGTGGTTATGCCACCGTAATAATTTTTCAGAAGAAGAAGAAGAATTATTGAAACATTTTTTGGCAGATCTTATAGCTATTTCGGACACGTCACTTGTCCTCATCAGAGATCTTTCAATGAAAGGCAATTTTTCCCCAAGCATTTTTATTATGTCTCAGAAATCAACAGCACACCAATTATGAACCCTCCCAGGAATCGAACCTGGGTCTACAGCTGTTGTAATCTGTCCATCCAGACAACTACGCTAACTGCAGGTGGTGAACTGACTGCTCAAATTCTGTTCATGTACTGTCTCATTCCACCACACACTCTAATCAACTCTGTCTCATTATTACCCCTCTTTTGTTCCGTTAGGTCTCTCTCTCTGTTTTTTATTACATTTCATTTAATATTTTGAGATTTTATACTTATCAAACTTATATTTGATTTATTTTTATTTTATTTCCAATTTCTTTGATTTGAATAGTTATTTCTTTGGCAGAAACAAATCGTACGCCTTTTGATTTTGCAGAAGGAGAATCTGAGTTAGTTTCAGGGTTTAATGTAGAATATAGAAGAGGAGAAGACGATTTTTATGGCAGAATATTCTAGTATTTTATTTATAAGTATATTATTTTGTATTTTTTTTTTTTAGGGGCGGATATTTTTAATTTATTTTTTTATGTAAAATTAGGATTTATTGGATTTTTATTTATTTGAGTACGAGGGACTTTACCTCGATTTCGATATGATAAATTAATATATTTAGCATGAAAGGGTTTTTTATCTTTTTCATAAAATTATTTTATATTTATTATTGGTTTAAATATTATTTTATTTTCTTTAATATTATGAATTAAATTTAGTAAAGTTAATAGAAAATTATATTTCTATCTTATATTTTCAAAATATAAGCCTATTCAAGCTCATTAACTTTTATTTTAATAATGAATCTCATCATTTAGTAATAATAGGATGAATTATAAAATAAAAAAAATAAGAAATAGTTAAAACTTGTCCTGTTAAGATATATGGGGTTTCTACAGGACGAGCACCAATTCCTGTTAATAAAATTACATTAACTAATGTTAATCAAAATATGATTTGATTAATTGGATAAAATTTAATTCCTCGGAATTTTCTTAATTTATAAAAAGGCATAATTATTAAAATAGCAATAGATAAAACTAAAGCAATTACTCCTCCTAGTTTATTGGAAATAGATCGTAAAATAGCATAGGCAAATAAAAAATATCATTCAGGTTTAATATGTGTTGAATAAAAGCTGTTTATCAATTACAATATGCATGTTGATCTGGTAACGTTGTGACACGTCATCTTTGACGTTTTACAACATATATATATATATATATATATATATATATATATATATATATATATATATATATATATATATATATATATATATATATATATATATACCTTTTTCTTTTCTTTCTATCTCTTCTTCTGGTGGACGGCCTTCTTTGATAGTTTAATTTTAAGGTGCTTGTTAAATAAAATCTACAAAAGTTTGCGCAATCTTAACAGGTTATGGTCCCAGATGCGCCAAATTTAATAATTGAATAGTTTTTAAATTTGTAATGAGCGATATTGAAGAGATCAGTGAAGTTTTTGACGCAAAAGTTGATCGGAAAAATTTCAGCACAAGTGACAATTTTTCAAAGAAAACGGCAGCAAACTCCGTAACTAGTGCCTCGCGAATCGAATTATTATCGAAAGATAATTACGATACATGGAGTCTGCAGGTCGAGGCGCTGCTAATCAAAAATGATCTTTGGGAGTTCGTCAGCGGCGGCTTTGTAATGCCAGTAGAGGATGTCGCAAGAAGCGCTTGGGTAAAACAGGATAAGAAAGCCAAAGCGGATCTAATCTTATCAATACAGCCTTCGGAGCTAAAACAAATACGTGAATGTGAGACTTCACGTGAAGTTTGGCTTAAGCTTGAGAGTATTTATGCTTCAAAGGGGCCTGCGCGTAAAGCGACATTGTTGAAGCAACTTATGCTGCAGAAGCTGGATGAAGGTGGCGATGTAAAAGACCACATCGCACGTTTCATGGATGTAGTTGATAAGTTAGAAAGCATGAGCATTGAGGTAAATGGCGATTTACTAACCATTATGTTGCTGTATAGCCTTCCATCAAGTTTTGAAAACTTTCGTTGCGCAATCGAATCTCGTGATGAACTACCTACTGCCGAGGTTTTGAAAGTCAAAATTATAGAAGAGAGCTAGGCACGATTGTAAGCTTCTGGAAGTGTGATAGCAATGGTTGCTGGTGGTCGCACACGTGATCGTAAGTCTAATTTGGAACATGGGAAAATGGCTACGAAAGACATTAGATGTTTCAAGTGCGGTGCGATTGGACACAAGGCGAATGCTTGTTCTGCAAAGAAAAATAATAATGCAAAAGGTTACAAGCAGTCTCATCATGTTGACGAAACTTACGCCGTATGCCATTCTGTAACTACTGGAATGACTCTTTCAACAAACACTAATCGTTCTTGGATTCTCGATAGTGGTTGCACAGCGCATTTATGTGGAGATGAAAGTATTTTTAATTCAATATCCAAATCTCCAAAAGTTAAGTTAAATCTGGCAAGCCAAGCCTGTGCTGAGGTTCAAGGCACTGGCGTGGTGGAGCTGACAGTGGCTGGCGATAGTGGTAATCGCTGCATTCAATTTAAAAATACGCTTTTTGTACCTGATCTTCGAACTAATCTCATATCGGTAGCAAAAATTACGGACAAATGGTCATGGTACATTTTCGAAAGATAGTGCGTATGTTTGCGATGTGAATGGCAGAAAATCGCTTATAGCCGATCGTAGAGGCGATTTGTTTTATCTATGCGAGAGTAGCGAATGCGCTGCTATCCAATCGAAGTGCTCCGAACTGTTGAAGTGGCATTGTCGATTGGGTCACTTAAACGCGAAGGATATGATTAGATTAATTAAGATCGGTACTTTGCCTAAAGTTGATATTGATGACCTGAAATTAATCGCGACATGTGAGGTGTGCTTAAAGGGTAAGATGACCGCATTGCCGTTTACCAATTCCCACAATCCATGCGGTGAGATGTTGAAGATAATACACTCAGATGTGGTTGGTCCTTTTCGTACGGAATCTACAGAACGAGGCAGGTATTTTGTTACGTTCATAGACGACAGCTCTAGATGGTGTGAGGTATATTTCTTACGAGAGAAAAGCGGTGTTTTCGAAGCTTTTAAAATGTATCAGCGATTTGTGGAAAATCGAACTGGGCAAAGAATAAAATGCTTGCAGTCAGACAATGGGCGTGAGTATTCTAATATCGATTTTAATAAATATCTTTCAGATCATGGCATTTTGCGGAGACTGTCTATTCCTCGGACTCCAGAACAAAACGGAGTCGCAGAGCGTCATAATCGTACGCTATTAGATATGGCAAGGTGTCTTTTGCTCCAATCAGGATTGAGTCAGACGTTTTGGTCATCGGCCGTGTCGACGGCATGTTATATACGCAATAGATGTCCAACAAGCAGTTTCAAATGGAAAATACCTTACGAAATTTTTATTAAAGAAAAGGGCAAACTCGACTACTTGAAGTCATTTGGATCCAAAGTAATGGTTCTCGATAAGGATCCCGGCAAAAATAAGTTTGCACCGAGAGCAACCGAGGGAATATTTGTGGGGTATCCACACGACAAAAAGGGATATCGCATATGGATGCTAAGCTCACATAAAATAATATGTGCGCGTGATGTTAAATTCGTCGATGAGATTTGTGGGCAGCAAAGCATTTCAAACAAACTCTCTGAATCCCTGCTACCATGTAGTCCCACTACATCAAGCGATAGAAGTTTCGTTGAATTCTCTCCTCGTCCACCGAGAAACAACATGATTGCTGACAACAGAACCCCAGTGGTAGCAGTGAACAGCCAAGAAAATGAAGGTAGAGCTCCTGGTCGGCCAAAGATGTTGCGCACAGGGCGTAGAGGACGACCTCGAAAACTTTTTCGCGCTCGCACGTTGACTTCAGAAGAAAAACCTCCAGAGGAGCCTAAAGTTGAATCAGATGAGCTGGAGGACGATGTTTTTGCTGGCGTAGCCGAAATTAGTATACGAAGTGCAATGAACGGGCCTGCGTGCGAGGAATGGATGGATGCCATCGAGTCAGAAGTGGTGAGTCTTATTGAAAATGATACATGGGAGCTTGTAAAATCGCCTCTTGCACGAAATGTTGTTGGCTGTCGTTTCGTACTTACAAACAAATGTGGATTAGATGGCAATATTGAACGACGAAAGGCACGACTAGTAGCAAAAGGCTATAGCCAAAAACATGGTGTAGATTATCACCAAATATTCGCACCAGTGGCCCGACTGGAAACTTTGCGACTAATGCTTGCTTTATCCGTACAGTTTGGACTCGCGATCTGGCAATTTGACGTTGTGACTGCTTATTTAAATGGTACATTAGAAGAAAAGATATTTATGAAAGTACCAGACATGCTGAGTGAGATGCTGGAGCGTATTGTTTTGAAACAAGGTAGAAGCACTGATATTGGTATACGAGCGAATAAAATGTTAAACGATTTTCGTGATGGTGGTAATGTTTGTGCACTTAAAAAGGCTCTATACGGGCTCAAACAAGCAGGTCGTCAATGGTATAAGAAGTTGAAAGCCAAACTTGTAAGTATTGGGTTTAAGCCAATTATGAATGAGCCATGCTTATTTTATTGTCACGTAAATAACGAACTCACATTACTGTTGGTGTACGTCGACGATACTCTTATTGCATCACAAAATAGAAAAGCTGTAAGAAAATTTAAAGATCAACTTTTGAAGGACTTTGCAATCAAGGATCTCGGTTTGGCAAATTTCTGCCTTGGTTTGGAAATAATCCAAAATGACGCCGTTATAAAATTAAAGCAATCAGGATATATAAAAGAATTGCTCAGAAGTTATGGCATGTCTGATTGCAATGCCGTGGCCACGCCTGCAGACATAAACACTCAATTTGATAATGCATTAAGCAAACCATGCGAAGGATGTCCCTACCGAGAGCTAATTGGTGCTTTGATGTATCTATCAGTGGCAACGAGGCCTGATATTGCGAATATCATATCAAGATTGGCGCAGTTTTTGAATAACCCTCTTGATTGCCATTGGCAGGCTGCTAAAAGAGTTTTGCGGTATTTGGCTGGTTCGGCAAATAAAGGCTTAGAATATAAAAGGACGAATAATCCACTGCTTGCTTACACCGATGCTGATTGGGGTGGATGCGTTGTGGACCGTCGCTCTTATACAGGCTACGTGTTTATTCTCAGTGGAGCTGCTATAACCTGGAAATCGCAGAAGCAATGTACCGTAGCACTTTCTTCTACCGAAGCCGAGTACGTCAGTTTAGCTGAAGTAGCGAAAGAGGCAATTTATTTGCGAAGTTTCTTAAATGAGCTTCACTTAAGTGATCTCGCTAGAATTACAATTTTTGTGGATAATCGAGGAGCAGAGTGTTTGGCGAGTGATTCTGTATTTCATGCTCGCACGAAACATATAGATATGAGACATCATTTTGTTCGAGAGTCGGTTGCCGCTAAGATGTTTGTATTGAAACATGTACAAACACAGCAAATGATTGCCGATATAATGACTAAATCACTGCCGAGAGCAACTCATGAGGATGTCTAACAGGACTTGGTTTCTGCACTTAAGACAACCTGCATATTGAGAGGGAGTGTTGAATAAAAGCTGTTTATCAATTACAATATGCATGTTGATCTGGTAACGTTGTGACACGTCATCTTTGACGTTTTACAACATATATATATATATATATATATACCTTTTCCTTTTCTTTCTATATCTTCTTCCGGTGGACGGCCTTTTTTGATAGTTTAATTTTAAGGTGTTTGTTAAATAAAATCTACAAAAGTTTCCGCAATCTTAACAGGTTATGGGCCCAGATGCGCCAAATTTAATAATTGAATAAATAGCTTTTAAATTTGTAATGAGCGATATTGAAGAGATCAGTGAAGTTTTTGACGCAAAAGTTGATCGGAAAAATTTCAGCACGAGTGACAATTTTTCAAAGAAAATGACAGCAAACTCCGTATCTAGTACCTCGCGAATCGAATTATTATCGAAAGATAATTACGATACATGGAGTCTGCAGGTCGAGGCGCTGCTAATCAAAAATGAACTTTGGGAGTTCGTCAGCGGTGTTACTAAAGGATTATCAGGAATGAAATTATCTGGATCTCCTAGTAGGTAAGGATTAGAAAGTGTTAAAATTAATAAACCTATTAATATAATAATAAAACCAACAATATCTTTAAATGAATGCGGGGCTAAGCTCAGGCTACCGTGGGGGTCACAGGTGGCGGATAGTGAACGGCCTAACAGAGTAGGTTAGCTGCGTTAAGTAATCCCCGACCAAGAGCGGCAAGCGAGTAGAGTGCGACTGAAAAGGTCTGCAAACTCTGAGAAACGCATGTGACAAGACGAGTAGGCACCGTCTAAAGAAGTGCTCCCCGTCCATTCACAGATGGCATCGTGGGAGACACAAGTAAATGGAAACTGACGCGGTATGCCCCTAGGAAAACGATTTGAAAACATATATGAACTGTCTGCATTGGGCTGGTAGCTGCAGTATTCCGTTACCTCAGCACACCAGAATGATATCGGTTGGAACTGGCTTGCGGGCTAATGTTGTAGCTGCCTCCGTCCCATCAAAACCGTGGCGGGTCTTCAAGTACGTTCGATGTTGCGTCACAATTAAGTTGGCGGTACAGGCTCAGTTGAGCATCAATCCTGACTAACGCTTATCCTGGCTCTGAGTACAAGTTCTCATGAAGAGTTGTGCCAACCCTCGGTGGAACTCCCTGCTTGCATAGACAACCACATGGATATTTCAAAAGCGACTGTACAACGAACGGAGATAGCGGCTTGAAGCGGGAACCCATATAAAATGAATACACCTCAAATAAAGCAACAAACTCAACCTAAAACCCAAATACAGCAGAAAGTAACTCCAAGCGATCCAGAAAGGGGAAACTGCTTTAGAAGAAGTAGCAAAATTATGCGATCGCCAGAAGAGGGAGTAACAAACCAGCAACAACCCCAAGTGAGTAATACACCGGTAGATGGAGCGAGTAACAAATCGCGCACCATCCCTGCCGCGAACCAAACGCCTCTGGGCGCAAAAGGGAACCAACAACAACAGAAGTCTTCTGGAAATCCCACACCTGTATTGATGAAATGTCCCGTCAGCTCACCCAGACAGGAATCCATCATAAAGATGAGAACGGCCGAAGAATAAGTTCGCATGAAATGTCGGAAAGTCTTGACGAAGATGAAGCAAGACATGATCAAGCAGAAGAACGTGAGCATGGACGTAAAGACCGGAGTTTCCGAGCTAGACGAGCTTTTCGACGTAATGGAAAGCTATCGGCGAAACTGGACGGAAAAAGAGAACGAGTGTAAACTTGTTACGGCACCGAAACCGAGGCACACGGCCCTGACAAGCGCCTCAGCAACACCGACGATGGCTAGACCCAAACGAGCAGCTTCTAGCCCAGCAGAACCAGAAGATGGTAAAAAATTCTGCGAAAGTAAGGCCTCTAAGCCTTGTGGCAAACTGTCACAAGGAGTAGACGTGTGGCAACAGCAAATAATTCCGTGGACGACAGCGATAAGTCACGAACAACAATGCAAGGAAGACATAGGACAAAGGAGACAAAATCAAAGTCCGAAGGCGTCCTTATCAAACCAGCAGAGGGTTTCAAATATGCGGATGTCCTGAAAAGCATCCGCTGCAATGTCAAACCAGAGGATGCACAGACCAAGGTGCGATCGATCCGGAAAACAAGAGCAGGTGGGCTTCTGTTGGAGCTGGATAAGGGAGCAAAAGTGACAACGGGCTTTTGTGAACTTTTGAAAGGTGCACTACAGGAGTCATCAGTTGTGACTGATCTTAAGCCAACAGCCACTATACAGATATGAGATCTCGATCTGCTCGCCACAAAGGAAGAAGTACACCAAGCCGTAAAGGAGTCACTTCCCGACAATATGGGAACTGCTTCCTATGAGGATATAGTAACAACTATAACAGCACCAAATAGTCGAGAGCAGGTGCGAGCCTATGTAACGATGTCATCGAAGCTCGCCAATATACTGCTGAAGAAAGATCACATCAGGATCGGATGGGTTAACTGCAGATTAAGGCCAGGGCATAGCACAAAACGTTGTTTCCGGTGCTTTGCTCCTGGTCATCTAACATGGCAGTGCAAAGGACCTGACAGGAAAGGTCAAGGCCTGTGCATACGATGTGGCGAAAAGGGGCACAAATTAGAAGAGTACAGTAACACCCCAAAGTGCTGCCTCTGCGTTGATGCTCAATGCAGTCCGGTAGCCCACATCCCGAGCTCAAGTAGATGCGCGATGAGCAAAATATTGACATCTAAATGAAAGTGCTACAAGGAAACATGCACAGAAGCAGAGTTGCTGACGCATTACTGGACCAAATTAGTATAGAGCAGAAAGCAGACATTGTAGTAATCAGTGAGTAATATAGGGAAAAAGTAAGCGGAACATGGCTTGCAGATACGAGCGGAACAGCGGCCATTTGGTTACCTGCAGGCAGCAATTTTAGCATAACCGGAGATGGAAAAGGCGACGGTTTCGTTTGGGCCCATGATCGATACTTTACTTTGATAAGCTGCTACTTGACTCCAAGTGACTGCGCAGAAGTATTAAAGAAAAAGGTCGATGACATCGAAGATAAAGCACAAGAGTTTGGAGGAGCACTCATCATCGCTGGCGATTTTAACTCCAAAGCAGTTGAATGGGCAATGCAAACAACCAATTCAAGGGGCCGGCGGGTACTGGACATGGTCGCGAGACTGGGAATGGTCATCGTAAACACAGGGACCACTCCCACTTTTAGAAGACCAGGATGCGTGGATACAATTCCAGATATTGCACTAGCTTCTGAGAGCATTGCTCACAGAGTAAGTACATGGAAATTTTTAGATGACTATAATGGAAGCGATCACCAAAACATTACGTTTTCCATTAAAAAATTGCCAAGCAACCATGACCACAACAAATTTGGACTCGGAACTCGCAAGTGGAATGTATCAAAGTTAAATCCGGAAGTGCTACTTGCTGAGCTGGAGGCAAACATTCCATTAGACAGCCATGCCAGCGATGCTAATAGCCAGGGGAATCAGACCATGCAGTGTATAGAGAGAGCCTGTACCAAAGCGATGCTGAAAATAAGACCAAATAAACACAAGAAGGCCGTTTACTGGTGGCCAGAGGAAATAGCTCAACTCAGACGGGTCTGTCTGCGATGTAGAAGAAAATACACTAGGGCCAGGCGTGTTGAATCCGCGATTGCTGAAAGAGAGTATCTCCAAACTGCTAGGAAAACCCTCAAGACTGCTATTCGCACCAGCAAGGAGAAGATATGGGAGGAGCTCCGAAACGACATAAACAACAATCCATGGGGACTGGGATATAAAGTCGTAATGAAAAAGCTTGGAGCAAGAGCATCGGTACCCCAACTAGAAGACCATGCTATGGAAAACATAGTAAACGCTCTATTTCCTATACATGCCTTAACAGAAGAATCGGAAGTGTTGGTCAAGGAAATCCCACCTCCTTTCACGGAAGACGAACTTAAAGCAGCCGCCATAACCCTACAGAGAAACAAAGCACCGGGTATCGACGGTATTCCAGCAGAAGTCCAAAAAATAATGTCAAACGGACATGCCCAAGTACTCCTCTATATGCACAATGCCTGCCTGACAGAAGGAATATTCCCAGACGTATGGAAAAGACAGCGGCTAGTGCTCATCAGCAAAGGAAGCTCTGAATCACCGTCAGCATATCGACCACTGTGTATGGTAGACACCGCCGGCAACTTTTGGAGCGACTCCTCAAACCCCGAATAGCAGCAGCCATTGAAAACGCTGGGGGATTATCCACTCGACAACACGGTTTTCGACCAGGAAAGTCCACAATTGACTCCGTAGAAGACGTCATAGAAAGTGTGCTAGCGGCACAGCAAGGAAATCACTACTCCAGGCGAGTGGTGCTCCTTATTACATTAGACGTCAGAAACGCTTTCAACAGCGCTAGATGGGTGGATATGATCGAGGCACTTGAAAATCGTTTTCAGATACCAGCTTATCTGAAGAAGATAATCCAGAGCTACCTTAAAGATAGAATGTTGATATACGAGACCAACAATGGCACCCGAAGCAAAACCATCACGTCAGGGGCAGCGCAAGGGTCCATCCTCGGAGCGGACCTTTGGAATATAAGCTACGATGGCATTTTGCGCATAGAGATGCCAGATGACACTCATCTAATCGGATACGCAGACAACATTGCGGCTGTCATCACCGCACGCGACTTGGAAGACGCCCAAGGAAGCTGAACCAGGTCATGATCAGAACCCAGAGGTGGATCGATTGTCATGGCTTGAAATTGCCCACGGAAAAGACGGAACTGCTATTCCTCACGAGAAAGCACATTCCAATAGAAATCGACTTGAGAGTTTGCTCCGAGACCATCAGGACACAAAAGGTGATAAAGTACTTGGGAATCCAGCTTGATTCCAAGCTCACCTACTGGGCGCAAATGCAAAATGCGGCGGCGAAGGCAGCACGGGTAACGGCTTCTCTCAGCAGACTAATGGCAAATATTGGAGGAACGACATCCAGCAAGAGGAAACTTCTTATGATGACAACGCACTCCATTCTGCTGTGTGGTAGCCACTTGTGGGCTGACAATCTGAAGGTGCACGCCCGAAGAAAAGTTGTATCCTCCGTGCACCGAACCGCAGCTCTGCGAGTAGCTTCAGCGCACCGTACTGTATCGGATCCGGCAATTCTGGTAATTAGCTGCTTCATCCCCATCGACCTCTTGGCCCTCGAACGCAAACACACCGACGGTAAAAGCGGGACCTGGACGCAGGAATAATGTTGAGAGTCCAATAGGGACGAAGTGAGAATCTCCAACTTGAAGGAAGTATAAAAAGGGTTCCAGGGTGGGGAGATGTTCTCAGCGAGGGAGGGGGATGTTTTTGTGGGTGCAATTCTCACACACCAAATCTGTGAGGACAGTTTTGATGATGCGGCAGCCATTTTTACCCTCTCTACCCAAAAAAAAAAATTGCTTTAAATGAAAAATAAAGATGAAAAGGGATTTTATTATTATTTGATCCTGTTTGGTGTAGGAATAGTAAATGAATAATTACTATTGCTAATACAATAAAAAGTAAAATAAAATGAAAAGTAAAAAATCGTGTCAGAGTTGCTTTATCTATTGCAAATCCTCCTCATACTCTTTGTACTAAATCAATCTCTAAATATGGAATTGCGGAAAGTAAATTAGTAATAACTGTAGCTCCTCAAAAAGATATTTGACCTCATGGTAAAACATATCCTATAAAAGCAGTTCCTATTAGTAAAAATAAAATAATTGTTCCAATTAATCATGTTGCAGTATACACGTATGAACTATAATAAATACCTCGTCCAACCTTTAAATATTCACAAATAAAAAAAAATTATGCTCCATTGGCGTGTAAGGTTCGTAATAGTCACCCATAATTAGCATTTCGACAAATAGGATTTACTCTATTAAAAGCTAAATCAATATCAGCTGTATAATGTATGACTAAAAATAATCCTGTTAAAATATGGATAATTAGACATAATCCAAGTAATGATCCAAAATTTCAACAAGTTGAGATATTAATTGGGGCAGGTAAATCAATTAAAGCATTATTTATTATTTTTAAGAGGGGGTGAGTTAATCGTAATGGTTTATTCATTAGTTTATTAATCTTAAAGGGCCATAAAATAAGTTAGTAAATTTTACAACTACAATTAAGGTTATTAATAAACAATTTATTAGTAGTAAAGAAATTAAATTAATTGGGTAATTGTAGAATTTATATACAGAGATTGAATTTTCTATAAAATAACAATATTGATTGTTAAGGGGTTCTATAGTTATTGTGTTCGATAAAAATATAAATGCGGTTTTTTCTAAAAATAAAGAAATAAAAATTATTCATATTAATAGGAATAATGAATAAATAAATATTTTTATTGAAAAAGAAAATATTTCATTAGAAGCTAAAGAAATAACATAAATAAATAATACAAGTATTCCTCCTAAAAAAATTAAAAATAGAATATATGAAAATCATAATGTTTTTCTTATAATTCCGGAAATTAAACAAATTAATAAAGTTTGAATTAATAATATTAAGCCTATAGCTAATGGATGGTGTAAAGATTTACTCTATGGAATAGAATTCGTTATTCGTACGGGTTGCGTATGAAGCGCGCACGCTATTAAAAACGGCCACAAGGCCTTTTTCCTTGCCTCAAAGGCAATTAACAATTCAATCGCCGCAAAGGCAACATGGTCAGTAAGCCACAAAGGCTGTTGAGACCAAAAAAAGTGAAGAGACCAGTCAGTTCTGATTCTGAACAAGTAATCTTGATTTCTTTATCAAAACGGTGTCTTTTATACCCGTTCTGACTTATTTACTAATACAATTATTATATAAAACATTCTTATTTACTAATCATATTTTATGCTTAGGTATGAATAAAATTATTAATTTTATTTATCGGTCCGAAATGTATTGACACTCATGTATCCAAACATTTCGGTTCCCACGAATAAATCGCAAGCAGGATGCACGCTGCCGCAGACCGTTCGCTGGCATGTGCTTGGCATCGCATTACACGTGCCTGTTCTGGCTATGTAGTCGCTATAGCTGCGTGTGGCGCGGCAGAGGCATTCCGCTTAGTGCATTCTAACTGCTGCACTTGGGGCTGCTATGATATAGTGCCAACCATGTGAATTAGGGTATGTGCACTACATCCTTCCCCTTTTTAAAAAATGATGTTTGTTATCTTTTCAAAATTGATAACAAACATTATTTAAATTATTACATTATTAGTTATTTATTCGAGATTTAATCAAGTTATTATTATGTACTTCTATACTCTTATTGTTTAATTTTACCAGAAGATGGGAATAGATCCTGCGAAAGTAAGGCCGGTGGGTGGCAAACTGTCACAAGGAGTAGACGTGTGGCAACACGAAGTCAAACACAGGAAAATTCAACAGCAAAAGAATTCCGTGGGCGACAGCGATAAGTCACGAACAACAATGCAAGGAAGACATAAGACGATGGAGACAAAACCAAAGTCTGAAGCCGTCCTTATCAAACCAGCAGAGGGTTTCAAATATGCGGATGTCCTGAAAAGCATCCGCTGCAATGTCAAACCAGAGGATGCACAGACCAAGGTGCGATTGATACGGAAAACAAGAGCAGGTGGGCTTCTGCTGGAGCTGGATAAAGGAGCAAAAGTGACAGTGGCTTTTGTGAACTTTTAAAAGTTGCACTACAGGAGTCATCAGTTGTGACTGATCGAAAACCAAGAGCCACTATAGAGATACGAGATCTCGATCTGCTCGCCACAAAGGAAGAAGTACACCAAGCCGTAAAGGAGTCACTTCCCGAAAATATGAGAACTGCTTCCTATGAGGATATGGTAACAACTATAACAGCACCAAATAGTCGAGAGCAGGTGCGAGCCTATGTAACGATGTCATCGGAGCTCGCCAATATACTGCTGGAGAAAGATCGCATCAGGATCGGATGGGTTAACTGCAGATTAAGGCCAGGGCATAACAGAAAACGGTGTTTCCGGTGCTTTGCTCCTGGTCATCTAACATGGCAGTGCAAAGGACCTGACAGGAAAGGTCAAGGCTTGTGCATACGATGTGGCGAAACGGGGCACAAATTAAAAGAGTGCAGTAACACCCCAAAGTGCTGCCTCTGCGTTGATGCTCTATGCAGTCCGGTAGACCATATCCCGAGCTCAAGTAGATGCGCGATGAGCAAAAAGTTGACATCTAAATGAAAGTGCTGCAAGGAAACATGCACAGAAGCAGAGTGGCTGACGCATTACTGGACCAAATTAGTATAGAGCAGAAAGCAGACATTGTAGTAATCAGTGAGCAATATAGGGAAAAAGTAAGCGGAACATGGCTTGCAGATACGAGCGGAACGGCGGCCATATGGTTACCTGTAGGCAGCAATTTTAGCATAACCGGAGATGGAAAAGGCGATGGTTTCGTTTGGGCCCATGATCGATACTTTACTTTGATAAGCTGCTACTTGACTCCAAGTGACTGCGCAGAAATATTCCAGAAAAAGATCGATGACATCGAAGATAAAGCACAAGAGTTTGGAGGAGCACTCATCATCGCTGGCGATTCTAACTCCAAAGCAGTTGAATGGGGAATGCAAACAACAAATTCAAGGGGCCGGCGGGTACTGGACATGGTTGCGAGACTGGGAATGGTCATCGTAAACACAGGGACCACTGCCACTTTTAGAAGACCAGGATGCATGGGTACAATTCCAGACATTGCACTAGCTTCTGAGAGCATTGCTCACAGAGTAAGTACATGGAAATTTTTAGATGACTATAATGGAAGCGATCACCAAAACATTACGTTTTCCATTAAAAAATTGCCAAGCAACCATGACCACAACAAATTTGGACTCGGAACTCGCAAGTGGAATGTATCAAAGTTAAATCCGGAAGTGCTTCTTGCTGAGCTGGAGGCAAACATTCCATTAGACAGCCACGCTAGCGATGCTAATAGCAAGGCGAAGCAGACCATGCAGTGTATAGAGAGAGCCTGTACCAAAGCGATGCCGAAAATAAGACCAAATAAACACAAGAAGGCCGTTTACTGGTGGACAGAGGAAATAGCTCAACTCAGACGGGTCTGTCTGCGGTGTAGAAGAAAATACACTAGGGCCAGGCGTGTTGGATCCGCGATTGCCGAAAGCGAAGATCTCCAAGCTGCTAGGAAAATCCTCAAAACTGCTATTCGCACCAGCAAGGAGAAGAAATGGGAGGAGCTCCGAAACGACATAAACAACAATCCATGGGGACTGGGATATAAAGTCGTAATGAAAAAGCTTGGAGCAAGAGTATCGGTACCCCAACTAGAAGACCATGCTATGGAAAACATAGTAAACGCTCTATTTCCTATACATGCCTTAAGAGAAGAATCGGAAGTGCTGGTCAAGGAAGTCCCACCTCCTTTCACGGAAGACGAACTTAAAGCAGCCGCCATAACCCTACAGAGCAACAAAGCACCGGGTATGGACGGTATTCCAGCAGAAGTCCTCAAAATAGTGTCCAAAAACCATGCCCAAGTACTCCTCGATAAGTACAATGCCTGCCTGACAGAAGGAATATTCTCAGACGTATGGAAAAGACAGCGGCTAGTGCTCATCAGCAAGGGAAAAGGAAGCCCTGAATCACCGTCAGGATATCGACCACTGTGTATGGTAGACACCGCGGGCAACTTTTGGAGCGACTCCTCAAACCCCGATTAGCAGCAGCCATTGAAAACGCTGGGGGATTATCCACTCGACAACACGGTTTTCGACCAGGAAAGTCCACAATTGGCGCCGTAGAAGACGTCATAGAAAGTGTGCTAGCGGCACAGCAAGGAAATCACTACTCCAGGCGAGTGGTGCTCCTTGTTACATTAGACGTCAGAAACGCTTTCAACAGCGCTAGGTGGGTGGATATGATCGAGGCACTTGAAAATCGTTTTCAGACACCAGCTTATCTGGAGAAGATAATCCAGAGCTACCTTAAGATAGAATGTTGATATACGAGACCAACAATGGCACCCGAAGCAAAACCATCACGTCAGGGGCAGCGCAAGGGTCCATCCTCGGACCGGACCTCTGGAATATAAGCTACGACGGCATTTTGCGCATAGAGATGCCAGATGACACTCATCTAGTCGGATACGTAGACGACATTGCGGCTGTCATCACCGCACGCGACTCGAAAGACGCCACATGATGAGAACCCAGAGATGGCTCGATTCACATGGCTTGAAGTTGGCCACGGAAAAGACGTAACTGTTATTCCTCACGAGAAAGCACATTCCAATAGAAATCGACTTGAGAGTTTACTCCGAGACCATCAGGACACAAAAGGTGATCAAGTACCTGGGAATTCAGCTTGACTCCAAGCTCACCTACTGGGCGCAAATGCAAAATGCAGCGACGAAGCCAGCACTGATAACGGCTTCTCTCAGCAGACTAATGGCAAACATCGGAGGGCCGACATCCATCAAGAGGAAGCTTCTGATGATGACAACGCACTCCATTCTGCTGTATGGTAGCGAATTGTGGGCTGACAAGCTAAAGGTGCACGCCCGAAGAAAAGTTTTATCGTCCGTACAACGAACCGCAGCTCTGCGAGTAGCTTCAGCGTACCGTACTGTATCGGAGCCGGCAATTCTGGTAATTAGCTGCGTAATCCCTATCGATCTCTTGGCCCTCGAACGAAAACACCTACGAGAAGCCAAGATGGGTAAGAATACCAGAGGAACCGCGCAACATATAAAGCAACAAACCGTGCACCGTTGGCAGGAACGATGGGCCGCCGAGAGTCGCGGAAGATGGACAGCGAGACTCATACACGACATAGCGAGCTGGATAGGAGGAACAGCCGGAACCGTCAATTTCTACCTCACACAGTTACTGTCTGGTCACGGATACTTCTGCAAGTATCTACACCGAATGGGAAAAATTGGAGGGCCTGAGTGCATATACGGCGGCAGCAATGTGGATGATGCAGAGCACAACTTTTTCAAATGCACAAGGTGGCAAACAGAGCGCACCACGCTTGAAATGGAAATCGGGGAACACTTAGCCACCATTCTGCTGTATGGTAGCGAATTGTGGGCTGACAAGCTAAAGGTGCACGCCCGAAGAAAAGTTTTATCGTCCGTACAACGAACCGCAGCTCTGCGAGTAGCTTCAGCGTACCGTACTGTATCGGAGCCGGCAATTCTGGTAATTAGCTGCTTAATCCCTATCGATCTCTTGGCCCTCGAACGAAAACACCTACGAGAAGCCAAGATGGGTAAGAATACCAGAGGAACCGCGCAACATATAAAGCAGGAGGTTATGCTAAGCAGCAAAGAAAACTGGGACCACGTAGATAAATATGTGGAAAATGTGCTCCGGCGGAAAAAGCGGGACCTGGACGCAGGAATAATGTTGAGAGTCCAATAGGGAGTAAGTGAGAATCTCCACCTTGAAGGAAGTATAAAAAGGGTTCCAGGGTGGGGAGATGTTCTCGGCGATTTTTACCCTCTCTACCCCAAAAAAAACCAAAAATAAATAATAAAAAAAAATAAAAAAATTGTTTAATTTTATTATGCTATTTGGGACTTTACTTTCTACAAAATGTCTACCAAATTTTTTCTTAATTTTTTATTTTAGATATACTTTGTTTTATTACAATTATTTATTTTAGTAACGTCAAGTTTGTTTTTTGCTTGATTATGCGCATGTCTTAATTTGATCTTTAATTCTGTTAGGTAGTTTTCCAATGAATCATATTTTGTTTCTGTTGTGTATATGTCACATGGTAGTGTGCATAATTTTCCAAATACTAATTCAAACGGTGTATACATTGTTGTTGTGTGTGGAGTTGTGTTGAAATAGTAAGGGTAGAAGGGTAGTAGTTCTGCCCAGTTGTCTTCTTCTTTTAGTGCTCTTAGGTAGTCATCAGGCACTCTATGATTTCGTTCAACGGTTCCTATTGTTTCATGGTGGAAGGCTGTTGATGTTCTTTTCTTAATGTGGAGTTCTTTACATATTTGTTGTAGTAAATCATTGGTAAATTCTGTCCCTTTGTTAGTTTTTAGAGTTTTAAAACATCCATATTTTAGTATGAAGTCTTCTACTATTGCTTTTGCTACTGATGTTGCTTGTTTGTTCTCCAAAGGTATTGCTACTAAGAATTTTGTTAGTTCACATTGGATGGTGAGAATGTATCGAAATCCATTGGATGGTCTGAGTGGTCCTACTGTGTCCATTGTTACTATCTCAAAAGATGTATTTGGTGTGTCTGTCATGTACATCTTATGCTTTGTGTACTTTGTTATTTTTATTTCATTGCAAGTTTCGCAGTTGTTTACGTAGTTTTTAACCATGCGTCCAAGATTCTTCCAAATGTATTTCTGTTTTAGCTTCGCTATACATCTTCTGATACCTATATGTCCTCCAGTTATGTCATTATGATGTTCTTTTATTAATTGTAGCTGTTCATCTTTCTTCTTTATCCGTAATGGTGGTTGATATAATATGATCTGCAGATCTTTATTTTCCTTTAATTCATTAAATGCATGCTTAAATTGGTTAACCTTTATATCTTTATATATATACACTTTATTTTCTAGCGCTAGTATTTTTATATTATTTTCTCCCATTGCTGATATTAACTTCCTCAGAACCAATTTTAACTCTGGGAAAGATTTATCGTTAACTATCACGAGAACTTCTTTTGGAGTCATTCTTATTTCGATGTTTTTGGCACGTGCATTTGACTCTAATTCTAATCTTTTTAGACGTCTTGTATCTGAAATTGATGTAGCTTCCCAAATATGAAGGTGATCGGGCTTCACTTCTCTGGTTGTCTCATCTTTTTGTTGTTGGCCATAACTATATCTTTTTTTCTGGTATCTGTTCTTTTCTTAGCTGCTCTGGTGATGACATTTATTTCTTCTACTTTTGGCATCATATTTATTAATTTTTGTGTATCGATGTGTATTCTTGAAAGGGCATCAGCATTGGTGTTCGTTTTTCCTTGTTTAAATATTATATCGAAATCATAATCCATTAGGTCTACTCGTATTCTTGTTAATTTTGATGAAGGATTCTTATGGGTGAATAGACTGACAAGAGGTCTGTGGTCAGTGTATACTGTGAATTTTCGGCCATATAGATATGGTCTGAAATAGTTTATTCCCCAGTGTATGCCAAGTAGTTCTTTTTTTAGGATTGGTTTGTTTAGTTCATGTTTATTTAGAGTCTTGCTGGCGTAGGCAATTGGTCTGTCTGTGCCTGGTTCTCCTTGTGATAGGACTGCTCCTAGTGCAGTTGGTGATGCATCAGTTGCCAGAATGAATGGTTTATTAAAATCAGGATAAGCCAGTATTTCTGGAGATATTAGTTTTTCTTTTAATGTGTTGAATGCTTTGTCGCAATTTTCATTCCAAACGAATAGTTGTGATTTCTTTAATAATTGATTTAGTGGTCGAGCTATCTCTGCAAAGTATTTTATAAACTTCCTATAGTAGTTGCAAAATGCCACAAATCTTCGCGTCTCATCGGCATTTGCAGGTTTAGGATAGTTTTCAATTACTTTGTGCTTTGATGGGTCCGTAGTTACTCCTTCGGATGTTATGAGGTGTCCCAAATAAATGACTTCTGTTTTTAGAAATTCACATTTGCTTGGATTCAGTTTTAGGTTGCATTTCTGCAGTTTTTCTAGATTTATATTGTGATTTCTTAGACTCGAACCAAAGACTATAATGACGTCAACATAAAGAAAAGTTGATTCTTGGAGTCCCCTTAGTGCAACTAATAGCATTCGTTGAAAACTATTGGTTGCTATCTTGAGTCCAAATGGTAAACGGTTAAAGTGATAATGTCCAGATTGTGTAGAGAAAGCTGTTAGGGGACGGGATTTTGCTTCTAGTGGTATTTGATGGAAAGAGCTAGTTATATCCAAAGTAGAGATATATTTAGCTTTTCCCAGTTTGTCTAATACATCTTCCAAACGTGTGAGTGGGAATTTGTCATTTCTAATTTTTTTGTTTAGAGATCGAAAATGAACAACGAATCTCCATTTTGCTGTTCCATTAGGCGTTTTCTTTGGTACTATTAGTAGTGGTGAGTTGTATGGACTGAATGATGGCTCTACTATATCTTCATTTATTAATTCTTGTACCTGGTTTTCTATTTCTTCTATCTGTGTATGAGGTAATCTATAGTTTATTATGTATACTGGTTTGTTATCAATTATGTTCAGGCGTTGTTTATAAAAAATGTTGGTAGTGAGTCTGCTTCCTTTCGTATGAAAAACGTTTTTACATTTGTTACATATATTTAATACCTCTTCTTTAGCATGTTCATCTAATCCATCTGTATTTATTTCACTTTTTAAAGTTGATTCTGGTGTGGTTTCAAAATTAAGCATTCTAAAATATTTTAGCTGTTGAGTGAATATGCGACAAGTAGGTATATGGACATCTTTGTCTGTAGTATTTATTATTTTTATGTGTTTCTCTCCTACTGCTGGTACTAGTGTGTTTGCTATCATTATCCCATTTCCTATTTTGCCTGCATGAACTAAACTGTATTCATATATGTCTACTTTTATGTTTGCAATGATCTCTGACCTTTTCGGAATTGTTAAATTCGATATATTTAGTGGCAAGGTAAGTTCCATTGGAATGTCTTCTGTTGAATCTGGTGTCTGTATGGTTAAAACGCATGTTTCATAGTCAATCTTGCAATTGTATTTGATTCGGAAGTCACGGCCTAAAATTCCGTCTGATACCATGTTTATATTCTCATATATTATATGGAATTTATGTATTAATTCAGTTTCATCAAATTTTATTTTTATCTGCGCATATTGTTCAATTTTTATTGGCGCATTTATTATACCTTTAATCTGACATGGCTGTGTGTATTTTATCTGATTTTGACTTACATTATTTTGCTTAATTATAGATATATCAGCTCCGCTGTCTATTAATAAAGTTATTATACTATTATTTCCTAATTTCACTTTAATTACATTAGTATTATATTTATTTTCCACATAACTTATATTGTAGTTTATCAATTTCTTCTCTGGAAATTTTTTTTTATAGGATTGGAATTTGTGTTTGTGCCCCTCATCTCGGGGCTTCGTACATTTCCCGAATTTCTAAATCTGTTATCTCTACGGTAACCATTGTTGTTCTTATTACCATTATAATTTTTATTGTTATTATCGTAATTTCTATTGGTATAATTTCTATTATTATTGGAATTATAGTTTCTATTATAGTTATTGCCATTATAACCTCTGTTGGTTGTCTGCGTATAGTTGCTTCTATTATTTTGTTGTATATGTCCATTGTAGCTCATTACATTAAAGGTGCTACCTAAATGCATGTCAATTTCAGTTGCTATTTGCACTGCTTGGGTAAATGTTTTCGGCTTGGCTGCAATTATGACATTTTTGTATTGCTCTTAGTCCATTTTTAAAAGCATTTATAGCTAGTAGGTCATTTAGTTTTTCTATAATTTCCCTATTGTTTTGTCCTTGTTCATTTATCTGTATTTCATTCAGTGAAGCGATTATGTCTTCAATTCTGTTTGCAAAGCTTGTTATGCTTGCAGAACCTTGTCTAGTGTTATGTAAGTCATATTGTAATTTTAGTGGGTTTTTGTTTAATTTGTACGTGGTGTTTAAAGTTGTAAGTAGATTGTCTATTGTTACTATTGGATTCAATGCTAATAGTCTATTTTTTACTCTCTCAGAAAGTTTGGCTGCTAGTATGTAATCCAATAATAATTTTTTGTGGACATCATCAGCTAGAGTCGATCCATAAAACTTTATAGTACCTGCAAATGTCGAAAGCGATTTGATGTTGTCATCAAATCCTGTTATGACTTTTGCAGCTGTACCTATGTCAAAGTTTGCCATTGTTTTTTCTTGACAAATTTCAAACTCTTCTTCAGATGAATTGTCCAATAATGAAATTTTTTACTTTATTAATGTGTAAATCCTATTAATTATCTGTTTGTATTTTATTAGGTTTTTTGGGTCTATGTCAGGTCTAGAAGTTAATGTGCTTAGTTGATTTTCTAAGCTGTGGCATTTGACTAACTTATTTTGTAGAGTTTCCTTTTTAAAAATTCTAGTCGGTACTTTAGTTAAACTATCTTTTAATTTTATTATGTCATCTATGACAGTCTCCATGAATATATTTTCTTACTTCATACTTTTTAAAGATTGTTTGAATTTCCTCCGGCAATTTGATAAGGTCTGGAAGCGTATCCATGTGAATGCAGCAAAAAAATCTGGTTTCAAGAACAAAATATGGTCGCAGGAACGAGTTGGCAGGATCGCCATGTAAAGATTTACTCTATGGAATGGAATTCGTTATTCGTACCGGTTGCGTATGAAGCGCGCACGCTATTAAAAACGGCCACAAGGCCTTTTTCCTTGCCTCAAAGGCAATTAACAATTCAATCGCCGCAAAGGCAACTTGGTCAGTAAGCCACAAAGGCTGTTGAGACCAAAAAAAGTGAAGAGACCAGTCAGTTCTGATTCTGAACAAGTAATCTTGATTTCTTTATTAAAACGGTGTCTTTTATACCCGTTCTGACTTATTTACTAATACAATTATTATATAAAACATTCTTATTTACTAATCATATTTTATGCTTAGGTATGAATAAAATTATTAATTTTATTTATCGGTCCGAAATGTATTGACACTCATGTATCCAAACATTTCGGTTCCCATGAATAAATCGCAAGCAGAATGCACGCTGCCGCAGACCGTTCGCAGGCATGTGCATGGCATCGCATTACACGTGCCTGTTCTGGCTATGTAGTCGCTATAGCTGCGTGTGGCGCGGCAGAGGCATTCCGCTTAGTGCACTCTAACTGCTGCAATTGGGGCTGCTATGATATAGTGCCAACCATGTGAATTAGGGTATGTGCACTACATCCTTCCCCTTTTGAAAAAATGATGTTTGTCTTTTCAAAATTGATAACAAACATTATTTAAATTATTACATTATTAGTTATTTATTCGAGATTTAATCAAGTTATTATTATGTACTTCTATACTCTTATTGTTTAATTTTATTATGCTATTTGGGACTTTACTTTCTACAATAGTATAGGGTCCCTTAAATGGTCTATCAAATATTTACTTATTTCCTAATTTTAGATATACTTTATCTCCTATTTTAAAATTACAGTTAGTATTTGTTTTATTACAATTATTTATTTTAGTAACGTCAAGTTTGTTTTTTGCTTGATTATACGCATGACTTAATTTGATCTTCAATTCTGTTAGGTAGTTTTCCAATGAATCATTTTTTGTTTCTGTTGTGTATATGTCACATGGTAGTGTGCATAATTTTCCATATACTAATTCAAACTGTGTATACATTGTTGTTGTGTGTGGAGTTGTGTTGAAATAGTAAGTGTAGAAGGGTAGTAGTTCTGCCCAGTTGTCTTCTTACTTTAGTGCTCTTAGGTAGTCATCAGGCACTCTATGATTTCGTTCAACGGTTCCTATTGTTTCATGGTGGAAGGCTGTTGATGTTCTTTTCTCAATGTGGAGTTCTTTACATATTTGTTGTAGTAAATCATTGGTAAATTCTGTCCCTTTGTCAGTTTTTAGAGTTTTAAAACATCCATATTTTAGTATGAAGTCTTCTACTATTGCTTTTGCTACTGATGTTGCTTGTTTGTTCTCCAAAGGTATTGCTACTAAGAATTTTGTTAGTTCACATTGGATGGTGAGAATGTATCGAAATCCATTGGATGGTCTGAGTGGTCCTACTGTGTCCATTGTTACTGTCTCAAAAGATGTATTTGGTGTGTCTGTCATGCACATCTTATGCTTTGTGTACTTTGTTATTTTTCTTTCATTGCAAGTTTCGCAGTTGTTTCCGTAGTTTTTAACCATGCGTCCAAGATTCTTTCAAATGTATTTCTGTTTTAGCTTCGCTATGCATCTTCTGTTACCTATATGTCCTCCAGGTATGTCATTATGATGTTCTTTTATTAATTGTAGCTGTTCATCTTTCTTCTTTATCCGTAATGGTGGTTGATATAATATGATCTGCAGATCTTTATTTTCCTTTAATTCATTAAATGCATGCTTAGTTTGTTTAACTTTATATCTTTATAGATATACTCTTTATTTTCTAGCGCTAGCATTTTTATATTATTTTCTCCCATTGCTGATATTAACTTCCTCAGAACCAATTTTAACTCTGGGAAAGATTTATCGTTAACTATCACGAGAACTTCTTTTGGAGTCATTCTTATTTCGATGTTTTTGGCACGTGCATTTGACTCTAATTCTAATCTTTTTAGACGTCTTGTATCTGAAATTGATGTAGCTTCCCAAATATGAAGGTGATCGGGCTTCACTTCTCTGGTTGTCTCATCTTTTTGTTCATTGTTGGCCATAACTATATCTTTTTTACCGGTCTCTGTTCTTTTCTTAGCTGCTGTGGTGATGACATTTATTTCTTCTACTTTTGGCATCATATTTGTTAATTTTTGTTTATCGATATGTATTCTTGAAAGGGCATCAGCATTCGTGTTCATTTTTCCTTGTTTAAATATTATATCGAAATCATAATCCATTAGGTCTATTCGTATTCTTGTTAATTTTGATGAAGGATTCTTATGGGTGAATAGACTGACAAGAGGTCTGTGGTCAGTGTATACTGTGAATTTTCGGCCATATAGATATGGTCTGAAATAGTTTATTCCCCAGTGTATGCCAAGTAGTTCTTTTTTTAGGATTGGTTTGTTTAGTTCATGTTTATTTAGAGTCTTGCTGGCGTAGGCAATTGGTCTGTCTGTGCCTGGTTCTCCTTGTGATAGGACTGCTCCTAGTGCAGTTGGTGATGCATCAGTTGTCAGAATGAATGGTTTATTAAAATCTGGATAAGCCAATATTTCTGGAGATATTAGTTTTTCTTTTAATGTGTTGAATGCTTTGTCGCAATTTTCATTCCAAACGAATAGTTGTGATTTCTTTAATAATTGATTTAGTGGTCGAGCTATATCTGCAAAGTCTTTTATAAACTTCCTATAGTAGTTGCAAAATGCCAAAAATCTTCGTGTCTCGTCGGCATTTGCAGGTTTAGGATAGTTTTCAATTACTTTGTGCTTTGATGGGTCCGTAGTTACTCCTTCGGATGTTATGAGGTGTCCCAAATAAATGACTTCTGTTTTTAGAAATTCACATTTGCTTGGATTCAGTTTTAGGTTGCATTTCTGCAGTTTTTCTAGATTTATATTGTGATTTCTTAGACTCGAACCAAAGACTATAAAGTCGTCAACATCAAGAAAAGCTGATTCTCGGAGTCCACTTAGTGCAATTGATAGCATTCGTTGAAAACTATTGGTTGCTATCTTGAGTCCAAATGGTAAACGGTTAAAGTAATAATGTCCAGATTGTGTAGAGAAAGCTGTTAGGGGACGGGATTTTGCTTCTAGTGGTATTTGATGGAAAGAGCTAGTCATATCCAAAGTAGAGAAATATTTAGCTTTTCCCAGTTTGTCTAATACATCTTCCAAACGTGTGAGTGGGAATTTGTCATTTATAACTTTTTTGTTTAGAGATCGAAAATCAACCACGAGTCTCCATTTTGCTGTTCCATCAGTCGTTTTCTTTGGAACTATTAGTAGTGGTGAGTTGTATGGACTGAATGATGGCTCTACTATATCTTCATTTATTAATTCTTGTACCTGGTTTTCTATTTCTTCTATCTGTGTATGAGGTAATCTATAGTTTATTATGTATACTGGTTTGTTATCAATTATGTTCAGGTGTTGTTTATAAAAAATGTTGGTAGTGAGTCTGCTTCCTTTCGTATGAAGAACGTTTTTATATTTGTTATATATATTTAATACCTCTTCTCTAGCATGTTCATCTAATCCATCTGTATTTATTTCACTTTTTAAAGTTGATTCTGGTGTGGTTTCAAAATTAAGCATTCTAAAATATTTTAGCGGTTGAGTGAATATGCGACAAGTCGGTATATGGACATCTTTGTCTGTAGTATTTATTATTTTTATGTGTTTCTCTCCTACTGCTGGTACTAGTGTGTTTGCTATCATTATCCCATTTCCTATTTTGCCTGCATGAACTAAACTGTCTTCATATATGTCTACTTTTATGTTTGCAATGATCTCTGACCTTTTCGGAATTGTTAAATTCGATATATTTAGTGGCAAGGTAAGTTCCATTGGAATGTCTTCTGTTGAATCTGGTGTCTGTATGGTTAAAACGCATGTTTCATAGTCAATCTTGCAATTGTATTTGATTAGGAAGTCACGGCCTAAAATTCCGTCTGATACCATGTTTATATTCTCATCTATTATATGGAATTTATGTATTAATTCAGTTTCATCAAATTTTATTTTTATCTGCGCATATTGTTCAATTTTTATTGGCGCATTTATTCTACCTTTAATCTGACATGGCTGTGTGTATTTTATCTGATTTTGACTTACATTATTTTGCTTAATTATAGATATATCAGCTCTGCTGTCTATTAATAAAGTTATTATACTATTATTTCCTAATTTCACTTTATTTACATTAGTATTATATTTATTTTCTAACTAACTTATATTGTAGTTTATCAATTTCTTCTCTGGAAATTGTTTTTTATAGGATTGGAATTTGTGTTTGTGCCCCTCATCTCGGGGCTTCGTACATTTCCCGAATTTCTAAATCTGTTATCTCTACGGTAACCATTGTTGTTCTTATTACCATTATAATTTTTATTGTTATTATCGTAATTTCTATTGGTATAATTTCTATTATTATTGGAATTATAGTTTCTATTTTAGTTATTGCCATTATAACATATGTTGGTTGTCTGCATATAGTTCCTTCTATTATGTTGTTGTCTATGTCCATTGTAGCTCATTACATTAAATGTGCTACTTGAATTGATGTCAACTTCAGTTGCTATTTGCACTGCTTGGGTAAATGTTTTCGGCTTGGCTGCAATTATGACATTTTTATATTGCTCATTTAGTCCATTTTTAAAAGCATTTATAGCTAGTTGGTCATTTAGTTTTACTATAATTTCCCTATTGTTTTGTCCTTGTTCATTTATCTGTATTTCATTCAGTGAAGCTATTATGTCTTCAATTCTGTTTGCAAAGCTTGTTATGCTTGCAGAACCTTGTCTAGTGTTATGTAAGTCATTTTGTAATTTTAGTGGGTTTTTGTTTAATTTGTACGTGCTGCTTAAAGTTGTAATTAGATTGTCAATTGTCACTATAGGATTCAATGCTAATAGTCTATTTTTTACTCTCTCAGAATGTTTGGCTGCTAGTATGTAATCCAATAATAATTTTTTGTGGACATCATCAGCTAGAGTCGATCCATAAAACTTTATAGTACCTGCAAATGTCGAAAGAGATTTGATGTTGCCATAAAATTCAGTTATGACTTTTGCATCTGTACCTATTACAAAGTTTACCATTGTTATTTCTTGTGCAAATTTCAAACTCTTCTTCAGATGAATTGTCCAATAATGAAATTTTTTCCTGTATTAATGTGTAAATCCTATTAATTATCTGTTTGTATTTTATTAGGTTTTTTGGGTCTATGTCAGGTCTAGAAGTTAATGTGCTTAGTTGATTTTCTAAGCTGTGGCATTTGACTAACTTATTTTGTAGAGTTTCCTTTTTAAAAATTCTAGTCGGTACTTTAGTTAAACTATCTTTTAATTTTATTATGTCATTTATGACAGTCTCCATGAATATATTTTCTTACTTCATACTTTTTAAAGATTGTTTGAATTTCCTCCGGCAATTTGATAAGGGCTGGAAGCGTATCCATGTGAATGCAGCAAAAAAATCTGGTTTCAGGAACAAAATATGGTCGCAGGAACGAGTTGGCAGGATCGCCATGTAAAGATTTACTCTATGGAATGGAATTCGTTATTCGTACGGGTTGCGTATGAAGCGCGCACGCTATTAAAAACGGCCACAAGGCCTTTTTCCTTGCCTCAAAGGCAATTAACAATTCAATCGCCGCAAAGGCAACTTGGTCAGTAAGCCACAAAGGCTGTCGAGACCAAAAAAAAGTGAAGAGACCAGTCAGTTCTGATTCTGAACAAGTAATCTTGATTTCTTTATTAAAACTTTAGAGTTAGAGTATGTGCACTACATCCTTCCCCTTTTGAAAAATGATGTTTGTTATATTTTCAAAATTGATAACAAACATTATTTAAATTATTACATTATTAATTATTTATTCGAGATTTAATCAAGTTATTATTATGTACTTCTATACTCTTATTGTTTAATTTTATTATGCTATTTGGGACTTTACTTTCTACAATAGTATAGGGTCCCTTAAATGGTCTATCAAATTTTTTCTTATTTTTTAATTTTAGATATACTTTATCTCCTATTTTAAAATTACAGTTAGTATTTGTTTTATTACAATTATTTATTTTAGTAACGTCAAGTTTGTTTTTTGCTTGATTATGCGCATGACTTAATTTGATCTTCAATTCTGTTAGGTAGTTTTCCAATGAATCATTTTTTGTTTCTGTTGTGTATATGTCACATGGTAGTGTGCATAATTTTCCATATACTAATTCAAACTGTGTATACATTGTTGTTGTGTGTGGAGTTGTGTTGAAACAGTAAGTGTAGAAGGGTAGTAGTTCTGCCCAGTTGTCTTCTTCTTGTAGTGCTCTTAGGTAGTCATTCAGCACTCTATGATTTCGTTTAACGGTTCCTATTGTTTCATGGTGGAAGGATGTTGATTTTCTTTTCTCAATGTGGAGTTCTTTACATATTTGTTGTAGTAAATCATTGGTAAATTCTGTGTTGTGAGTTAGAACCAAACTACCTACGTGTAGTTTACTCACAGCACCGACTCCTAATAGATGCCACACTATGTTGAATTAGCATGTGCTAAAACGGTGTTATAATAAGGCATACTTCTAGGGTCTAAGTATTTTAAGTTAATGTGATCTGTGCAACATTATTAAGTAAGCTTTTAGGGTATTACAGTTCCGCAGTCGAGTCGACGAGGGCAGCGTAATGCACCGTCGCCACTTTTGAAGTGGGTCAGTTGGCTTGACCAACTGACACCAATTAGCAGGTGCAGAACTGGAACACCAGAAAGGTCAGTTCACAGACTGAGATAAATGTTTAAAAAATAGTATATAAGTATTAGGTTTCGTAATAATAAATCTCTCTTGTGTTTTGAAACTGAAAAGTTATAGTGTTTGAATTCTAAGTTAGGGTTCTTGATTTTTTCAGCCACGCGCCCGAAAGAACTGCGACAGGACGTCCCCAGCCAAACAAGGACTCGAAGCCCCCAACATTTTGGCGCAGCCGGTAGGATTGGACATCTTACTGCAATATTCGAAGGAACTCATCTAAGGACACTGTGGAAAAAAGGATGTCATCGGGAAAAATAATTGTGAGTATGTCTATAGTAGGACATCTTAGTATTTAAGAAAATTTTGCCGACGATTCTTCGGTGACCGTGTGGGCGCTTTTGCGCCGGTCATGCAGAAGAAGCAGCATTGGGGCTGATTAGCCGCTGCGGTTAGGTGACAATAGGTCGATCTAAAAAGAAAACTTTCTACTTACGGTCAGGTTGCATAGGGTTGTTTCACTGAAATCAGGTTCATTCTTTTTATAATAACCGTTTATTTCAGCATTCTCGGGGGGCGTGAAACATATGAAGTTTTGTTTAAAGGAAACAAAGTTCCTCTCTAATCCCTGTTGTGTTGCGAACTCGTGCATACCGGTTGGTTTGGTTCGGAAAGAACGTGCCACGGTATAGAGCTTACGCATTCATAATAGTGGTTGGTGCTTCTTATGTTCATTCGCGGGATTAACGTTTGATTTTTCTGTCCGTGTCATGTACCGGAATAAAGTTAGGTTCACTTTTTGGGGCATCGCGTGTATTTTGTTTGGCAGCGTGTTTCGTGGCTGCGGTTAGGATAATTCAAATTTCAATTCATTTAGTAAAACTGGGTATTTATTTTCTTTGAATATCAGGAAATAAATGACCAGGGTACCAAGGACGTAACGGGTGCGGAAGGTCGGAGGATTGAGCTGAGGTCAATTGCAGAAGTGCCGCGCACGCATCCCTATTGGCATAGACGTGGTGGAAAAGCAGCACGGGAGAGAAAGCGGCTGGCTTTTCTAAGGAAGTTTCTGGCAGAACAGGCAAATCTGGAAGTGCCTCTGCCTTGGAGCGAAGCTAACAGATTATGGCAGGAAAGATTCAGACTGGAAGAAGCGAACACTGGATTTTATAATTAGCTGTAAGAATTTTTGTAAATAAAATCGAAGTGCTATTTATATTTTTGTTTAGCAAGAACTCGCCTATTTAAGTCAATAAATAAATTGTGAAACAATTTAAATGGTTGTTTTAGATTTTTGGCATTTGGATTAGGGTAAGTAAAAATATTTGGAGAGGTGCCATCTACATATGTTGTCACATCAAAGTTTGTGTAGTTTCGAAACTACAATTTGCGCAGCGAAAATGCACCAATGTTACGCACGGAAAAGCGAAACAGCTTAACAGAGCGATGCTCAGAAATGAATATGAGTATAGTTCTGCGGTAAAATGTTTCTTTGAATATGAAGATTTTCTGGTAGTACTTTTGTGAAATAAAGTAAATGCGATTGCGAATAAATTAAAATTTGGTATACTAATATGCTTATATTTGGGGTAGTCATGTTGGATTTTCTAATGGAATTTTCAAGTGAGGTTTAAAAATTAGGTACGGTAAAACTTGCTTTTTGGAGTTTGGGTTAAAAGTAGAGATTAATTCGGGCAATGGAAGCGCCAGCAGAGGCGAAGATATTGCTGGAAGAGCAAAAGAGGCAGAGTGAGGCCATTCAAAGGAGAATCAGAAATTGCAGGAAGGACAGCACAGCAAGGAAAAACAGCTCGTACTACCGCAAGCGCATAACGGAGTTGGAAGCCTTGTTGAATGTATTCAATAGCAACAACGAGGAGTTGGTAAAGTTTAAGGACTGTTGTGGTGACAAGGAGTACTTAACCAAGGATTACGCGTTACACGTCAACGGTTTGACACGAGACTGGTTGACTAAATTCAAGTTGGATTTAGAAGAGCTGGAGGCACAGGAGGATAGTCCTAGTTCGCAGGAGGACAGGGCTCGAGACAAGCTTAGGTCTCTGCAAACTGAGGTGAAATTGTTCGCAGAAAAATTGTTTGAACAATTGGAAGCGGTAACCAGCAAGAGTGAAGCCCAGGTACTCTGGAGATTAGCGAGAGACGGTGGAAACCTGTCAACTCTGGAAGCAGCAGACCAAGCGTTAGCTACTATTCAGAGTCGGACGGAAGAAAAATTTTTCCAAGTCTTCAAAGATACTGAGGAATTGAAGATAAATACGGAATTCCTTGAAAATAAAACTAGAGTACTTTCTAGGCAACTCCGGGAAACTGAGGAAGCTGCGTCGCATCTGGAGAAGGAGAACTTGGAGCTCAAGAGAATCGGGGCAACTACTAAGCCAGCAAGAGTGAGATCGGCTTCAACTTCTCAAATTCAAACGCAGACAGTATTAGCTCTGCCACCAGAAGTTCGCTGGCCGGAGTATTTAACTCCGGAAGGGATAGGTCGTGTGGTAAAGCCTACATTAAACTTAACTGGAGAGAGTGAAGCGGAGTTTTTATTTGACGCATCGGAAATCGGTGTCGAGCCACTTACTCCAGGAAGTCCGATTAATAATAAAAATCGGGGTTATCCGCCAAAGGAGCCAGAAGCAGTAACGGTACAGGAAAGTCCCAGTACAGTGGACAGTATTTCGCCGATAGGAACAAACGGTCGAAGACTAATAAGTTTGAGTCCGTCACTGGTTAAGTACCTCTCAGATTCGGGAGAAGAAAATCTGGAAACCCCTACAGAGGTTAACGCTAGTTTATCATCAAAACTTAAGCAAGCAAATAGAAGTAAAATGGACATTCTGGAAGTAGCTCATGCGGTGGAGAAGCTGGTGCCCATGTTCTCAGGAGTCGAGTTGTATGATCTGAGAACTGAGATACGGCGCTTCAAAGAAGGTTGTGAGTTGGCGCAACAGAGTCTTCCGGAAGCAGAAGGGGAACACTTGATAAAATGTATAAGACAAATTTTCGATTGCATATTGATTTGGGTAACTGTAGTGATTCTAGTACTTAGATTAAGTTTCAATAAGATTAGAGAGTATACTCCAATCGCCGCGTACGTGGTACGAGGATGTATAGTTAAGGTATTAGCGGTAATTTTGAGGGAGTATAGGATTGTTAGGCATAACTGCGGTGCATGGAGGAGAAAATTGGAAGAGTTAGGAAGTAAATACGCGTCCATTTTGGAGTCAAAAGGTCGTTGTTTCGTTGTGAGCAGGGTAGGAGATGCTTTCATCGAGATACCCTGCACGGAGGCAGCTAGTGGAAAGCTAATGCTTCTGGTAAATTCAGGGGCGGATACTAGCCTCGTAAAATCTAGTGTTTTACGGAAAGGACTAGTTCTTAACCCAAAAGATGTAAGAACGCTTAATGGAGCGTTCGGAGGTTGCATCAGAACACTGGGGTCACTTAAAATAGGGCACAGTAAAGTTAAGGGAATGAGTTTTAGAGTGCACGCAGTTGAATTGGATAGGGAAGGCATCCCGGCCGATGGGATAATTGGCCGCGATAATCTCTGGGGCCGCACCATACTGGATGCGCTAGAAAAACAGTTATAATTTTATGATGATAATAAGAATAGAATCCTTACTCTCCCATTAAAGTCATGGCAGGAAGGAACCGTGAATAGGATTAAGAATCGTATAGAGGTAGTGAACGCAAGATCAACCAGAGTAGTTTCTATGCGTGTAAACACGAAACTAAGGACTGTTGTTTTGCACAAGCAGCAGCTAGCGGACGGCGTATATATGGGAGAGACCATAACGCACGTTGACAAGGGTAAGGCGTACGCTTGTGTAATAAATGCGTCAGAAGAGGACTACTATATGGATAAGGATTTTAGGCCTAAGTTCACTAGTTATGATAGTTTTAAGGAACCGAGTTACGGATCGGTTAATCAAATTAAGCAGGTAGATATAAGAAAGAGAATGGAGAGAGTGCTAGAATCACTAAAGTTAGACCCAAGCGTAAATTCGGAAGAGAAGGCATCAATAGAAGCCATTTGTATGTCATTCCATGACATATTTTTGCTGGAAGGAGACCAGTTAACGTATACACCAGAGGTAGAGCATGAGATACCTACTAGGGTGGATCAAGCACCGATTAACCAGAAGCAATACAGATTGCCGCAAGCTCACAAAGATGAGGTAAATAGGCAAGTGGAAGGAATGTTAAAGGATAACATTATTTCGCCGAGTATCTCGCCTTGGAATTCACCAATAATTTTGGTGCCAAAGAAGGGACGTGCTCACGGTCAGAAGAAGTGGAGAATGGTCGTTGATTTTAGGAAATTGAACGACGCCACTATCAAGCAGGTGTTCCCAATACCAAGGATAGAAGAGATACTGGATCAATTGGGACACAGTAGATATTTTTCTACGCTTGATTTAGCGAGTGGCTACCACCAAGTTCTGGTGGATACCCAAGATAAGCAGAAAACCGCGTTCAGCACCGGTTTAGGCCATTATGAGTTCAATAGAATGCCGTTTGGATTAACAGGAGCACCAGCTACCTTCCAACGGCTAATGAACCATGTGCTTACAGGCTTACAAGGGTTAGATTGTTTTGTGTATCTCGATGATATTGTAATTTATGGGAAGAACTTGCAGCAGCAGTCGCAACGCTTGCGCAAGTTGCTCCAGAAATTACGAGAACACAATTTGAAATTGAACACGGAGAAGTGTCAATTTTTGCGAAGAAAGGTGGTTTATTTAGGCCATCGTTGCTCAGAGGCAGGAGCACTGCCTGACCCGAAAAGGTTGAATGCGTTAGAAATTTAGCGGTTCCAAGAAACAGAAAAGAAGTGCAAGCATTCCTAGGACTAGTGAACTATTATAGAAAGTTCGTGGAAGGACTCGCCGGAATTGCTTTGCCAATTAATAAGTTGTTACGAAAAGAGGCAAAGTTCGAATGGACAGAGAGATGTCAGCAAGCATTCGAGAGGCTCAAAGAAATAATTAGCTCGCCACCAATTTTGGCGTACCCCGACTTTGAGCAAACTTTTTTGTTGACCACTGATGCTAGCAATGAAGCATTAGGGGCAGTATTGTCACAAGGGGAAGTCGGTAATGACCGATCAATAGCATTCGCAAGCAGAGCGCTTAGCGACACGGAGAAGAGATACTCCACTATAGAGAAGGAATTCCTAGCCATAGTGTGGGCTACAAAGAATTTTAGGGCATATCTGCTATGACGCCCATTTAAGATATACACTGATCACCAGCCGTTGAGAGGCATAGCCAATTTGAAAGACCAAACGTCTAGGATAGCCAGGTTCAGACACAAATTGTCTGAGTATGATTTTGAAATCATATACAAATCAGGGAAAAAGAATCTGAATGCGGACGCACTCAGCAGAGTACCGCAGGCACAGAAGCTATCAGTAGTGCAAACGAGGGCCAAAGCACGGTCAGATAAGGAGAACGCCGAGAGAATTCAAGGAGATAAAGTGGATGCAACAAGTAATGTTAGCAATGCTGGTGACGCTGCTAATGAACAAAGAGCCAGTAGTGTGGAATGGCTGAAGGATATAAAGGATATCCAGGCTGTGTTAAAGGGTTTCCATGATTCACCTCTAGGTGGACACCAGGGATTCTGGAAACCCATGACAGAATTAGGCGAGTATACGGATGGAAGGGTATGCTCAAGGACATTAAGAAATATATAAAGAGTTGTCCAAAATGTCAGGCCAACAAAAGTTCAAGGCTGACAAAGATGCCAATGGTGTTAACTGACACACCAAAACAGCCATTTGATAAAGTTCATATGGATAATGTAGGTATTTTACCTGAGACAGTTTCGGGAAATAAATACATTTTGACGTTCCAAGATGATTTCTCAAAGTATATGGCGTGCGTGGCTATACGCGATGCTGAAGCAGGTACGGTGGCCAAGGCATTCTTTGATGAAATAATAGCACGATACAACATACCTAAGGTTTTGATAACCAACAATGGTTCCAATTTTCTATCGAAACTGTTCTCGGAAACATGTAAAATGCTGGGAATCAAGAAGTTGCATATAACGCCATATCATCCACAGGCGAATGGCTCACTGGAACGTAGTCATCGAGCTCTGGCCGAGTACTTGCGCAGTTTTGCCAAGGAAGACGGCTCGAATTGGGATCAATGGTTAACCACTGCAATGCATGTACACAATAATACGGTACATGTATCAACGAAGCAGACTACATTCAGGACGCTCTACGGGTTTGATTTTAATATGCCAGCAAATCTGAAGGGCAAGTGTGCGCCGGTGTACAATGCTGATGACCCTAATAAAGTACAAAAGTATCAGTTACAGCGAGCGCACGAATTGGTTAGAGAAAATCAGGAATGTGCTAAAGCCAGGGAAGCCTATAACAAGGTATTAAATCCAGTAATCTTTCACGTGGGTGATCAAGTACTCATGAAAAATCAGGCTAGGAGAAACAAATTCTCACCTGTTTGGATAGGTCCATATGTAGTAGCAGAGATCCGCAACCCAGTTACAACAGTCGTAACGATTAAGGGCAAGAATAAAAAGCTGCATAATAATTTGTTAAAATTATTCCACGTTAGATCACACACCTAATTCATGTGTCAATAGTGTTTTACAAGTGTAAACACAAGAATAATAACATGAACAAGTACGTGTGTGTATCAAATAACACACACAGCGCCGATTTTCAAAGTCAATGCCAGTAAAAGTGTGCCACTTAAACTCGGGCAGTAAATTGACGTAATGAAAATCTGAACTATTGCCGAATGAATGCAGTAGAGAATTTTGTTCATAACGTACACGGGTAATATGATGCGTTGACATTTTTGGCATGCGCTATAATGATAAGCGCATGTGCCATGTACAATATGTATGTATGTCAATAAGTAAGTATGAGCGCGTGTAGCGTGTAAGTTTAATATGAGCCATGTTGGTTTGCATGCATATGTCTATCATTAATATTTTAATTGTTTTATCAGTACGATATACATCAAGTTGTAGGGAGGATAATGACCTGCTATTTGCAACCAACGAGTTGGAGTGTAACTCTCAAGGATCTGCAAATCAATTGGATATTGACACACAAGCCCTGACGAGTCAATGTGTCGGCGCATGCAGAATGACACCAGGCTCCCTTGTAGTTATTGCACGAGACAGGAAATTGCCAATGAACACACATTCAAAGAAAGCAAACGGCTTTTCAGCGAATTGAACAATTTACTTATACAGGGCAATCATTTCTGCAACTCCGTTGAAGACGTCGCTAATGCTGGTTACGTATTTTTGGTCTACTCTACGTTCACCCAGACAGCCACCTGCGAACCGTATACTCAGACTTTGAACGGCGGCACATTCTCGCCAATGGAGTGTCGTTTTGTCTGGAAACCGTTCCGAGTAGTTCATTTTTTATCGCACTCCTCGTTGGAAAAGGGAGGGATCGCCGCGATCATAACGCTGGCAGTGATCGTTTATATTCTGCCAGTTAAGGATACCCACAACGAGAACCACACCAACGGCGCAACACAACAACCATACCGACAACGGCAGCCGACAACCGGATCATCAGTTAGCTGAGGTTATAACGTAAGATTTTTAGATTTAAATATCATAGCGGGATATGAGAATAAAATGTATTGTACGCCAGTGAGAAAAGAGTCGATGAAAGACCAAAAATAAAAAGAGGAAAATATTATAGAACAAAATAGAACAAAAGAGAAAAAAAACTATAAAAAAAAGAAAGTCATAGTAAAGAAAGAAAAGAAAAGAAAAAACAAAATAAAAAGAAAAAGAAAAGAAAACAGGGTTCAAAAACAAAAAAGAAAGAACATAAAGAAAAGATTTAAAAAAAGAAAGGAAATAAAAAGAACCCAAAGTATAAAATAAGGCGGATTGAAAAAAAGAAACATTATACACATGTATTGATATAAGAAAATGCACTGACTGTTTGAAGTGCAGAAATAAATGTAAACTTTCATTAGAAGTTAGTTGCACTAACTTCTTTTAGAAAGAGGGGAGGGATGTTGTGAGTTAGAACCAAACTACCTACGTGTAGTTTACTCACAGCACCGACTCCTAATAGATGCCACACTATGTTGAATTAGCATGTGCTAAAACGGTGTTATAATAAGGCATACTTCTAGGGTCTAAGTAGTTTAAGTTAATGTGATCTGTGCAACATTATTATGTAAGCTTTTAGGGTATTCCAGTTCCGCAGTCGAGTCGACGAGGGCAGCGTATTGCACCGTCGCCACTTTTGAAGTGGGTCAGTTGGCTTGACCAACTGACACCAATTAGCAGGTGCAGAACTGGAACACCAGAAAGGTCAGTTCACAGACTGAGATAAATGTTTAAAAAATAGTATATAAGTATTAGGTTTCGTAATAATAAATCTCTCTTGTGTTTTGAAACTGAAAAGTTATAGTGTTTGAATTCTAAGTTAGGGTTCTTGATTTTTTCAGCCACGCGCCCGAAAGAACTGCGACAGGACGTCCCCAGCCAAACAAGGACTCGAAGCCCCCAACATCTGTCCCTTTGTCAGTTTTTAGAGTTTTAAAACATCCATATTTTAGTATGAAGTCTTCTACTATTGCTTTTGCTACTGATGTTGCTTGTTTGTTCTCCAAAGGTATTGCTACTAAGAATTTTGTTAGTTCACATTGGATGGTGAGAATGTATCGAAATCCATTGGATGGTCTGAGTGGTCCTACTGTGTCCATTGTTACTATCTCAAAAGATGTATTTGGTGTGTCTGTCATGTACATCTTATGCTTTGTGTACTTTGTTATTTTTATTTCATTGCAAGTTTCGCAGTTGTTTACGTAGTTTTTAACCATGCGTCCAAGATTCTTCCAAATGTATTTCTGTTTTAGCTTCGCTATACATCTTCTGATACCTATATGTCCTCCAGTTATGTCATTATGATGTTCTTTTATTAATTGTAGCTGTTCATCTTTCTTCTTTATCCGTAATGGTGGTTGATATAATATGATCTGCAGATCTTTATTTTCCTTTAATTCATTAAATGCATGCTTAAATTGGTTAACCTTTATATCTTTATATATATACACTTTATTTTCTAGCGCTAGTATTTTTATATTATTTTCTCCCATTGCTGATATTAACTTCCTCAGAACCAATTTTAACTCTGGGAAAGATTTATCGTTAACTATCACGAGAACTTCTTTTGGAGTCATTCTTATTTCGATGTTTTTGGCACGTGCATTTGACTCTAATTCTAATCTTTTTAGACGTCTTGTATCTGAAATTGATGTAGCTTCCCAAATATGAAGGTGATCGGGCTTCACTTCTCTGGTTGTCTCATCTTTTTGTTGTTGGCCATAACTATATCTTTTTTTCTGGTATCTGTTCTTTTCTTAGCTGCTCTGGTGATGACATTTATTTCTTCTACTTTTGGCATCATATTTATTAATTTTTGTGTATCGATGTGTATTCTTGAAAGGGCATCAGCATTGGTGTTCGTTTTTCCTTGTTTAAATATTATATCGAAATCATAATCCATTAGGTCTACTCGTATTCTTGTTAATTTTGATGAAGGATTCTTATGGGTGAATAGACTGACAAGAGGTCTGTGGTCAGTGTATACTGTGAATTTTCAGCCATATAGATATGGTCTGAAAGAGTTTATTCCCCAGTGTATGCCAAGTAGTTCTTTTTTTAGGATTGGTTTGTTTAGTTCATGTTTATTTAGAGTCTTGCTGGCGTAGGCAATTGGTCTGTCTGTGCCTGGTTCTCCTTGTGATAGGACTGCTCCTAGTGCAGTTGGTGATGCATCAGTTGCCAGAATGAATGGTTTATTAAAATCAGGATAAGCCAGTATTTCTGGAGATATTAGTTTTTCTTTTAATGTGTTGAATGCTTTGTCGCAATTTTCATTCCAAACGAATAGTTGTGATTTCTTTAATAATTGATTTAGTGGTCGAGCTATCTCTGCAAAGTATTTTATAAACTTCCTATAGTAGTTGCAAAATGCCACAAATCTTCGCGTCTCATCGGCATTTGCAGGTTTAGGATAGTTTTCAATTACTTTGTGCTTTGATGGGTCCGTAGTTACTCCTTCGGATGTTATGAGGTGTCCCAAATAAATGACTTCTGTTTTTAGAAATTCACATTTGCTTGGATTCAGTTTTAGGTTGCATTTCTGCAGTTTTTCTAGATTTATATTGTGATTTCTTAGACTCGAACCAAAGACTATAATGACGTCAACATAAAGAAAAGTTGATTCTTGGAGTCCCCTTAGTGCAACTAATAGCATTCGTTGAAAACTATTGGTTGCTATCTTGAGTCCAAATGGTAAACGGTTAAAGTGATAATGTCCAGATTGTGTAGAGAAAGCTGTTAGGGGACGGGATTTTGCTTCTAGTGGTATTTGATGGAAAGAGCTAGTTATATCCAAAGTAGAGATATATTTAGCTTTTCCCAGTTTGTCTAATACATCTTCCAAACGTGTGAGTGGGAATTTGTCATTTCTAATTTTTTTGTTTAGAGATCGAAAATGAACAACGAATCTCCATTTTGCTGTTCCATTAGGCGTTTTCTTTGGTACTATTAGTAGTGGTGAGTTGTATGGACTGAATGATGGCTCTACTATATCTTCATTTATTAATTCTTGTACCTGGTTTTCTATTTCTTCTATCTGTGTATGAGGTAATCTATAGTTTATTATGTATACTGGTTTGTTATCAATTATGTTCAGGCGTTGTTTATAAAAAATGTTGGTAGTGAGTCTGCTTCCTTTCGTATGAAAAACGTTTTTACATTTGTTACATATATTTAATACCTCTTCTTTAGCATGTTCATCTAATCCATCTGTATTTATTTCACTTTTTAAAGTTGATTCTGGTGTGGTTTCAAAATTAAGCATTCTAAAATATTTTAGCTGTTGAGTGAATATGCGACAAGTAGGTATATGGACATCTTTGTCTGTAGTATTTATTATTTTTATGTGTTTCTCTCCTACTGCTGGTACTAGTGTGTTTGCTATCATTATCCCATTTCCTATTTTGCCTGCATGAACTAAACTGTATTCATATATGTCTACTTTTATGTTTGCAATGATCTCTGACCTTTTCGGAATTGTTAAATTCGATATATTTAGTGGCAAGGTAAGTTCCATTGGAATGTCTTCTGTTGAATCTGGTGTCTGTATGGTTAAAACGCATGTTTCATAGTCAATCTTGCAATTGTATTTGATTCGGAAGTCACGGCCTAAAATTCCGTCTGATACCATGTTTATATTCTCATATATTATATGGAATTTATGTATTAATTCAGTTTCATCAAATTTTATTTTTATCTGCGCATATTGTTCAATTTTTATTGGCGCATTTATTATACCTTTAATCTGACATGGCTGTGTGTATTTTATCTGATTTTGACTTACATTATTTTGCTTAATTATAGATATATCAGCTCCGCTGTCTATTAATAAAGTTATTATACTATTATTTCCTAATTTCACTTTAATTACATTAGTATTATATTTATTTTCCACATAACTTATATTGTAGTTTATCAATTTCTTCTCTGGAAATTTTTTTTTATAGGATTGGAATTTGTGTTTGTGCCCCTCATCTCGGGGCTTCGTACATTTCCCGAATTTCTAAATCTGTTATCTCTACGGTAACCATTGTTGTTCTTATTACCATTATAATTTTTATTGTTATTATCGTAATTTCTATTGGTATAATTTCTATTATTATTGGAATTATAGTTTCTATTATAGTTATTGCCATTATAACCTCTGTTGGTTGTCTGCGTATAGTTGCTTCTATTATTTTGTTGTATATGTCCATTGTAGCTCATTACATTAAAGGTGCTACCTAAATGCATGTCAATTTCAGTTGCCATTTGCACTGCTTGGGTAAATTTTTTCGGCTGGGCTGCAAATATAACATTTTTGTATTGCTCATTTAGACCATTTTTAAAAGCATTTATAGCTAGTTGGTCATTTAGTTTTACTATAATTTACCTATTGTTTTGTCCTTGTTCATTTATCTTTATTTCATTCAGTGAAGCTATTATGTCTTCAATTCTGTTTGCAAAGCTTGTTATCCTTGCAGAACCTTGTCTAGTGTTATATAGTGTATAGTGTAAGTCATTTTCTAATTTTAGTGGGTTTTTGTTTAATTTGTACGTGGTGTTTAAAGTTGTAAGTAGATTGTCTATTGTTACTATTGGATTCAATGCTAATAGTCTATTTTTTACTCTCTCAGAAGGTTTGGCTGCTAGTATGTAATCCAATAATAATTTTTTGTGGACATCATCAGCTAGAGTCGACCCATAAAACATTATAGTACCTGCAAATGTCGAAAGAGATTTGATGTTGTCATCAAATCCTGTTATGACTTTTGCAGCTGTACCTATTACAAAGTTTACCATTGTTATTTCTTGACAAATTTCAAACTCTTCTTCAGATGAATTGTCCAATAATGAAATTTTTTCCTGTATTAATGTGTAAATGCTATTAATTATCTGTTTGTATTTTATTAGGTTTTTTGGGTCTATGTCAGGTCTAGAAGTTAATGTGCTTAGTTGATTTCCTAAACTGTGGCATTTGACTAACTTATTTTGTAGAGTTTCCTTTTTAAAAATTCTAGTCGGTACTTTAGTTAAACTATCTTTTAATTTTATTATGTCATTTATGACAGTCTCCATGAATATATTTTCTTACTTCATACTTTTTAAAGATTGTTTGAATTTCCTCCGGCAATTTGATAAGGTCTGGAAGCGTATCCATGTGAATGCAGCAAAAAAATCTGGTTTCAGGAACAAAATATGGTCGCAGGAACGAGTTGGCAGGATCGCCATGTAAAGATTTACTCTATGGAATGGAATTCGTTATTCGTACCGGTTGCGTATGAAGCGCGCACGCTATTAAAAACGGCCACAAGGCCTTTTTCCTTGCCTCAAAGGCAATTAACAATTCAATCGCCGCAAAGGCAACTTGGTCAGTAAGCCACAAAGGCTGTTGAGACCAAAAAAAGTGAAAGACCAGTCATTTCTGATTCTGAACAAATAATCTTGATTTCTTTATTAAAACGGTGTCTTTTATACCCGTTCTGACTTATTTACTAATACAATTATTATATAAAACATTCTTATTTACTAATCATATTTTATGCTTAGGTATGAATAAAATTATTAATTTTATTTATCGGTCCAAAATGTATTGACACTCATGTGTCCAAACATTTCGGTTCCCACGAATAAATCGCAAGCAGAATGCACGCTGCCGCATACCGTTCGCAGGCATGTGCATGGCATCGCATTACACGTGCCTGTTCTGGCTAGGCAGTCGCTATAGCTGCGTGTGGCGCGGCAGAGGCATTCCGCTTAGTGCATTCTAACTGCTGCACTTGGGGCTGCTATGATATAGTGCCAACCATGTGAATTAGGGTATGTGCACTACAATGGTTTATTTGGATAAAAATTAAACTAATAGGGAGTATAAAATTAATTGGATGATATCAAGAAGTAGTTTATTAAAAATATTAATTTTGGAGATTAATGAAAAAGAAATTTCTTTTTCCTTGAAAGTTTTAAAAAAATAATTTTTATTTTTGATTTACAAGAACAAAGTTTTTGTTAAACTAATGATTATATTTACTTATTATATAGTTCCAGTAATTTTATTTATTAGACGAATTTTGTCATATTTATTTAATCGAAAGCATTTACTTTCTATATTATTAAGTTTAGAATATATTGTTCTTTGTTTATTTTTTTTTTAAATAATTTATTTAAATATAATAAATTCTGAGGCATTTTTTTCTATAAAATTTTTATGTTTTAGAGTTTGAGAGGCAGCATTAGGATTATCTATTTTAGTTTCTATAATTCGGACTCATGGAAATGATTATTTTCAATCTTTTAATATTTTACAATGTTAAAATTAGTAATATTAGTATTATTTTTAGTTCCATTATGTTTTATTAATAATATATTTTGAATGGTTCAAAATATAATGTTTTTAGTTAGATTTTTTTATTTCTTATTTTTTAGGTTGTGATTTATTATCTTATGGTTTAATTTTATTAAGATTATGAAATTGTTCTTTAATGTTAATAGCAAGAGAATCAATTTTAAAGTATAAAAATTTTATTCATTTATTTTTATTAAATGTTATTGGGTTATTAATTTTATTAGTATTGACTTTTAGAAGAATAAATTTATTTTTATTTTATTTATTTTTTGAAGGTTCTTTAATTCCAGTTTTATTTTTAATTATGGGGTGAGGGCATCAACCGGAGCGTTTACAAGCTGGATTTTATTTATTATTTTATACTTTATTTGCTTCATTACCTATATTAATTGGAATTTTTTATTTATATAATATAATATAATAGGGTCTTTAAATTTTTATATAATTAGAAAATATTTAATAAATTTTGTATTATTATATATTTCTATAGTTTTTGCTTTTTTAGTAAAAATACCGATATTTTTAGTTCATCTATGATTACCAAAAGCTCATGTTGAAGCTCCAATTTCTGGATCAATAATTCTAGCTGGAATTATATTAAAATTAGGAGGATATGGATTAGTTCGAGTTTTTAGATTTCTTCAAATAATAGGTTTAAAATATAATTATTTATAGAGTTAGTTTAGTTGGAGGAATTTTAGTTAGATTAATTTGTATATGTCAAACAGATTTGAATGCTTTAATTGCTTATTCTTCTGTAGCCCATATAGGAATTGTTTTAGCAGGCTTAATAACTATAACTTATTGAAGAATATGTGGATCATTTGTTTTAATAATTGCTCATGAATTATGTTCATCTGGTTTATTTTGTTTAGCAAATATTAGTTATGAACCTTTAGGAAGACGAAGATTATTAATTAATCGAGGTTTATTAAATTTTATACCTTCATTAACATTTTGATGATTTTTGTTAAGTTCTTGTAATATAGCAGCTCCTCCTTCTTTAAATTTGTTGGGAGAAATTTCTTTATTAAATAGAATTGTAAGTTGATCGTGAATTAGTATAATTTTATTAGCTTTATTATCTTTTTTTAGAGCAGCCTATACTTTATATTTATATTCTCACACACAACATGGGTACATTTTTGCCGGTATTTATTTTTTTAGAACAGGTAAAATTCGCGAATTTTCATTATTTCATTTTTACATTGAGTGCCTTTAAATTTATTAATTTTAAAAAGTGATGTTTGTATGTTACGATTGTATTGCGGGGCTAAGCTCAGGCTACCGTGGGGGTCACAGGTGGCGGATAGGGAACGGCCTACCAGAGTAGGTTAGCTGCGAATAACCAATAAGTAATCCCCGACCAATAGTGGCAAGCGAGGAGAGTGCGACTGAAAAGGGCTGCAAACTCTGAGAAACGCATGTGACAAGACGGGTAGGCACCGTCTAAAGAAGTGCTCCCCGTCCATTCACAGATGGCATCGTGGGAGACACAAGTAAATGGAAACTGACGCGGTATGCCCCTAGGAAAACGATTTGAAAACATATATGAACTGTCTGCCTTGGGCTGGTAGCTGCAGTATTCCGTTACCTCAGTACACCAGAGTGATATCGGGTGGAAATGGCTTTCGGGCTAATGCTGTAGCTGCCTCCGTCCCGTTAAAACCGTGGTGGGTCTTCAAGTACGTTCGATGTTGCGTCACAATTAAGTTGGCGGTACAGGCTCAGTTGAGCATCAATCCTGACTAACGCTTATCCTGGCTCTGAGTACAAGTTCTCATGAAGACTTGTGCCAACCCTCGGTGGAACTCCCTGCATGCATAGACAACCACATGGATATTTGCAAAGCGACTGTACAACGAACGTAGATAGCGGCTTGACAGGAATCCAGACAGGAATCCATCATAAAGATGAGAACGGCAGAAGAAGAAGTTCTCATGAAATGTCGGAAAGTCTTGACGAAGATGGAGCGAGCCATGAAACGTGAGCATCGACGTAAAGACCGGAGCAGAAGAACGTGAGCATGGACGTAAAGACCGGAGTTTCCGAGCTAGACGAGCTTTTCGACGTAATGGAAAGCTATCGGCGAACCTGGACGGAAAAACAGAACGAGTGCAAACTTGTTACGGTACCGAAACTGAGGCACATGGTCCTGACAAGCGCCTCAGCAACACCGACGCTGGCTAGACCCAAACGAGCAGCTTCTAGCCCAGCAGAACCAGAAGACGGTAAAAAATTCTGCGAAAGTAAGGCCGATGGGTGGCAAACTGTCACAAGGAGTAGACGTGTGCCAACACGAAGTCAAACACCGGAAAATTCAACAGCAAATAATTCAGTGGGCGACAGCGATAAGTCACGAACAACAATGCAAGGAAGACATAGGACAAAGGAGACAAAACCAAATTACGATTCCGTCCTTATCAAACCAGCAGAGGGTTTCAAATATGCGGATGTCCTGAAAAGCATCCGCTGCAATGTCAAACCAGAGTATGCACAGACCAAGGTGCGATCGATCCGGAAAACAAGAGCAGGTGGGCTTCTGCTGGAGCTGGATAAAGGAGCAAAAGTGACAACGGGCTTTTGTGAACTTTTAAAATGTGCACTACAGGAGTCAGCAGTTGTGAATGATCTTAAGCCAAGAGCCACTATACAGATACGAGATCTCGATCTGCTCGCCACATAGGAAGAAGTACACCAAGCCGTAAAGGAGTCACTTCCCGACAATATGGTAACTGCTTCCTACATAACAGCACCAAATAGTCGAGAACAGGTGCGAGCCTATGTAACGATGTCATCGGAGCTCGCCAATATACTGCTGAAGAAAGATTGCATCAGGATCGGATGGGTTAACTGCAGATTTAGGCCAGGGCATAACACAAAACGGTGTTTCCGGTGCTTTCCTCCTGGTCATCTAACATGGCAGTGCAAAAGACCTGACAGGAAAGGTCAAGGCCTGTGCATACGATATGCGAAACGGGGCACAAATTAAAAGAGTGCAGTAACACCCCAAAGTGCTGCCTCTGCGTTGATGCTCAATGCAGTCCGGTAGACCATATCCCGAGCTCAAATAGATGCGCGATGAGCAAAAAATTGACATCTAAATGAAAGTGCTGCAAGGAAACATGCACAGAAGCAGAGTGGCTAACGCATTACTGGACCAAATTAGTATAGAGCAGAAAGCAGACATTGTAGTAATCACTGAGCAATATAGGGAAAAAGTAAGCGGAAAATGGCATGCAGATACGAGCGGAACGGCGGCCATATGGTTACCTGTAGGCAGAAATTTTAGCATAACCGGAGACGGAAAAGGCGATGGTTTCGTTTGGGCCCATGATCGATACTTTACTTTGATAAGCTGCTACTTGACTCCAAGTGACTGCTACTTGACTCCAAGTGACTGCGCAGAAATATTCCAGAAAAAGATCGATGACATCGAAGATAAAGCACAAGAGTTTGGAGGAGCACTCATCATCGCTGGCGATTTTAACTCCAAAGCAGTTGAATGGGGAATGCAAACAACCAATTCAACGGGCCGGCGGGTACTGGACATGGTCGCGAGACTGGGAATGGTCATCGTAAACACAGGGACCACTGCCATTTTTAGAAGACCAGGATGCGTGGATACAATTCCAGATATTTCACTAGCTTCTGAGAGCATTGCTCACAGAGTAAGTACATGGACATTTTTAGAAGACTATAATGGAAGCGATCACCAATACATTACGTTTTCCATTAAAAAAGTGCCAAGCAACCGTGACCACAACATAAGTGGACGCGGAACTCGCAAGTGGAATGTATCAAAGTTAAATCCGGAAGTGCTACTTGCTGAGCTGGAGGCAAACATTCCATTAGACAGCCACGCCAGCGATGCTAATAGCAAGGTGGAGCAGACCATGAAGTGTATAGAGAGAGCCTGTACCAAAGCGATGCCGAAAATAAGACCAAATAAACACAAGAAGGCCGTTTACTGGTGGACAGAGGAAATAGCTCAACTCAGACGGGTCTGTCTGCGGTGCAGAAGAAAATACACTAGGGCCAGGCGTGTGGGATCCGCGATTGCCGAAAGAGAAGAAATGGGAGGAGCTCCGAAACGATATAAACAACAATCCATGGGGATTGGGATATAAAGTCGTAATATAAAAGCTTGGAGCAAGAGCATCGGTACCCCAACTAGAAGACCATGCTATGGAAAACATAGTAAACGCTCTATTTCCTATACATGCCTCATGAGAAGAATCGGAAGTGCTGGTCAAGGAAGTCCCACCTCCTTTCACGGAAGACGAACTTAAAGCAGCCGCCATAACCCTACAGAGCAACAAAGCACCGGGTATCGACGGTATTCCAGCAGAAGTCCTCAAAATAGTGTCAAATAGCCATGCCCAAGTACTCCTCGATATGTACAATGCCTGCCTGACAGAAGGAATATTCCCAGACGTATGGAAAAGACAGCGGCTAGTGCTCATCAGCAAGGGAAAAGGAAGCCCTGAATCACCGTCAGCATATCGACCACTGTGTATCCTAGACACCGCGGGCAAACTTTTGGAGCGACTCCTCAAACACCGAATAGCAACAGCCATTGAAAACGCTGGGGGATTATCCACTCGACAACACGGTTTTCGACCAGGAAAGTCCACAATTGGCGCCGTAGAAGACATCATAGAAAGTGTACTAGCGGCACAGCAAGGAAATCCCTACTCCAGGCGAGTGGTGCTCCTTGTTACATTAGACGTCAGAAACGCTTTCAACAGCGCTAGGTGGGTGGATATGATCAAGGCACTTGAAAATCGTTTTCAGATACCAGCTTATCTGAAGAAGATAATCCGAAGCTACCTTAAAGATAGAATGTTGATATACGAGACCAACAATGGCACCCGAAGCAAAACCATCACGTCAGGGGCAGCGCAAGGGTCCATCCTCGGACCGGACCTCTGGAATATAAGCTACGAAGGCATTTTGCGCATAGAGATGCCAGATGACACTCATCTAGTCGGATACGTAGACGACATTGCGGCTGTCATCACCGCACGCGACTCGAAAGACGCCACATGATCAGAACCCAGAGGTGGCTCGATTCACATGGCTTGAAGTTGGCCACGGAAAAGACGGAACTGCTATTCCTCACGAGAAAGCACATTCCAATAGAAATCGACTTGAGAGTTTGCTCCGAGACCATCAGGACACAAAAGGTGATAAAGTACTTGGGAATCCAGCTTGACTCCAAGCTCACCTACTGGGCGCAAATGCAAAATGCGGCGGCGAAGGCAGCACGGGTAACGTCTTCTCTCAGCAGACTAATGGCAAACATTGGAGGACCGACATCCAGCAAGAGGAAACTTCTTATAATGACAACGCACTTCATTCTGCTGTGTGGTAGCGAATTGTGGGCTGACAAGCTGAAGGTGCACGCGCGAAGAAAAGTTGTATGCTCCGTGCAACGAACCGCAGCTCTGCGAGTAGCTTCAGCGTACCGTACTGTATCGGAGACGGCAATTATGGTAATTAGCTGCTTAATCCCCATCGACCTCTTGGCCCTCGAACGCAAACACCTACGAGGAGCAAAAAACCGTGCACCATTGGCAAGAACGATGGGCCGCCGAGAGTCGCGGAAGATGGACAGCGAGACTCATACCCGACATAGGAGGAACAGCCGGAACCGTCAATTTCTGCCTCACGCAGTTACTGTCTAGTCACGGATACTTCTTCAAGTATCTATACCGAATGGAAAAAATTGGAGGGCCTGAGTGCATATACGGCGACAGCAATGTGGATGATGCAGAGCACACCTTTTTCAAATGCACAAGGTGGCAAACAGAGCGCACCACGCTTGAAATGGAAATCGGGGAAACCTTAGCCACCGAGAACATTGTGGAGGTTATGCTAAGCAGCAAAGAAAACTGGGACCACGTAGATAAATATGTGGAAATTTGCTCCGGTGGAAAAAGCGGGACCTGGACGCAGGAATAATGTTGAGAGTCCAATAGGGACGAAGTGAGAATCTCCACCTTGAAGGAAGTATAAAAAGGGTTCCAAGGTGAGGAGATGTTCTCAGCGAGGGAGGGGGATGTTTTAGTGGGTGCAATTCTCACATACCAAATCTGTGACGACAGTTTTGATGATGCGGCAGGCATTTTAACCCTCTCTACCCAAAAAAAAAAAAAAAAAAAAGGTTTAACTGAAAAATAAGGATAAAAAGGGATTTTATTATTATTAGAATTTAATCCGGGTTATTTGATCCAGTTTGGTGTAGGAATAGTAAATGAATAACTACTATTGCTAATACAATAAAAGGTAACCTAAAATGAAAAGTAAAAAATCGAGTAAGAGTTGCGTTATCTACCGCAAATCCTCCTCATACTCATTGTACTAAATCAATCCCTAAATATGGAATTGCGGAAAGTAAATTAGTAATAACTGTAGATCCTCAAAAAGATATTTGAACTCATGGTAAAACATATCCTATAAAAGCAGTTCCTATTATTAAAAATAAAATAATTGTTCCAATTAATCATGTTGAAGTATACACGTATGAACTATAATAAATACCTCGTCCAACGTGTAAATATGCACAAATAAAAAAAAATGATGCTCCATTGGCGTGTAAGGTTCATAATAGTCACCCATAATTAATATTTCTACAAAAATGATTTTCTCTACTAAAAGCTAAATCAATATCAGCTGTATAATGTATGGCTATAAAAAATCCTGTTAAAATTTGGATAATTAGACATAATCCAAGTAATGATCCAAAATTTCATCAATTTGAGATATTAATTGGGGCAGGTAAATCAATTAAAGCATTATTTATTATTTTTAATAGGGGGTGAGTTAATCGTAATGGTTTATTCATTAGTTTATTAATCGTAAAGGGCCATAAAATAAGTTAGTAATTTTTACAGCTACAATTAAGGTATTTAATAGATAATTTATTAGTAGTAAAGAAATTAAATTAATTGGGTAATTGTATAATTTATATAAAGAGATTGAATTTTCTATAAAATAAGAATATTGATTGTTAAGGGGTTCTATGTAGATCGCCTCCACGCGGTGCACCCTGGGTTACGCTAAATGGTCTACACTCCCCCAGGTGCTGCTGTTTTCTTGCACGGGAGTTCAGTAGCACCAATTGGCACGACCCCCATCCTTCGTCCCCGGACTTCTCTTTGGACCAATATAAGTGTTCTGATTGCCCTGGGCTGGTAGCTGTAATTTTCTGGACCTAGCTGTCTTTTGTCACGGTAGCACCAAGGTGAAACTTGAGTGTGAACCACTCCAGTCTAAGGTTGCAGCTGCCCCCGTCCCGTTAAAACCTTGGCAGGCCTCAAAGTACGTTCGACGTCTGTTACCGTTAGGTCGGTAGTGTGGGTTCGGTTGAGTGGAACTCCCGATTAGCACTGGTCTGGCTCTGAGTACTTGACCCCATAAGGGCTGTGCCAACCCTCGCATGGCCTCCCTGCTTGCACAGATAACCATGGGACCATATTTAGTGACCACACGTTCGGACTGAGATAGCGGCTTTGAGTGGGGACCCTTATTGCATGGACACAACAAAAAATAAAAACACAAACACAAACACAAACTAAATTTCCGCGCATATCCCCTCAGTGACGCGCAAAACACTGGCTAGGCAAATGCCCATCAGCAACACCCCCGCCCTTGGTTCGAAGACAAGCAGCATAAGCACTGCCCCTTCAACAAGCACCACAGCTTCGGCTAAAAAGCCACCCAAGAGCTCTTCGCTGTCCCCAGACTCTTCAGCGGCTGCTAGGGTATTGACTCACAAACCAGCAGCAGTCGCTCCGCCTAAGCCCTCTTCAGCAAACGCCTCGATATTGCCTCACAAGTCGATGGTAACTGCTCCCCGTACCGCTCCTCCTTCAGATGCAACTACCAATGTGAACCCGAGTACAAGGGCGTACAGGACGCGTAGAGCGGCTTACCGTATTTTGACGAGGCTCAAGGCTTCAGAACCATCTCAACTGTCAGAATACGACAAGGGCAAGCTTGAGTGGGCAAAAGCACACGCTGATGTGCGTGTCCACTCCTCCACTGCACAAGCAGCCGGTAACCCCAAGAGGCAGAGATCATCCGATCGCCCGGGCCAGTCCACCCAAAGCATCTCTAAGCGCGTAAGGCTGGCTACTCCCAAGCCTAAGCTCTCCAAACCGCTTAGTGAGATTGTGAAAGAGAGCCTCACATGGGCTGTGGTCGACTCTGCCAATGCCGATGGGACCATTACTCCTGCCAATTGGAGACAGGTCGAAATGGCACTGTTAGCAATATTCGTTGAGGTTATGTCCCTCAACACTGGTCCTTCACCCAGCTGCCGTGACGCAAGGTGGTATCAAGGACATATTAAGATCGTATCTTGCTCGGATCAACGCTCGGCGGATCTATACAAGGTAGCGATCAATAGGGTAGGTGAGATATGGCCGGGTGCACAGCTCAACGCTGTACCTTTGGACCAGGTTCTCCATCGCCCTCGCTCCAAAACATGGCTTCCTGCCGAGCCCTCTGAGCCCGAGGCAATCTTAAAGATCCTCAAGCTCAGCAACACCGACCTTCCCACCGATGGCTGGAAGGTCGCGAAAGTTGGTGACCCCAAAGGCACTTTGCGTGAGGTCACCATCATTTTGAACGAGCAATCCCTTGTTCCCATCAACTCCCGCGAGGGGGTGATTAATTATGGCTTTGGAGCCATCACTCTCCGCATCTACAAGTGCGATGCCCAAGCCCCCAACAGCCTCCCCCAGCTGGTGCTGTCCCACAAGCCACTGCCAAAGAGCCTAGCTGCTCGGGCCCGGCTCTCACCCCTTTGTCGGGTAGTGACAATGAGAGTATGTGCTCCGTTACAACCAGAAGCAGCCGCTTCTCAACTTCCGAACTGGTCGGAGAATTCTTCGGCCACATGGACACGGATGCGGCTGGTGGATACATCTCTCCAATGTCCGAAGAGGAGGAGTTGAATTCCACAATAATCACTCTTCCAGACAATGCTGAAGGTACTACAGATTAACCTTCAGCATTCGAAAACTGCCTCGGCAGCCCTGCTCGCCTCTCGGATATAGGGGAGGAGCTCATTCTCGTCCAAGAACCTTGGGTCATAAATGACCGGATTTCTGGACTCAATGCATACGGATATCGTATGGTATATATCGAGGATCAAGGTAAACCAAGATCCTGCATTCTGGTAAAAAACAGCGTTAACGCTCTTTTACTCCCTAGATTCAGTGACAAAGACAATGTTGCCATGGTCATTGAAATGGGTCCACGGACCTTCTGGATCTCCTCGAACTACATGGCTCATGACTATGGCGACTCCCCGCCACCAGACATACTGAAGCAAATGGTTGCGGTAGCCCACCAGAAACAGATTCCGGTAATTATCGGCGCCAATGCCCATCACGAAATATGCGGCAGCTCCGGCACAAATGATCGATGTGAGTCTCTTTTCGACTTTATCATTTCAAATAACTTAGGCATTGCTAACCGGGGAAATGAGCCGACCTTCCTTACATCCGTCAGGAAGGAAGTGCTTGACATCACCCTCGTCACTGATAACTACTCCAACATGATAAGCAATTGGTTCGTCTCACAGGAATGCTCCTTTTCGGACCACTGCTATATCACCTTTGACATTGACTTGAGGGAGACTACAGGCAATACAGAATCTCTTAAACCTGTCAATAGAAAAAACACGATCTGGCCTCTTTTCCGGCTCAAACTGGGGTCATGCTTAGGAACGACTCCCCCTATTATCCACAGCTGTCCCGACATTGATCGGGCGGTCGACGATCTGACCACAGCTTTTAAAAAAGCCACTCATATTTCTTGCATCACTCCCGAACTACGGGGCAAACCTAAACCTCCGCGGTGGAACTCGGAAATTGCAAGTCTTCGCAAAACTTGTAGATTGCTTTGTTACAGCTGATTGGGCCCCTTTCAAAAATAAACAAAAAGAGTTGAAATACGCCATTAGGCGAGGGAAACGAGCGTCATGGAGGGAATTTTCCGTCTTCGTAAAATTCTCCACTCCTCGAACAAAGCCCTTGACTGTATCCAAAAACAAGATGGCAGCTGGACTCACTCAAGCGCCGAAACCCTTGATATCCTGCTAGACACCCACTTCCCAGGGAGTTTAGCCTCAGCGGATCAAGCACTCTACCAGGTGGAGCAGGTTTCCCATGATAACCTCCCCACATTCCAAGTGACAAAAAGTCACCTTGAGTGGTCCCTTCAAACATTTAAGCCATACAAGTCCCCCGGACCGGACGGCATCATTCCTGCCGATATCCAAAATGGGGAAGAGATTATCCTTCCATGGCTGCTACAAATATATAATGCAAGCCTCAGATTGCAATATATTCCCTTACGCTGGCGCACGGCTCGGGTCGTCTTCATACCAAAAGTTGGGAAGGCCTCGCACACCAAACCTAAGGATTACAGACCCATAAGTCTAACATAATTTCTTCTTAAGGTTCTAGAAAGAGCTCTTGACCTACATATCAGGACATCAATCAACCCTTCTCTTCTCTCTGTATCTCAACACGCTTACTCTAAAGGCAAATCGGTTGAAACAGCACTTCATTCTCTCATTTCTCAAGTTGACAAATCCTTGGCGTACAAGGAATTCACACTTGCCATATTTCTGGACATCGAGGGAGCATTCAACAATGTATGCCTCAAAGCTGTCATTTCCGCACTCTATAATCTTAACCTGAATTTAGGTCTTCTTAAATTTATAGAACTTCTACTAAAATCTAGGATCATCACTTCCACGATCGGCAGTGCCCAATCCAGGAGGGTGGTTAACAGGGGCACGCCACAAGGGGGTGTTTTATCACCCCTCCTCTGGAACCTGGCAGTTAACACACTACTGGTGAGATTGGAATCTACTGGATGCAAAGTGATAGTCTATGCGCACGACATAGCAATCGCGGCATCCGGCAAATTCCCCCAAACACTTTCCGAAAAACTGAACTATTCACTCTCTATTGTGTCGAACTGGTGTCGCGAATTCGAACTTGGGGTTAACCCATCCAAAACCGAGACTATGCTTTTCACTAGGAAGTACAAAATTCCAAAGTTTACAATGCCTAGTCTAAACGGCACTCCGCTCTCTTTGAGCACACACGTTAAGTACTTAGGCCTGATTCTCGACCCAAAGCTTAATTGGAAAGCCAATCTAGCTGAGAGGGCACGTAAGGCAACATGCGCTATATACTGCTGTAAAAGAGCAGGTGGTGCACGATGGGGACTTCGTCCTCGAGTCGTGCTCTGGCTCTACACGGCCATCGTTGAACCAAACCTGTTATACGCGTCGGTCTTCTGGTGGCAAGCTCTCGAAAAAGCCTGTAATATCAAACCCCTTGATAAAATCAGAAGATCCATTGCTCTACTGATCACTGGCGCTCTTCGTAGCACACCTACGAAAGCCCTTTTTGCCATGCTGCACTGGCTCTCCTCGGGGATACGGGCTGAGCAACAAGCCAAGCTGACAGCGATTAGACTTAATACTCTTTCGCACTGGCGCATAACCCTGACAGGCCATGCTTCAATTCTGAATCAGGACCCACCTGTCCCCAACTTTATCGATTATATGTCGGTCTATCCCGATTTGAACAGGGAATTCGACCTCACTATTCCAAGTCGAATATTTTTATTGAAAAAGAAAACATTTCATTAGAAGCTAAAGAAATAACATAAATAAATAATACAAGTATTCCTCCTAAAAAAAATTAAAAATAGAATATATGAATATCAAAATGTATTTCTTATAAGCCCGGAAATTAAACAAATTAATAAAGTTTGAATTAATAATATTAAGCCTATAGCTAATGGATGATTTATTTGAATAAAAATTAAACTAAGTGTTAATAATAGGGAGTATAAAATTAATTGGATGATATCAAGAAGTAGTTTATTAAAAATTTTAATTTTGGAGATTAATGAAAAAGAAATTTCTTTTTCCTTGAAAGTTTTAAAAAAATAATTTTTATTTTTGATTTACAAGAACAAAGTTTTTGTTAAACTAATGATTATATTTACTTATTATATAGTTCCAGTAATTTTATTTATTAGACGAATTTTGTCATTTTTATTTAATCGAAAGCATTTACTTTCTATATTATTAAGTTTAGAATATATTGTTCTTTGTTTATTTTTTCTATTAATAATTTATTTAAATATAATAAATTATGAGGCATTTTTTTCTATAATATTTTTATGTTTTAGAGTTTGTGAGGCAGCATTAGGATTATCTATTTTAGTTTCTAAAATTCGGACTCATTGAAATGATTCTTTTCAATCTTTTAATATTTTACAATGTTAAAATTAGTAATATTAGTATTATTTTTAGTTCCATTATGTTTTATTAATAATATATTTTGAATGGTTCAAAATATAATGTTTTTAATTAGATTTTTTTTATTTCTTATTTTTTAGGTTGTGATTTATTATCTTATGGTTTTATTTTATTAAGATTATGAAATTGTTCTTTAATGTTAATAGCAAGAGAATCAATTTTAAAGTATAAAAATTTTATTCATTTATTTTTATTAAATGTTATTGGGTTATTAATTTTATTAGTATTGACTTTTAGAAGAATAAATTTATTTTTATTTAATTTATTTTTTGAAGGTTCTTTAATTCCAGTTTTATTTTTAATTATGGGGTGAGGGCATCAACCGGAGCGTTTACAAGCTGGATTTTATTTATTATTTTATACTTTATTTGCTTCATTACCTATATTAATTGGAATTTTTTATTTATATAATATAATATAATAGGGTCTTTAAATTTTTATATAATTAGAAAATATTTAATAAATTTTGTATTATTATATATTTCTATAATTTTTGCTTTTTTAGTAAAAATACCGATATTTTTAGTTCATCTATGATTACCAAAAGCTCATGTTGAAGCTCCAATTTCTGGATTAATAATTTTAGCTGGAATTAAAATTAGGAGGTTAAAATTAGGAGGATATGGATTAGTTCGAGTTTTTAGATTTCTTTAAATAATAGGTTTAAAATATAATTATTTATAGAGTTAGTTTAGTTGGAGGAATGTGGATCATTTGTTTTAATAATTGCTCATGAATTATGTTCATCTGGTTTATTTTGTTTAGCAAATATTAGTTATGAACGTTTAGGAAGACGAAGATTATTAATTAATCGAGGTTTATTAAATTTTATACCTTCATTAACATTTTGCTGACTTTGTTAAGTTCTTGTAATATAGCAGCTCTTCCTTCTTTAAATTTGTTGGGAGAAATTTCTTTATTAAATAGAATTGTAAGTTGATCGTGAATTAGTATAATTTTATTAGCTTTATTATCTTTTTTTAGAACAGCCTATACTTTATATTTATATTCTCACACACAACATAGAACAGGTAAAATTCGCGAATTTTCATTATTATTTTTACATTGAGTGCCTTTAAATTTATTAATTTTAAAAAGTGATGTTTGTTAATTATGATTGTATCTAAATAGTTTAATAAAAATATTGATTTTTGGTGTCAAGGATATGAAATAATTGATTTTAGATCATTAAATATTTATCAGTTTGTTCAATTAGATTTATAATTTTATTAAATTTTAGAATTTTATTTTTTTTAATGGCTATTTGATTTATAAATATAGAATTTATTTATTTTTTAGAGTGAGAAGTTGTGTCATTAAATTCTTCAAGATTCATTATAACTATTTTATTAGATTGAATAAGTTTATTATTTACATTTGTTTTGTTAATTTCTTGGTTAGTAATTTATTACAGAAAATAATATATAAGTGAAGATATTAATATTAATCGTTGTATTTTATTGGTCTTAATATTTGTGATATCTATAATATTATTAATTATAAGTCCAAATTTAATTAGAATTTTGTTAGGTTGAGATGGACTAGGTTTAGTTTCTTATTGTTTAGTTCTATATTTTCAAAATGTAAAATCTTTTAATGCACGAATATTAACAGTTTTATCAAATTGTATTGGGGATGTAGCTATTTTATTAGCTATTGCTTGAATATTAAATTATGGGGGGTGATCTTTTTATTTTATATTCGAATTTTTAAAAAATAATATAGAAACACAAATTATTACAGGATTATTAATTTTAGCTGCAATAACTAAAAGTGCACAAATTCCATTTTCTTCTCGATTACCTGCTGCGATAGCTGCTCCTACACCTGTTTCAGCTTTAGTTCATTCTTCCACTTTAGTTACTGCGGGTATTTATTGAATAATTCGATTTAATATTTTATTAGTTGATAATTTATTTGGTCAATTATTATTATTATTATTATCTGGATTAACTATAACAATAGCTGGGTTAGGGGCAAATTTTGAATTTGATTTAAAAAAAATTATTGCTTTATCAACATTAAGATAATTCGGTTTAATAATAAGAATTTTATCAATAGGATTTTATAAATTAGCTTTTTTCACTTATTGACTCATGCTTTATTAAAAGCTTTATTGTTTATATTGTTGTAATACTCTCTCTTACGGTGCGGTCTGGTTTCTTTTCACTCTGCTTGCAAATCTAAAAAACTTTAAAAAAAAGTGTCAAAGTGCGACAGGACGTTTAATTGGCATTTTTTGATAAATACTGTTTAGTGGTGGTTGCAGTCTGCCATTTAATAAAAACAAATAGTGACAAAAAGTTAAAACAAAATTGCCACAAAACAAACAATAACAATAAACATACATACATATATATAGGTAAGTGCGCCAAAATGAGTGTTTTACGCTCGCCACAGAGCGAGCGTAGGAATACACAAAAAAATGAGACAGTTATGGAAAATCAAAGAGCCGGCTCTCCTATGAGTGCGTTCCCTATGATAGTCAATAGCGGTCCATCTATGCCGAGTGTCCGTCAAAGAGACAAAAAAATCAAAAGTTTCATGGTATAAATATGCAAGGTGCCCTGTCCTCCTCACACAATTTTTCCGATGCCCTAACGACCACTAACAAAATAATTACAACTCTAATTACTGAATCTTGCTCAGCAGCAATTGCCCGTTCAACACATAACAGCATTAACACACTCTCAATTAAGCACCCACTAGGAAATACACAAAATTAATCAGCATATAAAAGCCGTGTACTTACTCCTAAAACTCACTCAACAACAATAACCCACTCATCAGTTAAATATATTGATTCACTCACAATAAAACACCCAGTAGGAAATATTCAAACCGATCCACAACTAAATGTCGTGGAAAAATTCATGTAGTGAAAACAAACCAAACCCCTAAGCGCGCTAGATCAAGCCCAGAAAACACAACACAAAATAAACAAAAACAGTCAAAACTAGGGGACTACTGGCTTGATTTGCCAACTAGTTCAAATAGATTCGCGATACTATCAGAAGTTGAAATCGGTACCAGTTCACAAGAAGGAGACCAAAGAGTCCCGAAACCTCCTCCAATCTACGTCTCTGGAGTAAATAATGCTCAACCGTTAATAGATCTGCTAAAAAACATTGCCAAGAATGAATACCAGCTCAAATTCCTCAAAGATTGCGAGGTTAAAATTCAACCAAAGTCAGGAGCAGGGTAAAAAACTATTACAAAAGCTCTGGCTGAAAAGAACACAGAATTCCATACATATAAACCCAAACAGGAAAAAGACTTTAGCGTAGTATTAAAATGGCTACACCACACAATATCAACAGAAGAAATAAAAGAGGAAATAACTAGGTTGGGATTCGATGTTACAAACGTTTCAAATATAAAACAAAGAATTACTAAGCATCCGTTGTCGATGTTTTATGTCAACTTACAACAAAACAAAAATAATACAGACATTTATAAAGTTGAAGCAATTATACACACAAAAATAAAATTCGAACCACAAAATGCACAAAATGTCAGAGGTATGGCCACACTAGAAAATATTGCAACCATACTCCTCGATGCGTTAAATGCGTTGGCAATCATGCAATGTCAGACTGCCCTAGTAAAGAAAAATCACAGGATGTGAAATGTGTGCTATGCGGAGGAAACCACCCGGCTAATTACAGAGGCTGTAATGTGTACAAAGAATTACAGCAAAAAACATTCCCCACGCTAAGGCAGAAAGTGTTTGAAAACACTAATTTTAACAAGGCCCCAGATTCCGAAAGACAACCAGGTTGCACATATGCGCAAATCGCCAAACAGAGCACGCAACAAGAGCAAACTCTAAACCAGCAAAGTGAAAATCAATTCGCCTCACATCGATCAAATGACATGACTGAATTAAAGAGTATGCTGAAAACCCTTATGGAACAAATGGGAACAATGCTCAATTTATTAACAACAGTGATCTCTAAACTGACATAATGGAACAAAAACTTATAATTGCAGTATGGAATGCGAACGGCCTTTCTCGTCATAGTTATGAAGTCAAAACATTTATGGAACAGCACAACATTGACATAATGCTAATATCTGAGACACACTTCACAAGCAAAAGCTTCTTAAAAATAAATCAATACAACATATATCACACAAATCATCCAGCCGGCACAGCACGCGGTGGTACTGCTATCATCATTAAAAACAAAATAAAACACACAGTACAAGACAATTATGAAAAATCTCACATTCAAGCAAGAAGCATAACAATACAGGACCAATATGGACCGCTAACCATAACATCAGTGTATTGCCCTCCGAGGTATTCCATTAAAAAAGAGCAATATTACCATTTTTTTCAAACACTTGGTGTGCGATTTTTGGCTGGTGGTGATTACAACGCTAAACACCAATTTTGGGGTTCTCGGACAATCAATCCGAAAGGAAGACAGCTACTAAAAACAATGCAAGAACACAACCTTATACACGTATCAACAGGTCAACCCACATACTGGCTATTCGATAGAAACAAAATTCCAGATGTCATTGACTTCTGCGTGATGAAAGGTGTTCTCAGAAGCTGTGTTGAGATATCCCCGTCGCTGGATCTGTCATCAGACCACTCTCCTATTATTGCAACACTGAACTCGAAGGTAGAATGCACAATAAAACCAATCACACTACATACGAAACAAACAAACTGGTTCCATTTCAAGGAAATTGTAGATGACATTCTGTGCGTCAATATTTGTCTGAAAGTGCTGAGGATATTGAGTTTGCCGTTGAAAATTTTAACAAAACTGTCCAATACGCTGCATGGAACTCTACTTCGGAGCCAAAAAATCAACTGAACAAGCATCCTTCCCATCCTGTTATTAGGGAGATGGTTGATAAAAAACGCAAACTAAGAAGGGCGTGGCAAAGTTCCAGGTATCCGAAAGACAAAAATAATTTTAATAGAGCTACAAAAACCTTAAGCGGTACTTGGCGCAGAAGCAAAATGAAGAAATACAGCACTACTTGTCCACTTTATCAGCAAATGAGACCGCAGATTACTCACTTTGGAATGCGACAAAAAAGCTGAAGCAACCCACCACCCGTGCTCCTCCTATCAAAAGCTCAAATAGCTCCTGGGAAAAAACTGATAAGGAGAAAGCAATTACATTCGCCAAACACCTTACTGTGGTCTTTAAGCCGTTTCCACCAACTTTACAGCAAGAGGAAGACGAGGTAAATCTTCTCAATAGTCCAGGACAATTAGAGTTACCTATCACGCCCGTTACAAAAAAGGATATACATAACGCTGTGCACAAAACACTGAATGTGAAAAAGGTACCTGGCTACGACCTGATAACAGGTAAAATATTAAAGGAACTACCAAATAAAGGAATAAAATACCTTACCTATCTCTTCAATGCAATAATTAGATGTGGATATTTTCCGCGTCAATGGAAAGTGGACGAAATTATTGTCATCCCAAAACCCGGAAAGCCCTTGGAGGAAGTCACTTCTTATAGAATAATTAGCCTTTTGCCAATTGTTTCCAAAATGTTTGAAAAGCTCCTGTTAAATAAACTTAAACCAATTCTGCTAAAAAAGGAGATAATACCCAATCATCAATTTGGATTTAGGGAACACCATGCCACAACAAAATCGCAACCTACGCGGATGATACACTCATAATGGCTACAAGCAGCAACAACATAATCACTGCAAATTATCTCCAAGAAAGCTTGGATAAGCTCCAAATCTGGCTAAATAAATGGAGGATTAAGGTGAATGCAACTAAGTCTGTGCAAGTAACCCTTAGCTTAAAAAAGAAGACTTGTCCTTCAGTAATATTAAATGATTGTCAACTGCCCCAATCCGAAGACGTTAAATATTTAGGGCTACATCTTGATCGACGTCTGACATGCCAGAAGCATATTCTTACGAAGGAAAAACAACTTGGAATAAAGCTTACTTCCTTATATTGGCTCTTGGGATATAAAACCCAGTTATCGCTTGACAATAAGCTGCTCGTTTATAACAGAATTCTAAAACCCATATGGACATATGGAATACAGCTATGGGGTTCAGCGGCAAAAAATAATATAAAAATCATTGAGAGATTCCAATCAAAAGTATTACGCTTGATAGTAAAGGCTCCATGGTTCGTCAGGAATGATATAATACGTCACGACTTAAACATCCCTACTGTCGATGAGGAAATAGCGAGATACAGCAATAAATACCTGGAACGACTAAGTAAGCATCCTAACATATCAAATCTTCTGGAGAGGACAGGCACAACACGGCGACTGAAGCCAGCAACACCACTAAATTTATAATAATAATTTTTTCTAACGCAATAGTTCTGAACTAACCTTATGGGAGATTAGCACTGGCTCCTCTTCCTCATGTTGATTTAAATAACTATTTTAAAAAAATTACTTTGTGTATTGATTTATGTAGCTGTTTAATATTGTTATTTAATTTTATTATTGCCCCAAGGGGCAGAATGCAAATAAAACTGGAGTTAAAAAAAATAAATAAAAAATTGTTTATATGTGCAGGAGCTATTATTCATAATATGGGAAATTTACAAAATATTCGTTTTATAGGAGTAATAATGCCTATAACATCAACTTGTTTTAATATTTATAATTTAGCATTATGTGGGATACCATTTTTAGCTTCATTTTATTCAATAGATAACTTTAGAAATATTTAGTAAGTTTTAGTTATGTTGATTTTTTTTCATTTTTTATATTTTTTTTGTTGCTACTGGTTTAACTGTTTGTTATTCTTTTCGATTAGTTTATTATTCAATAACTGGAGTTTTAAATTGTGGGGCTTTAAAAATATATAGTAATGAGGGATTAAATATATATAGTTAAAGAGTATATTAGGATTATTAATTATAAGAATTATTGGGGGTAGAATATTAAGATGATTAATTTTTTCTAAACCAGTATGTATTATTTTACCCTTATATTTAAAGTTATTAACTTTAATAACTTGTTTAATTGGGGGTATTTCTGGTTATATAATTTATAATATTTCGTTTTATTTTATTAATAAATCTTTAAACAATTTTTTTTTTGTTTTATTTATAGGATTAATATATATACCATTAAAAGATAAAAGTTAGCGGCTTTTTCTTAAGCATTTTACTTCTTTAATTGGAATAAATTATTCAATTTTATCATTAACAGTTATATACCTCTTTTTGGTTTCAATTAATATAAAATAAGGGTAAATTTAACTACTATTAGATCGAAACTAATTGCAATATATCGCTTCATATTTGTATATTTATATGTGTATATAAGATAAATTGATTTTCAATAATTTTTAAATGCAAGTTAAATGTTATTAGTTAACTATAATCGTAATTATTCGGATCAATTTAGTATTCCTTGATTTCATTCATAATAAAGCCCAAATAATAAGATAAAAATAAATAATATTGATGTAAATCTTCAAACTATTAAATTAGAGAATTTAATAATAATGATTATATGAGTAAGTCGATAGTCGTCAATTCTGTGTATATGAAGATTTTTTTTGTAACGAATTTATTGACAAGACAAGTTACAACAGTAGTTGCAATTGCGTATGTGGTTATGCCACCGTAATAATTTTTCAGAAGAATTCTTCTTCTTCACATACGCAATTGCAACTACAGTTGTAACTTGTCTTGTCAATAAATTCGTTACAAAAATAATCTTAATAATGATTATAGGTAAAATTAAAGCAATTTCTACATCAAAAATTAAAAAAATTATAGTAATTAGAAAAAATCGTAAGGAGAAAGAAAGACGAGAGGATGAACTTTGGTCAAATCCACACTCAAAAGGAGAGTTTTTTTCTCGGTCTATGATGATTTTTTTTGCAAGAATTGAAGCTAAAATTATTACAAATACAGAAATTAGTGTTAAAATTATAATAATAAATATGATAATAAATATTTCTTATATTATTAATAATAAACTTTATGATTGGAAGTCAAATGTACTTTTTATACTATATAAAAATTAATTACCTCATCAATTTAATTTTTTTTATTTTTTTTTTTGGGTAGAGAGGTTAAAAATGCCTGCCGCATCATCAAACCTGTCGTCACAGATTTGGTATGTGAGAATTGCACCCACTAAAACATCCCCCTCCCTCGCTGAGAACATCTCCCCACCCTGGAACCCTTTTTATACTTCCTTCAAGGTCGAGATTCTCACTTAGTCCCTATTGGACTCTCAACATTATTCCTGCGTCCAGGTCCCGCTTTTTCCGCCGGAGCACATTTTCCAAATATTTATCTACGTGGTCCCAGTTTTCTTTGCTGCTTAGCATAACCTCCACAATGTTCTCGGTGGCTAAGGTTTCCCCGATTTCCATTTCAAGCGTGGTGCGCTCTGTTTGCCACCTTGTGCATTTGAAAAAGGTGTGCTCTGCATCATCCACATTGCTGTCGCCGTATATACACTCAGGCCCTCCAATTTTTCCCATTCGGTGTAGATACTTACAGAAGTATCCGTGACCAGACAGTAACTGCGTGAGGTAGAAATTGACGGTTCCGGCTATTCCTCCTATCCAGCTCGCTATGTCGGGTATGAGTCTCGCTGTCCATCTTCCGCGACTCTCGGCGGCCCATCGTTCCTGCCAATAGTGCACGGTTTGTTGCTTTATATGCTGCGCGCTTCCTCTGGTATTCTTACCCATCTTGGCTTCTCGTAGGTGTTTTCGTTCGAGGGCCAAGATATCGATAGGTATTAAGCAGCTAATTACCAGAATTGCCGGCTCCGATACAGTACGGTACGCTGAAGCTACTCGCAGAGCTGCGGTTCGTTGTATGGACGATAAAACTTTTCTTCGGGCGTGCACCTTTAGCTTGTCAGCCCACAATTGGCTACCATACAGCAGAATGGAGTGCGTTGTCATCATCAGAAGCTTCCTCTTGATGGATGTCGGCCCTCCGATGTTTGACATTAGTCTGCTGAGAGAAGACGTTACCCGTGCTGCCTTCGTCGCCGCATTTTGCATTTGCGCCCAGTAGGTGAGCTTGGAGTCAAGCTGAATTCCCAGGTACTTTATCACCTTTTGTGTCCTGATGGTCTCGGAGCAAACTCTCAAGTCGATTTCTATTGGAATGTGCTTTCTCGTGAGGAATAGCAGTTCCGTCTTTTCCGTGGCCAACTTCAAGCCATGTGAATCGAGCCACCTCTGGGTTCTGATCATGACCTGGTTCAGCTTTCTTTGGGCGTCTTCCGAGTCGCGTGCGGTGATGACAGCCGCAATGTCGTCTACGTATCCGATAGATGAGTGTCATCTGGCATCTCTATGCGCAAAATGCCATCGTAGCTTATATTCCAGAGGTCCGGTCCGAGGATGGACCCTTGCGCTGCCCCTGACGTGATGATTTTGCTTCGGGTGCCATTGTTGGTCTCGTATAAGAACATTCTATCTTTAAGGTAGCTCCGGATTATCTTCTTCAGATAAGCTGGTATCTGAAAACGATTTTCAAGTGCCTCGATCATATCCACCCACCTAGCACTGTTGAAAGCGTTTCTTACGTCTAATCTAACAAGGAGTACCACTCGCCTGGAGTAGTGATTTCCTTGCTGTGCCGCTAGCACACTTTCTATGACGTCTTCTACGGCGCCAATTGTGGACTTTCCTGGTCGAAAACCGTGTTGTCGAGTGGATAATCCCCCAGCGTGGGGTCGAGTGGATAATTCAATGGCTGCTGCTATTCGGGGTTTGAGGAGTCGCTCCAAAAGTTTGCCCGCGGTGTCTAGCATACACAGCGGTCGATATGCTGACGGTGATTCAGGGCTTCCTTTCCCTTGCTGATGAGCACTAGCCGCTGTCTTTTCCATACGTCTGGGAATATTCCTTCTGTCAGACAGGCATTGTACATATCGAGGAGTACTTGGGCATGGCTATTTGACACTATTTTGAGGACTTCTGCTGGAATACCGTCGATACCCGGTCCTTTGTTGCTCTGTAGGGTTATGGCGGCTGCTTTAAGTTCGTCTTCCGTGAAAGGAGGTGGGACTTCCTTGACCAGCATTTCCGATTCTTCTCTTAAGGCATGTATAGGAAATAGAGCGTTTACTATATTTTCCATAGCATGGTCTTCTAGTTGCGGTACCGATACTCTTGCTCCAAGCTTTTTCATTACGACTTAATATCCCAGTCCCCATGGATTGTTGTTTATGTCGTTTCGGAGCTCCTCCCATTTTTTCTCCTTGCTGGTGCGAATAGCAGTTTTGAGGATTTTCCTAGCAGCTTGGAGATCTTCTCTTTCGGCAATCGCGGATCCAACTCGCCTGGCCCTAGTGTATTTTCTTCTACACGGCAGACAGACCCGTCTGAGTTGAGCTATTTCCTCTGTCCACCAGTAAACGGCCTTCTTGTGTTTATTTGGTCTTATTTTCGGCATCGCTTTGGTACAGGCCCTCTCTATACACTGCATGGTCTGCTTCACCTTGCTATTAGCATCGCTGGCGTGGCTGTCTAATGGAATGTTTGCCTCCAGCTCAGCAAGTAGCACTTCCGGATTTAACTTTGATACATTCCACTTGCGAGTTCCGCGTCCACTTATGTTGTGGTAATGGTTGCTTGGCACTTTTTTAATGGAAAACGTAATGTATTGGTGATCGCTCCATTATAGTCTTCTAAGACTTTCCATGTACTTACTCTGTGAGCAATGCTCTCAGAAGCTAGTGCAATATCTGAAATTGTACCCACGCATCCTGGTCTAATAAAAGTGGCAGTGGTCCCTGTATTTACGATGACCATTCCCAGTCTCGCTACCATGTCCAGTACCCGCCGGCCCGTTGCATTGGTTGTTTGCATTCCCCATTCAACTGCTTTGGAGTTAAAATCGCCAGCGATGATGAGTGCTCCTCCAAACTCTTGTGCTTTATCTTCGATGCCATCGATCTTTTTCTGGAATATTTCTGCGCAGTCACTTGGAGTCAAGTAGCAGCTTATCAAAGTAAAGTATCGATCATGGGACCAAACGAAACCATCGCCTTTTCCATCTCCGGTTATGCCAAAATTGCTGCCTACAGGTAATCATATGGCCGCCGTTCCGCTCGTATCTGCAAGCCATGTTCCGCTTACTTTTTCCCTATATTGCTCACTGATTACTACAATGTCTGCTTTCTGCTCTATACTAATTTGGTCCAGTAATGCGTCAGCCACTCTGCTTCTGTGCATGTTTCCTTGCAGTACTTTCATTTAGATGTCAATTTTTTGCTCATCGCGCATCTACTTGAGCTCGGGATAAAGGTCTACCGGACTGCATTGAGCATCAACGCAGAGGCAACACTTTGGGGTGTTACAGCACTCTTTTAATTTGTGCCCCGTTTCGCCACATCGTATGAACAGGCCTTGACCTTTCTTGTCAGGTCTTTGCACTGCCATGTTAGATGACCAGGAGCAAAGCACCGGAAACACTGTTTTGTGTTATGCCCTGGCCTTAATCTGCAGTTAACCCATCCGATCCTGATGCGATCTTTCTCCAGCAGTATATTAGCGAGCTCCGATGACATCGTTACATAGGCTCGCACCTGCTCTCGACTATTTGGTGCTGTTATAGTTGTTACCATATCCTCATAGGAAGCAGTTCTCATATTTTCGAGAAGTGACTCCTTTACGGCTTGGTGTACTTCTTCATTTGTGGCGAGCAGATCGAGATCTCGTATCTCTATAGTTGCTCTTGGCTTAAGATCATTCACAACTGCTGACTCCTGTAGTGCACATTTTAAAAGTTCACAAAAGCCCGTTGTCACTTTTGCTCCTTTATCCAGCTCCAGCAGAAGCCCACCTGCTCTTGTTTTCCGGATCGATCGCACCTTGGTCTGTGCATCCTCTGGTTTGATATTTCAGCGGATGCTTTTCAGGACATCCGCATATTTGAAACCCTCTGCTGGTTTGATAAGGACGGCTTCAGACTTTGGTTTTGTCTCCTTCGTCCTATAGCTTTCTTGCATTGTTGTTCGTGACTTATCGCTGTCGCCCACGGAATTCTTTGCTGTTGAATTTTCCTGTGTTTGACTTCGTGTTGCCACACGTCTACTCCTTGTGACAGTTTGCCACCCATCGGCCTTACTTTCGCAGAATTTTTTACCGTCTTCTGGTTCTGCTGGGCTAGAAGCTGCTCGTTTGGGTCTAGCCGTCGTCGGTGTTGCTGAAGCGCTTGTCAGGGCCGTGTGCCTCGGTTTCGGTGCGGTAACAAGTTTGCACTCGTTCTATTTTTCCGTCCAGTTTCGCCGATAGCTTTCCATTACGTCGAAAAGCTCGTCTAGCTCGGAAACTCCGGTCTTTATGTCCATGCTCACGTTCTTCTGCTCCGGTCTTTACGTCGATGCTCACGTTTCATGGCTTGCTTCATCTTCGTCAAGACTTTCCGACATTTCATGAGAACTTCTTCTTCTGCCGTTCTCATCTTTATGATGGATTCCTGTCTGGGTGAGCTGACGGGACATTTCATCAATACAGGTGTGGGATTTCCAGAAGACTCCTGCTGTTGTTGGTTCCCTTTTGCGCCCAGAGGCGTTTGGTTCGCGGCAGGGATGGTGCGCGATTTGTGACTCGCTCCATCTACCGATGTGTTACTTACTTGGGGTTGTTGCTGGTTTGTTACTCCCTCTTCTGGCGATCGCATAATTTTGCTACTTCTTCTAAAGCATTTTCCCCTTTCTGGATCGCTTGGAGTTACTTTCTGCTGTATTTGAGTTTTAGGTTGAGTTTGTTGCTTTGTTTGAGGTGTATTCATTTTATATGTGTCCCCGCTTCAAGCCGCTATCTACGTTCGTTGTACAGTCGCTTTGCAAATATCCATGTGGTTGTCTATGCATGCAGGGAGTTCCACCGAGGGTTGGCACAAGTCTTCATGAGAACTTGTACTCAGAGCCAGGATAAGCGTTAGTCAGGATTGATGCTCAACTGAGCCTGTACCGCCAACTTAATTGTGACGCAACATCGAACGTACTTGAAGACCCACCACGGTTTTAACGGGACGGAGGCAGCTACAGCATTAGCCCGAAAGCCATTTCCACCCGATATCACTCTGGTGTACTGTGGTAACGGAATACTGCAGCTACCCGCCCAAGGCAGACAGTTCATATATGTTTTCAAATCGTTTTCCTAGGGGCATACCGCGTCAGTTTCCATTTACTTGTGTCTCCCACGATGCCATCTGTGAATCGACGGGGAGCACTTCTTTAGACGGTGCCTACCCGTCTTGTCACATGCGTTTCTCAGAGTTTGCAGACCTTTTCAGTCGCACTCTCCTCGCTTGCCACTATTGGTCGGGGATTACTTATTGGTTATTCGCAGCTAAACTACTCTGGTAGGCCGTTCCCTATCCGCCACCTGTGACCCCCACGGTAGCCTGAGCTTAGCCCCGTAATACGGGAAGGGATAAAAGTAATAAAATTGCAGTAATTATTACTGATCAAACAAATAGTGGTATTCGGTCAAATGTGATTCCTGTTGATCGTATATTAATTACAGTTGTAATAAAATTTACTTCTCCTAGAATTGAAGAGATACCAGCTAAATGTAAGGAAAAAATAGCTAAATCAACAGAAGCTCCTGCATGAGCAATTGTAGAAGATAAAGGAGGGTAAACCGTTCAGCCTGTCCCAGCTCCAGTTTCCACTAATCTTCTTACCAATAAAAGTGTTAAAGATGGAGGTAAGAATCAAAATCTTATATTATTCATTCGAAGAAATGCTATATCAGGGGCTCCTAATATTAATGGTACTAATCAGTTACCAAATCCTCCAATTATAATTAGTATTACCATAAAAATATTATAACAAAAGCATGTGCTGTAACAATTAAATTATAAATTTGATAATCTCCAATTAAGGCTCCGGGATGGCCTAATTCTGCACGAATTAAGATTCTTAAAGATGTACCTACTATTCCTGCTCAAGCACCAAATAAAAAGTATAAAGTTCCGATATCTTTGTGGTTAGTAGAAAATAATCATTGTTGCGATTAAATGGCCGCCAATAAGCAATAAACTATAAATTTATTTATAAGAATTAATTTCTTTTTAATCAAACTTTATAGTAAAAAAAAAATAAATAAATAAATAAATAAATAAATAAATTGTCAAAAAATGATATTAGAGTGCAATTCTAAAGATGTAAAATTTACTGAAGTTTTTAGTTTAATAATGATTTATTTTATTAAAATCAAGGCTTAAAAGATCATTCTTATATTTATAACTTTGAAGGCTATTAGTTGTTTTAACTTAAAGCCTTAAAGTATATAATATATTAATGAAATAATTTTTAAGCCAAAAATCGAAATTATAGAAAATATTAAAATTATATTTATATAACTTTTTGAAAAATTAGTTCCAGTTATTCAATTATTTTTATAATACTTTAATAAAAATGCAGAATAACATAATCGGAGATAAAAAAAATTAAGTAATTAATCTTGTTATAACTATTAATAACACAATAAATAGTTGATTATTTGAAATTATTGAATGAATAATCAATCATTTTGAAAAAAATCCTAAAAATGGGGGTAATCCTCCTAAAGACAATAAATTTAAAAAAAATATATTTTAAAAATTATAGAATTTATTTATATAGAAAATAATTGATTGATATGAAATATTTTAAATATATTAAATATTAAGGTTAAAGTAATATTAATAAAGGAATAAATTATAAAATAAATTAATCAAATTCTTTCATTTAATCATATAGCAGATACAATTCAGTTTAAATGATTAATTGAAGAAAAAGTTATTAATTTTCGTAAAGAAGTTTTGATTTAATCCCCCCAATGCTCCAATAATTGCTGATATAATAATACAAAATATTAATAAAGATTTAATTATTGTATAAGAAATTAATAAAATAGGAGCTAATTATTGTCAGGTCATTAAAATTAAAGCATTAATTCAGGATAATCCTTCTATTACAGTGGGAAATCAATAGTGAAATGGAGCTACACCTCTTTTTATAAATAAGCAGGATAAAATTACATAATTTATTCAATTAAATAAACTTATTATAGTTATTTTATTTATGATTATAATAATAGCAAATAATAAGATTGAAGAAGCTAATACTTGAGTTAAAAAATATTTTAAAGAAGCTTCAGAGGATATTAAATTATTTTTGTATTTTATTAGGGGGATAAAAGACAATAAATTAATTTCTAATCCTATTCAAGCTCCTAATCAAGAATTAGAAGAAATTGAAATTATAGAGCTAATTATTAAAAACATAAAAAATAAAATTTTAGATGAATTTTTAAAATTAAAAAAAAGAATTAAAACCTTTATAATTGGGGTATGGGCCCAATAGCTTTATTAGCTTATATTTTTATATTTTAGTGTATGACGCACAAAAGTTTTTGAATCTTTTAGAAATAGTTTAATTCTATTAAATATAATGAATGTAATTAAATTACTTAATTTACTCTATTAGTCAGGCAATTCACTAAATAAGTTAAAGTGCATGTAAAAATTAACAATATAAATCATCAGACACGTGTTTTTTTTTTAAATATATTTTTTGTAATTTTTTAATTTATTAATTATAAATTATTTAAAAATTAGGCAATTAAAAATGGGCAAACTTATTTTTATAATAATTTAAGGTAATGAAATTAATGACTATTTTACATTACATTTTGTTGAAGGTAAGCCTGCTATTGAAAATGAAGATAATGATGTTCAACAATATGATGACGATGTTTGCAGTGGTGATGAAAAAATTGTAGAACATGACGATAGTTTTACTACAGCTGAAGATGACACTGACTCAGATGGTATAAATGAACAACAAAAAATAATTGGACCAGGTCGTCCAAGAATTCTTCGTAGTGGCAAAGCAGGGAGGCCCAAGAAACAATTTATTGAAATCCAACAAAATAATGAATTGTGTGTTGCTGTACATGAAGATATACCACAAACAGTGGATGAGGCAATGTCTGGTAATTATAAAAAATTTTGGGATAAGGCTATGAGAGATGAATTTTTCGCTTTAAAGAAAAATAAAACATGGTCATTATCTGAACTCCCAAATGTGCATGAAGCTATTCCGTGCATGTGGGTATTTACTCTGAAGAGAGATGTAAATGGAGAGATCGAACGTTATAAGGCAAGACTGGTGGCAAAAGGTTGTAATCAACGATTCGGCATCGATTTTAAAGAAACCTTTTCTCCAGTGGTACGCTACTCTACTATACGGTAGCTGTTGGCGTTGGCAGTCGAAAACAAAATGCACTTACACCAAATTGACGTAAGTACAGCATATTTAAATAGTAATCTACACGATGAAATATATATGCAACAACCGGCAAATTTCGTTGATCAAAATTCACCTAACAAAGTTCTACGTCTACATAAAGCGATTTATGGCTTGAAGCAAAGCGATAAGGAGTGGAAGAGTAAATTAGATGGTGTATTAAAAAAAATCTGGTTTGTTTCTTGCAAGAACGAGCCATGTTTGTATAAGGCAACATTAAATCACAATCTTGCTTTAATAGCAGTCTATGTTGATGATCTGATTAATGGCTGCAGTGACGTAGATATTGTTCTTAATATAAAGAAACAATTTGCAAATGAATTTGAAGTCAAAGATAATGGCATTTTAAACCATTTTTTGGGGATGGAAATCGAGCGTAAAGACGAAACAGCGAATTCACATGCCGAGAGTCGCTACCGGAGCAAATTGGAGGCGAGACAATTGTTCAGAACTCCGATTGGCCAGAGCAGTCTTAAAGAGGGGTCATCAATCTACCTGGGGAGTAGACGAGAGTGTAGGGAGAGGACGTCAGGATGATATATATCAGTTATAAGGTAGGAACGTGGGCTTTAAAGGGGCAATCAAGAAATTGACTCGGGCCGTGGAAGCGCTCAGTATGCTAGGGAATGGAAGAGAGCGGAGGGTGCACAGTGACGAAGTGGCTATAGGAATGCAAGCGCGTATGAGCCAGGCCTTGGAAGGAACCCGCAAGTGGTTTTATACATCGGGTGTTCCCGGAGGGAGAGAGCGGAAGCACTTTAATATTACCAATGAGTTGCAATGAAGTTGCCCCCTTACCAAGAAAGAACTTCCGAGAGCAATCGATATGGAGCGAATGGTGTAAATTTGGAAAAATGGGACCTGCCATTTAGCGGGAATATTCGGGACTTGTCGGTGGAAGATTTCATATTCCGATTGGAGCAGCTCCAAGTTCATTATTGGTTGCCATGGGCGGAAATCGTAAGTTATTCCCAGCAATTAGTAAAGGGTGCTGCTAAAGAATGGTATTGGCTCTACGTGAGGGCGGCTTTGATGATGCGTGAGCTGGCAGAGAGAAAGCAGCTCCTAGGAGAGTCAGTGGATGCGGTTTTCCATGTAGTTGAGGCTTAGGTTGAGAGGGGAACTATAATACTATCGATTTATTTTTTTCAACATTGAGTTTAGGCGGCAAATGGCATTACCTCGCAGAAATGCAAAAATAATGGACTGGGATCTATTCAACAGAGGATTGGGCGGGGGTATCAAAAGCAGACTCGATAGGAACATAACCTCCATTTCTTCGTCAACGATGCTTGACAAGCGAGTAGAAATCTTGGAGAATACATTTAAGGCTTCTTTTGGGTCTCCTGTCTTATCTCACGTAGAAAAAGCTCTGAAGATTTTTGTGGATACTCATTTTTCAGACTTCACTGATCGTTCTGAGCAAAGTAGCACTACTGCGGGTCCAGAACACGTATTAGCTGCGTTACTTTGCAATATTCTGTCTGTGGAGAAGGTTATCTGAGCAATGAACAGTTTTTCACCATACAAATCCCTAGGTCTGGGCGGTTTCATGCCTATATTGATGCAAAATATACAGGGATCCAAAATATCTGAGTGGCGGGAAATTTTCACAGCGTATATTATATACCAAATAGATGGATCCGAAGGTAGGAGAAAGGGGGCATGAATTGATCTCGAAAGATCTCAGACCGATTAGTCTTACTTCGTACTTTCTGAAAGTTCTTAAGAGAGTCGTCGATCATCACATTCGAGATCCGTTTGAGGAGCATCCACTTTCATTGGCACAGTATGAGGAGCTAAGGTCTTTCACGTTTTACTTGATGCATGCTTAGCTCATTTATTACTCAATTGGTCTCGCTCAGAATACGCTTCCACCGTACTTTGGTTGTTTTCAGGGCCATTTCCCGACCGACACCTCGGATACTTGGGAGGCACTACTCCTTCCTTCCCACAACGGTAACAAAATATCGCTTTTCTTTGTTCCTGGCATTCCACAAATACGTGTCCTCTAAGCCAACAGTTCCAACACTCGTACTGAACCCACCGGGAAATAATGTTCCGGCTTCCCATAGTGCTCTATCGGCTTTCCATAGTGCTCTATCGGCTTCTTATAGTGCGACCCCCTTTTATTTTTATGGTCTCAGACAGATCGACAAATCTATTCACCCTCACTCTTTCCTTGAGGTGGGCTCCTTCACAGGTGTGTTTCCCGTGACCATTTTTTTGTATTAATTTTTGCAAAGGTGATTTTTTTGTTGTCTAAATTATTGTTTCCCTCAGAATTTCTAAACAATTACCCTGAAATGTTTTCTTCATGGCCTGCGACACTCTTCCCCATAACACTTCAACAATTTATTGTTATTAACTTAAAATGAACCTAGTAGATACTATTTGCACATACTTATTTCTCTTCTTATATATATATATATATATATATATTTTCAATGTTGAAACCACAAGTTATTTTTTAAATATATAATTTATTATTCTACGTAATTTTAAATGTTAATATATATTTTTAGCCTTTAAGACATTTACCTCTACTTTCTTTAGGTTTATTTTACAAGTATGAAGTGGGGGCTCCCCCGGCTGAATTCACTTTTCCTGCTGCCTGCAACTTCTTTCTAGTTTGAAGGTGAGCTGAAACCTGTTTTCATCCCTATCTCCAGCAACCATTTCCTTTTATTTTCCTTATAATTTTTGACGCACTTGCGGAATTCTCCCGCCACTTTTCAGCGTGAGTATCTCACTTGCATTTGATCACTAGTAGGAGCTCTTAACGGCGCCATACAACAACTTAGCTGTCTTATCGTTACTCTTAACTCTTTTTTTAATTCTCTTTTTCACCTATTTCTTCTTTATTTTTTTTTTTATGTGTTATATTATTTACGAGCTATGTATTACTACAAAATTTAGTCAGAAACATAACTGCAATCCTATTAACATTAAACATAATACCCACACAATTGTAAATGTAAATACTCTTAAAATATTAGGTTTAGTATTTGACTGTAAAAATAATTTCAGAAAACATTGTAATAGCTTAAGAAAAGGCTAGTTGCCAGGTTAAATATAGTTAAGTATTTATCATCTTATAAAAGTCATGTACATACAAACACACTACTTAATATAACAAAACTGACAATACTATCCAAGATCGACTATGACCTTTCCATATACGGCAAATGCGCTAAAAGCTCATTAGTGCGAATTAAATCACCTTACCATGCTGCCATCAGACGAAGTCTTCGTGCGTTTAAAACTACAGGTTCTGTCAACTTATTTGCCGAAGGAGGGTTCACCTGCATTGAGGATCGGTTACTGTTTATTAGATGCCGCCAAATTCCTAAACTTTATAGTAACAAAAACTCAGTGCTCTCCAAAGGGATTCAATTGCTGAAGTCACGGAAGCGTCCCCTGAATCTGCTATTAATGAAGTACTAGATCTGGTAACTCAAAGTCATATAGATATAACACCGATGCCTACTCCAGCCACAAAATATCCACCTTGGTTATTGAATAACTATATATTTATTACAAATCTTATTTCACACCATAAAGAGCATACAAATGTTTCGGTATACAGACAGTTGTATATGGAGGCAGGTCAACCCCTAATAGAAGAAGAATGGGAACTAGTTTTTACGGATGGATCCAAATCAAACGATGGCACAGCATTCGCAGATGGCACCACGAGGAGCCATGGATAACTCCCACTTGCTGCCAGCGCATTAACACAGAAGTACAAGCAACTATAACAGCCCCGCTTCAAACCAAAGCCTCCAAAAAAAAAGTCATAATATGCACTGACAGCCATCAGTATTTGAAGGCGCATAAAATATGACTAACTGCTCTGAACCAATTGTGGCTATAAAGCAATTGCTAATTCAACTAGGCAAGAAGGTGAGATTAATATGGATACCAGGTCACGCAGGGATAACTGGAAACGAATACGCAGATAAAGTAGCGAAATTAGCAGTGAATATCCACTGCACGCGTTTATGCCTTTCGCCAACAAATTTGTACTAAAGGTCGCATCATCCTATGCCATCAAGAAACATACATATATACTCGTATATATATATATATATATATATATATATATATATATATATATATATACATATATATATATATATATATATATATATATACATACATATATATATATATATATATATATATATATATATATATATATATATATATATATATATATAATTTTATATATTTATATATATATATGTATGTATATATATATGTATCAATACTTCATTCCTATTAATCCAAGAATTGTGTTCGCTTGAAAAGCTTAAACATTTAACATATCCTTTATTACCTTTAGATTTCATAACTTTTTCAATCAGATAAGAATGAGAATATCTGGTTTTCAGTAGCTCATGTTCATAAAATCCAACTTTAATGATATTATCCTTATAATTTTCCAAACTTACGTAGGACCGACTCTACTAGATTCGCCCCAATGATTCTGCTATTCAGCATTTCACCAATGACGCCTATCAGGCCTGTTTCTACCCCAAGTTCAGTAATTGATGCAGTGATGGCCCCCCCTTTGATATTATTAAAGGCCCCCTCAATATCAAGAAAGGCAGCCAGGGTAAATTCCTGCTTGTGCAATGACCCTTCTGCAATGGAAATAAGGTTATATAGAACTGTCACCACAGATTTCCCCTTTGTATAGGCATGTTGACCCGATGAGATTAGATTCTTGTCTAAAGTTAATCTTAACTGTATTTCTATCACTCTCTCTAAAGTCTTCAAAAGAAAAGATGAGAGAGATATCGGTCTAAAGTCCCTTGGATGTGAGCTTTTTCCGGCTTTCGGAATGAAGACCACTCTGGCCTGTCTCCACTGAAACGGTATATTCCCAAACTTAAAGCATCCTTCAAAGATAGCTAACAGCCAGCCTTTCTGATATCCAGCGGTTTTATGTAATTGCACTGGATAAATACCAACAGGACCAGGGGACTTAGAAGGCTTAAAACTTTCAATAGCCCATAAGAGTCGATCCTCAGATAGAGCGTCTATCCAAACTTCCCGACTATTTGCCGTATCTTCCCTCTCGTGCCCAGTAATGTCTGAGCAGCCTGGGAAATGCGTGCTGAGTAGAAGCTCTAGAGACTCCTTACTAGTTGTAGTGAAAGTGCCATCCACCTTCTTTAAAAGCTACCAGTTCTGAGAACTTCCCGCCAATATTTTCCGAAATCTAGAAGCCTCAGTCGCTCCCTCTACTTCTTCACAAAAGGATTTCCAAGATTGCCTTTGAGCAGTTCTAACCTTCTTCTTAAAGACCTTAAGAGTCTCTCTATACGCTTTCCAGTCATCTTCAAGACGTGTATACTTCGCCTCATTAAAAGCTCTTCTACTGTACCCGAAGCTTGCTTAGTTCTTCCGTCCACCACCGAGGTTTCGGCTTTCCCCTCAACTTCCTTAGTGGACACGCTTCTGCCAAGGCCGCGTTCAGGCTCGCAGTAACAGAGCCAACCATTTCCTCTATTCCTTCTATGCTTCGTGGTTCGCTAGATGGACAGACATGTAAGGTATTCACAACTAGATCTACATATTTATCCCAGTCTGTTTTCCAGATATTTCTACCAGGTCTAGGTAGAGTTTTGTTGATCTCAAACGAGATGTATCTATGGTCAGAGAAGGAGTGTTCTTCTAGCACAACCCACTCCCTTATTCTTCCTACAACAGAGTCAGAGGCGTCTATTACCTCCTGCCTATTGCTTATGACAAAAGTAGGTTTAACACCCCTATTACAGATTTGCAGGTTAGTTCCAAGCAAATAATCAAAAAAGCACTCACCCCTCATATTAGTGTCCGTGCTACCCCACACGATGTGATGAGCATTTATGTCCGCACCAATTATCAGTTTTGCGCCTAGCCTTCGCGAGTGCGCCACCAGATCCTTACGAAATCATCTTGGTAGCTCTTCGTATTCATTAATTCAATTTTTATAATTATGAATCCATTGATATGTTCCTTGATAACTAAATGCTTTCCACATCATTCATTCTATTAAAACGTTCAACGATTGATGTCTTTAAAATGCTTTTAATGAAGCAGTTGATGGAGCTAATCTTTTTTTTGAGATATCTCCCAAGGAGTCCAGAAAGTAGTCGTCTAGGAAAGTTCGCCTCCTTCTGGCCAGCGCTGGACACGTGCACAACAGGTGAGCAATGGACTCTTCCTCCTCCTCGTCTATGCAACTCCTGCAGAAGTCGTTAGAGGCGATCCCCAGTCTACACCCGTGTGTGCCTAGAGTCCAGTGTGCCGTTAGGACGCTAATCACGGGACCTATGCTTTGTCTATTTAGAGCCAGTAGGTCCTTAGAGCGCTTGACATTTATCTCTGGCCAGTTTTGTCTAGCTATTTTACATCCTGAAAATTCAGACCAGTGCCTGCCCGCTGTTCCTAAGGATATTGTATTTACTAAGAGCTTACATGTGGCAATAGGAATACTGAAGTTCGACCTATGTGGTTCAATCGGCACGGGCATGTTCATCCGCCTTGCAGTACCCTGGAATATCTCTGTGACCGGGAACCCAGCACATGTTGAGTAATGATTAATGTGATATTCTTTCATCAAGTTTGTAAATATGTTGGTATTCTTCTCAAAACTAATATACTTCGCATAGCCTCAGTGACATCAGCAGCATTTTTCGTTTTAAGAGGTACTGCCCAAATTTATGATTTCTTTACTATTAATTTTTTTAGTTTCTTTCTCTCTCAACGAATGCTTTGATGATGTTAGTTTTGCAGTTATGTTTGAACTAATCTTTAGGATATGCTCATTCCATAAGGTTACTTATATTTTTTAACATTTATTAATTCAACATCTGAGTAAACATTTGCATCCGTCATTTTTACAATTTCTATTTCACCATTGTTTAATATTCTGCCGCTTTCATATTCACGATACTCAAAACAATTTATATTAAGAGAACGTTCTTCGTAATTACTGTTGTATGTACATCGAATTATTAACTCTAGATCATCATATTCCAATTTAAAATGGTTGTTAAATATTTTTTCGCTTTCAATGATTCCTGTTATATCCAACTCTTTTTTAATTAAATCTTGCCTAAAAGCTTCAATTGCTTCTGCCACAGTAAACTATTCCGGTTCTGCTACTGCTGCTGTAGTTGTTTTTGTTGTTGTTGTTTTTGCTTTTGTGGTAATTACTGAATTATTTAAATGTTCTTCATCATTTATATTATTCAATGAATTACTTAGTGTAAGCAATTGAAATGATAAATCAATTTTTACAGTATGATAGTTTGGTAGTCTGAGAGAAAACTTCAAATTTCCTTTATTTCCACCTAAATCAGACAAATTTATTGGAATTGGGATCCCACTCATTAATCCAATCTTGTAGATTATTAGAAAAAGTATAAACATATGCTTATACATATTTAATAATGTCATCGCTTTTGATGGTTGTGTGTGTGTCTTAACAAAGTAGAGAAACGACTGATTGAGTTTAATACAAATCAGATTGAGTTTAATAACAAATGATTTCATTTAATAATTTACATGTTACCAGCTCATTACGTGTCCAATATACACACACACACACACACACAACTAGGCTGTGGCTGCCTACTGTTTTCTAACTATTTCTTCAGCTACTATCATCAAAAGCTCAGCCCTGCCCCGCGTCCCCTCTAGTCTATACCCAAGCCCATAACCAGGCAATCCAACTCACCACCACAACAACAACAAAATAGTTTTGTCGCTGTGACTATACAAAGGTATTTTCTGAACCACAACTATGAATATGGAGAATTTTTGGAGCAAGTCGGAGCAAAACACAACTTTACTCCGGCACATTTGCACCAAAATCTTTAAAAATTCTAAACATTTTACAACTTATTACTCCGATTTTCCATAGGAAGCAAAATATATTTTCAATTCTTCTTTCCCATATAATCTTTTTGCTCATTTATACACTTTTACTCCACAATCCCCATACAAAACATCTAAAAAACATGCAAATGGAGCAGGAATGGAGCAAAATGGTCCAGAAGAGACCTTTCTATACTACTCTGCTTCCAACGTTCTTCGACTAAAGCCTAATAACGAACCAATTTTTCGATTTTCATTAAAGTAAATCTTTTCATTGCTGAAAATTTCTATTACAAGTGTATTATGATTTGCATGTACATCAAGTTCTCCCTCCAAGTTTAAATTTCCGTATTCATCACGTAGATATTTGGCAATATCGTAAGAGCCAAAAGGAATTTCAATGATGTTTTTCCTATGTGAAATTGGTTGTTCCCAACATCAATATTTGGAATTGAGTGATATGCATGAAAATCAGTTAGACGACAAACATAATTTGAATCTAACCCTATTGGTGGAAAATAATCTGCAGATAGAACGGATGTTTTGCCAGTTACAGTCAATGTAATCGACATCTTGAGAGATAATGTTTAAATGAAATAAAAATTATATTGTTTATATTATATATTTATTATTATTAAGTTATTGTTTTTCTAGTAATAATAATAATAATAATATTATTATTATTATTTTTTAGTACATATATATTACAATATGTCATTCCTATTAATCCGAGAATTGTGTTCGCTTGAAAAACCTAACCATTTAACATAAACTTTATTACCTTTAGATTTGTTAATTTTTCAATCAGATAGTGGTTTTCAGTAGCTCATGTTAATAAAGTCCACTTTGAACGATATTGTCTTTATAATCTTCCAAAATATATGTAGTTCGATTTGTATTTTGTATTGCTTTAATTTTGAGAATTTCTGTTGTCCAGTTTGGTGTTTAACCTTTCTCAAAAATATGTTTATTTTTATTTGTTCTCACATTTTCTCCAACATGAATCTTTGGTTTATGAAACATATTTTAAATGAATATAAGATTTTTTCAATATTAACTTTTCATTTCAGGAATTAACGTTATTTGTGACATTTTTATAGTTCTATGAGTCTTATTATTATATTCATTTATTACATTTTTACGTTGATACGTTCCTTGATAACTGAATGCTTTCCACATCATTCCTTGTACATCATTATTGTATTTGGAATAAGAACCATTTCCACAAAATCTGCTTACCAAAGATCATACCCGTCTTCATTTCCAGTTTTTATGAGCCTGTTTGTGCAGTTCATCAACTAAACTTTTTTTACTCATCGTCTTTAACTAATCCTCATATTTTTGGATCTGTTTTAAATGGTATTTTTTCAATTTTTGTTATGTATTCAAAAATATAATTCTCAATTCTACTAAGACTCCGTTCCATATATTGTCTTTGAAAATCTAAAACATTATCCATATATAATTTTAGAGAAGTTTCTATTTTAACATTCATATCAATGAGTTCATACATAGCAGAAACTTTATTGAATATATCCTTGTTTGATTTCTTTATAGATGTGAGTAAATCTTGAGATAGTTGAAAGACTTTGAGTTGTTCAAATTATTTTGTTGCAGCATCATTTTATTCCATCACTGCCAACATGTCTAATTCGTTTCCAATCAAGGTTCAAGGTACTTTCATCCAAACTGTATCCAAATGTTTTTGAAATATCATTTCTTTTTAAATCATATATATTATGCTTGTATATATATACTCGTATATTGCTTAGAATAGTGCCCAAACTTACCAGCGGATTGTGATGACATTAACAACGGCAACAGATCAACCAGTTCGTTAGGATCGTCCCAATACGTATTAATAGGATTCTGTGTATTTAATATCATAAGACTTGAACCTAGATCAGAAACATCATGCATTTTAGTTAATAATGATTTTTTTTAGTAAATTATATCCTTATAGTTGTTTTATATTTGTATGATCTAGTACCTTTGACTTGTTCCTTTATATTAAAATTTCGTCTATGAGCATTCGTCTTCAATAATATATTTTTATAAATTTCCAATTCACTCTCATCGTATTTCATTGGTGTTTTATAGAATAATAATTCAAACAAACCGGGTCTTATCACCCAATTATATTATCATCAGAAATTTTGAAACCACTATACTAATGAACGGCAACTAAGGGATATAAGGCTTTTTCGGCAGGATGGAAAACGACTGGGAAGAAGGAAAAGCGGAGGAGAGCAGAAACGCGAACGGAAGCGTTTAGCATACCTGAGAGAAGCGTTGAAGGAACAGGAGACGGTGGAGGTTCCCATACCGTGGGGCCACGCTAACAGATTGTGGCAAGAGGTGTACCGATTAGAGGAGAAGTAGCTGGAGAGACGTCAGAGGAAAGTCAGATTGCCGTTGGAAATTGACAAACGAGCATCAAAGTCCAGCTCCTCAAGATGAGACTATTATATTAAACAAATTTGTATTAAATCATTAAGTAAAATGTAATAAAATATTGGGATAAGTTGATAATCATTTAATCATTTAGCTTTCATTTGTAAATCATTTTTGGGGAGACGCCACCCATTCCGGTATTTTTTTTATATGACAAAGGAAGCACAGGGATTACTGCTGACACAGGAGCAAATTAGCGAGGCAATCCAAAAATTGGTTCGTAACTTTAGGAAAGACGGCAAGTTATGTAGGGATAGCGCGTATTACCACAAGCGGATGACACAGTTGCAAAATCTGGGGAGAGAGTTCCACAAGAATCACGGGTTGTTGTTGACTCACGCAGACAATTAAGGCAAAGGAAAATATTTTACTAAAATTACACAGAGAACATCAATAGTCTGGTCAACGAATGGCCAGATACATTTAATTCTAGATTAGAGGGACTAGGACAGCACACTATGAGTTCAGTCTCGCCGGACGAGGATAAGAAACAAATTGAAAGCGTTACAGCCAGAGGTAGAACTGTCTACTGGGAAAATAGCTGACCAATTCGAAGCGAGTACGAGCAGGGGAGAAGCTCCGGAATTGTGGAAACAAGCAAACGCCGGAGGAGCTGTGTCGCCATTAGAGGTAGCGGATAAAGCCTGGACAGCAATCCAAAAAAGGACAGAGGGGAAATTGTTCAAATTTCATTTAAAAAACAGAAGATTTGAGACCACAAAAGAAGTATCTTGAGCATAAGATGAACGAACTTTCTCAAAGATTGGCAGAAACAGAGGAAGCAGCATCGTTGTTAGAGAAGGAGTGTGCAGAATTAAAAAGGGGATGGGCGACCAACAGTACCTCAACGAATAGAGAGAGATAAAAATCAGCATCGGCCGGATATACACAGATAGTATTGACATTGCTTCCAAGAGTTCGCTGGCCGGAATATTTAACACCGGAAGGGATAGGTCGCATGGTAAGGCCAAGATTAGTATTTAGTGAAGAGAGGGAAGCGGAATTTTTGTTTGACGCATCCGTTCGCATTTGTTTGTCGAGCCTTTTTCTCTGGGAAGTCCGGTACACAATAAAAACCTGGTATATCCGCCAAAAGTACCAGTATCAGTAATAGAGCAGCAAAGCCCCAATACTGTAGACAGTATTTCGCCTGCACGAGCAAACGGTCGAAGACTAATTAGTTTGAGTCCGCCAATGGTCAGGTACCTCTCAGATCCGCTAGAAGTGAATTTGAAAACCACCCAAAAAGATAACGCTCAAGTTTTACCAGCCATAAGTAAAACAAAAATAAGTAAAATGGGTGTAGAGTAGATCTCAAAGGCAGTGGCCAAGCTAGTACCTGTGTGTACAGTGCTGCGTCAGAAGATTTCTTTTCAGAAGTCAACAGGTTCATTCAAGGTTGTGAACTTGCAAAGCGAAGCATAAGCCCTGATGAGGTGCAGGACCTCTTGGACTGTGTTAAGCAAAGGTTGTTTGGAGATGCATATCCAGTGTGAACGAGCTTTACGGCCTTCTAAAGATAACTTATTGAAAGGAGAGAACTCTGGAAGACATAACCCAAGAAATTAGAATCGGGAAGCAGCTGGCATGTGAAGATATACACGAGTTTCACTCAGATGATGGCCCAGGAAATAATAAGAAAAAAGGACAATGGCTTTGGAGATACAGCATTATTATACGAAGTTGACAAGTCGGTGTTAACAACTTTCATGGTGGGTCTCCGCAACTCCGTCCTAAAAATTCATATGCTGAATAGCAGAACAGATACTCTGGAGGAATTGGCAGAAGATGCGATTAGAGCACAAATCCTCGTGGAACGGAGTACGGCTGGGTTAGGCGAGGTACATATGGCAGAAAACAGACAGGACATGTTCACCGCCGCTGTCTTCGATAGAGAGGGAAGCGATTCCGTCCCAAACATATACAGAGGAGCGTATAATCTCGGGGTCTCCGACAACAGAGCCGTGAATCCTAGAAATTCGTACAGGGGGTTTGTACATAGGGCAGCCACATGTTCGTTCTGCTGTAAGCCAGGTCATACAAAGGACGAGTTTACACGCAAAAATACGCCATACTCTATGAAATGCCAAGCAAGTGGCCATGAAGCAAGTCTGCAGTGCCTAGGGGGCACAGAATGGAATCAGAATAAGAGGCACCCAGCTACGATGCGCCCGGATCCACCCATGAGCGACACCAAGGGTTACTTCCGTAGTCCGCCAGTTAATTCAACAGAAGGAATTAACGCAGGAAGAAATCCTTTAAGCACTGGGAGTGGACAGCAACGACCAAATTGGAATTCGAGAAGTGAAGCGAGGATAAGCAACACCATAGAGGGGCTGAGATGCTTTTTATGTGGACAAATGGGACATCGGGCAGCGGAATGCAAGGGAAAACAATCCCAACAAACCAGGGAAACTTCCAGCGGCCCAGTCAACGCCAGTAGACTGGTCAGCCAAAAGAAAGGAAGAAAGAATTAGGCCAGAAGTACGTGTGACTACTAATGTAAGAACAACATTCTAGGAAAAAGGGGAGCAAGAGGCTCTCCAATACTATGTACCATCATAATAATTTTTAGAGAGTATAGGATCGTAAAGGATAACTGCGGTGCATGGAGGAAAAGATTTGAAGAGTTAGGAAGTAGATACGCGTCCATTTTGGAAACAAAAGGAGGTTGTTTCGTTGTGAGCAGGATAGGTGATGCCTTCATCGAGATACCCTGCAAGGAAGTAGTAGGTGGAAAGATAGTGCTATTAGTAGATTCAGGGGCGGACACTAGCCTCGTAAAATCTAGTGTTTTACGAAAGGGGCTAGACATTAATCAAATGGACGTAAGAACGCTTAACGGAGCGTTTGGAGGTTGCATTAGGACATTGGGGTTGCTCAGAATAGGGCACAGTGGAGTTAAGGGTACGAGTTTTAGAGTGCATGCAGTGCATAGAGTGCATAGAGTATCCCGGCGGATGGGATAATTGGCCGTGATAATCTTTGGGGCCGCACCATACTGGATGCGCTAAAGAAACAATTATCGTTTTATGATAATAATAAGAATCGAATCCTTACTCTGCCATTAAAGTCATGGCAGGAAGGAACCGTGAATAGGATTAAGAATAGTAGTACGGAGGTAGTAAACGCAAGGCCAACAAGAGTAATTACTCTCCTTGTGAACACGATACTTCGGACAGTTGTTTTGCACATGCAGCAGCTAGCGGATGGCGTATATCTGGGAGAGACCATAACGCACGTTGACAAGGGTAAGGTGTACGCTTGCGTACTAAATGCATCAGAAGAGGACTACTATATGGATAAGGATTTTAGGCCTAAGTTCACTAGCTATGATAATTTTAAAGAACCAAATTGTAGATCGGTTAATCAGATTAAACAGGTAGATATAAGAAAAAGGATGGAGAGGGTGCTAGAATCACTGAAGTTAGACCCAAGTGTAAATTTCGAAGAGAAGGCATCAATAGAAGCCATTTGTACGTCATTCCATGAAATATTTTTGCTGGAAGGAGACCTGCTGACATATACATCAGAGGAAGAGCCTTAAATACCTTCCTAGAGTGGATCAACCACCAATATACCAAAAACAGCATAGACTGCCACAAGTTCAAAAATATGACTAAACAGGCAAGTGTAAGGAATGTTAAAGGATAACATAATTTCACCGAGTTACGTTGTTTTCAGGCGAGACCTTGGAACTCACCAATAATTTTAGTACCAAATAAGGAGGGTGCTCATGATCAGAAGAAGTGGAGAATGGTCGTCGATTTTAGGAAATTTAATGACGCCACTATCAAGCAAGTGTTCCCGATACAAAGGATCGAAGAAATCCTGGACCAATTAAGACACACTAGATATTTTTCTACACTTGATTTAGCACCACGCTCTGGAGGATACCCAAAGTTCGCAAAAGACCGCGTTAGGACCGGTTTTGGGCTTACAGGCTTACAAAAGTTAGATTGTTTTGTGTATCTTTATGATATTGTAATTTATGGGAATAACTTGCAGCAGCATTCGCAATGCTTGTGCAAGGTCCTCCAGAAATTACGAGAAGACAATTTGCAATTACACACGGAGAAGTGTCAACTTGTGTGAAGCAAGGTGGTTTATTTTGGCTATCGTTGCTCAGAGGCAGGAGCAGTGCCTGAACCGCAGAAGGTGGAATGCGTAAAAAATGTGCCAATTACACGAAATAGAAAAGACGAGCAAGCATTGCTAGTGAACAAATAGTCCGTAGAAGGACTTCCGTTGCCAATCAATAGGTTGCTACATAAAGAAGCAAAGCTCGAATGTACAAAGAACTGTCAGCAAGCATTCGAGACGCTAAAAGAGATTATTAGCTCGCCACAGATTTTGGTGTCCCCGATTTTGAGCAAACCCTTTTGTTGACCAGCGATGCTAGCAATGGCGCATTGGGGTCAGTGTTGTTACAAGGGGAAGTCGGTAATGACCGACCGATAACTTTCACAAGCAGGGCGCTTAGCAATACGGAGAAAAGATACTCCACAATAGAGAAAGAATTTGTAGCCATAGTTTGGACTACGAAGAATTTTAGCGCACATCTGCTAGGACGCCCATTTAAAATATATGCCGAACACCAGTCGTTGTCTAAGTATGATTTTGAAATCATATACAAACCTGGGAAAATAATCTAAATACGGATGCGTTCAGCAGAGTACCGCAGGCACAGAAGATATCAGTACTGCAAACTAGGGCCAAAGCGAAGCCAGAGAAGGAGAAGGCCGGGAGAAGTCAAGAGAATAAAAGTGATGCGACAAGAGATGTGAGTGATACGGGTGGCGATGCCAATAAACAAACTGGCACTAGTGTGGAATGGCTGGAGTATGAAAAAGATATCCAGGCAGTGTTAAAGGGTTTCCATGATTCGCCTTTAGGTGGTGTAACGACTCGTTTTCGCTGGGGTAAAAACTCAGCGGGTTCCAGGGTCGCTTACAGAAATTTATGCCAATAGTATTAGTTTTAATAAGTGTTTTTATTTATTGTTAAAGTATATACTTATTTCCTATACATATATATAATTATTTTTTAATTATACCCTACTCTGTGTGCTCGTGGTAGTGTCCGTGGTTTGTACTAGTGTCCCAGGGAGAGTCGGTCAAAACCATACACTCCTGGCTCTGTCTGCATTGCGTATGTGTCCCAGGGAGAGTCGGTCAAAACCATAAACTCCTGGCTCTGTCTGCGTTGCGTATGTGTCCCAGGGAGAGTCGGTCCAAACCATAAACTCCTGGCTCTGTCTGCGTTGCGTATGTGTCCCAGGGAAAGTCGGTCAAAACCATAAACTCCTGGCTCTGTCTTCGTTGATTTATTGTCAATAGTCAAAGTAAATAACTACGAAGCTTGGTGCGTCTCTAGGAGCTTGGTGCGTTGTGTACTTACGGAACGATGCTGGATCAAAGAGACTCACTGTCTGGTTCACTACGCTTATATAGCGAAACCTTGCCATGGGATCAGTGCTCGTTGTTGTTGTGGTCCAGTTGTCCTTAGGTCACCTTCAACTTCTGCTGGTTAACCACCTTGTTATAATTCCTCTAGTTGTCCATCATAGTTGTTGCTTGCAGTAGTGTGGCCTGATCGCTGCTGTTAGTTGTCGCTTTGCTGTTCTTGTAGAAACGTTTCTTCATACTCCGCGCCTTCGGTCGCTATAGTGTTGTTGTTGTTAAAATATTGGTTCACACTCCGCCTGCTTACGGCTCTGTGTTTACGATCGGTGCGCTCTCGTTGTCATCCGTGTTCCGCCTTCGGTCGCTGTACTGTTGTTGTTGTTAAAATATTGGTTCATACTCCGCCTGCTTACGGCTCTGTGTTTACGATCGGCTCGCGTATGTGTGGTGCGCTCTCGTTGTCATCCGTGTTCCGCCTTCGGTCGCTGTGCTGTTGTTGTTGTTGTTATAAATATTTCTTCGTACTCTGCCTGTTTACAGCTTTGCGCTTGCGATCGGTTGGCGTGTTTCTGTTTCTCCGTGTTCCGCCTTCGGACGTTGTAGTGCTGTTGTTGTTGTTATACATATTTATTTGTACTCCGCCTGCTGAATGCTTTGTGTGTGTTTCTCTCTCCGTGTTCCGCCTTTGGTCGCTGCACTGTTCAGTAGAAATGTTTGCTTGCTATTTCTTTTTCCTTTATAGCCGTACTAGTGCCTCTTGATGTTCTTTGTACTATTAGGCAGTCGTCGTCGTCAGTCTAACCCTTTCGGTTTCTGAGCTCCTCACAACCTGTACGTTTATTGGTCCGATCGTCTGTGCGTAAATGTTTTGTTATACTTGTCCGCTGTCTTTGTTGTTGCATTTAGCGTGGGAGGTGGTTACCTTTTTAAGTTGCATGATATCGGGGATGGTTGCATGCTTGAATATTGTTGGTGGTTATTTCTAAATAAAATATGGTGGACATCGTTATTTGTTTTTGGAGTTAACACGGTCTCTGGTGGTAGCATATAGTTTTTGTTATATTCTTTGTAGGAGGTGTATGCGGAAAATACTTCTGGTACTTTCCGTCTTTACAGTGGACACCAAGGATTCTGACAAACCCATGACAGAATTAGGCGAGTATACGGATGGAAACGTATGCTCAGAGACATAAAAAATATGTAGAGTTGCCCAAGTTGTTCCAGGCTAACAAAGATACCGATGGTGTTAACTGACACACCGAAATAACCATTTGATAAAGTTGACATGGATATTGTAGGTATTTTACCTGAGACAGTTTCGGGAAATAAATACATTTTGATGTTCCAAGATGATTTCTCAAAGTATATGGCATGCGTAGCAATATCTGATGCAGAGGCGGGTACGGTAGCTAAAGCATTTTTTGCCGAATTTTTGGCACGATACAACATTCCAAAGGGTTGATAACCGACAATGGTGGGCTACAGCGGGCGCACGAGTTGGTTAGAGAAAACCAAGATTGTGCTAAACGAGTAGCCAGGGAAGCCTACAACAAGTTTGCTTATTAAGACGTATTAGATATGCGCTATATACATTTAAATAATACATAAAATTTACTATTTACGTTAGAAAAAATATTAAAAATGAAAGAAATGTAATAGCCAGTAAGAATAATTAAAACTCAGTAAGACTGATACATGTATAAACGTATTATTTTTAGGTATTAAGGCGTTGATGAAAAGACAAGGACATCTGGATGGTTCAACATTATGCAGCATGAGCCTTGAAGAGACTTACTTCAGCGTCGAAGACACAGTAAGTGGTTAACCAACATCCAGGAGATAGTTAGTTGAAATACAAGAGCAGCCAACAGAAATCTGATTGAAGAAGAATAAGTAAGAAGAAGGGTAATCAATAAGTAGCAAGGGAACCGAGTAGTCTTTAATGTTGGTGAGCAAGTACTAAACAAGTTCTCGGTTGTTTGGATAGGTCCGTATTAAGTAGCAGAGATCCGCAGTCCTGTTACAACAGTCGTAACAATTAAGGGCAAGCAACATAATAATTTATTGAAATTGTTCCATACGAGACCACACAATTAAAGACATGTGTTGACAGTGTTTTACAAGTGTAAACACAAGGAAAACAACGAAACCAAACTGATATCACGTTCATGCTCGTATGTATATCAAATAGCACAGTCACGATTTCTAAAGTCAATGTGAGCAGAAGTGTGCGGATTAAACTCGGGCTAGTAAAAATTGACGTAATATAAATATGCTCATTAGGCAGTATAGCCGAATAAACCGCAGTAGAGAAAATAAGAGAAAAATATATTTTAAATATCAAATAATAAAAAAAAGATGCATTGAAAATAATTCAACAAAAAATTATAAGACAGTCGTGGGTAAGAAATACTAAACGTAACACACATACATCCGGCAGTTAATGCATGGAAATACGATACGTATATATTAACGCCGGCCACGAGCTTGATGGTGCAAGCAACGGAACCGCTGGTGAAGTAAGTATATATATGTATGTAGGTGTATAATATACGGAATGAATGTACGAACGATTATTTAAATAAGTAAGTATTCTAGTTAAGAAGAATTGGGAATTTGCATATATATACATACTGCAGCAGGGTACATGTAAATATACTTCAATCTTTTTTATCATAATCGGAAATTAGCGTGTGGGAAATTTAAAATAATATGTGTGTATACGTTGAAATAGAAGAATGTTTTGGTTAATTGGGAAATAACGTTAGCAATTAATTATAAGCAATTAAAAGTGCCTGGAATGTATATATGTAGTCATGCTGGCATAGAAGGGAACGAGATTGCCGACGAACTTGCAAGGAAGGGGCTGCAACACCCTTTATTGGCCCAAAACCCTTCTGTGGTGCAGGCAAGGGCAAGCTGTAAATTTATATATATGCAATGAAAAATTTAGTCATGCAATGGATAATGTTTTCACATGAACGGGCTTATCTTTAATATACTCGCTTATTGTAAGGTGGGTAACTAGTTTTGCCCAGAATTCAGATAAAAAAATATTTTTTTTTTGCGGCATATAATTTAAAATAGTAAATAATTGTTTTGTATGAATCAAATGATTGTAAAATGTATATTTATTGAGAGGGATTTAAAGTTTTAATGACGCTAACAATTTTAGTATAAAATTGTATAATAGTTAATTAATAATATTTGTAAAGAAAATAGTTTTTATTACTTATAGTTTGGTTATTAAGACGTATTAGATATGCGCTATATACATTTAAATAATACATAAAATTTACTATTTACGTTAGAAAATATATTAAAAATGAAAGAAATGTAATAGCCAGTAAGAATAATTAAAACTCAGTAGGACCGATACATGTATAAACGTATTATTTTTAGGTATTAAGGCGTTGATGAAAAGACAAGGACATCTGGATGGTTCAACATTATGTAGCATGAGCCTGGAAGAGACTTACTTCAGCGTCGAAGACACAGTAAGTGGTTAACCAACATCCAGGAGATAGTTAGTTGAAATGCAAGAGCAGCCAACAGAAATCTGATTGAAGAAGAATAAGTAAGAAGACATAGAAGAATGGTAATCAATAAGTAGCAAGGGAATAAATACGAGATTTGAAACGATGCTGAAAAGATAACAACTCATGGGCTTCTACCAATGAAGACAAAGCAACAACACTGGCTAAATACTTTGAAAAAGTTTTATGAAATGACACAGTCAAATATATTTAAATATGCAATGACTGCAATATTGACATTGCCACCAAAATAAACAAGACAAACACAGTAGAAATAATAAAGTGTATTAAAAAAAGAGTAAACCACAAAAAGGCACCAGGATATCAAATGCCACCAACTCAATGTTTATAATGCAATTCTTTCCCAAAGTATGGAAAGTTGCTGAAATAATTGCACTACCGAAACCCGGAAAAGATGCTACAAGTGCATCATCGTATAGATCAATAAGTCTACTTCCCATAATTTATAAAATTAGTGCAAAACTATTGCGTGATAAATTTAGCCAAATCCTTGACCATAAAAAAATAATACCAAATAATCAATTCGGCTTTAGAAAACCCCACTCAACGATTTAACAGATATAACAATATAACTATATAATAAAATTACAGCAGATCTATAATATAAATGTTACTGCGTTGCTGTATTTTTGGACGTTGCAAAAGCATTTGAGAAAGTATGGCATAAAAGCTTGCTGAACATACTGAATACAATGTTGCCACTTGACTTTATTAATCAAAAGCTACCTTAGTGATCGTTACTTCTACGTCAAATAAAATGATGACAGTTCGCCTATTTACCCTATAACAGCCAGAGTTCGTCAGGGGAGTGTTTTAGGACCGCTGCTAAATGTTATTTTCCCATCAGACATACCACTTCCAAAGAAAATACAACGATTGCTACCTTTGCTGACGATACAATCCTAGTAACATCTGGCAAAAACCTAAATACTGCCACAGCAAATTTGCAGAAATACACAGATGCTGTTTAGGAATGGTTTTATAAGTGGTGTTTAAAGATAAATGAAGATAAAACTGTACAAGTAATATTTCCAACTAAAACAAAACACACCGGACGATACAATCCTATTAACAGCTGGCAAAAACCTAAATACTGCCACAGCAAATTTGCAGAAGAACACAGATGCTGTTTAGGAATGGTTTTATAAGTGCTGTTTAAAGGTAAATGAAGATAAAACTGTACAAGTAATATTTACAACTAAAACAAAACACACCACACCTATTAACATTAACAATAAACAAGTAAAAAAAGAGCCTACGGCCTTGGTATACACATGGACTCAGAGCTAAATTGGCACTACCATACCAAACTAAAAGTGAAAAAAATAAAAGAACGGTTCCGCCAATTGCATTGGTTAATGAGTAAACAAAATTCAAAGCCCAAATATATTAAAGGACCCGATATTGAAAAAGTTAACAGACATACGGACTATACTGAAGAAAAACCCAAATAGAATAAATACCAGCAAAACCACAAAAAATAATCTGGAACAGATAGACGAACTTATATATAAGATAAATACTTATTTCAAAAACTATGTAACGAAACCGCTGAATAGAACAAATATTGTCTGATTCTACAGCTGAATTAAACAAAATATTAATCAATCTAAAAAAGAACCCAAACAAATTATGTAATAAATCATAAACATACGATAGATTTATTAAAAGCTGACTTTAATAAAGAACTAGAGTCACAAAAGGATCATTCTCCAAAATTTGATTTTAAAACAAAATTCTAAGAAATCCTATTTCAAATTGAAAAAATTATCAAAATGTCTATATATTACACTGTTTAAAAGTAATACCTAAATTCTCAGGAAAGTATGACGATGCCAATAAATTCATAAATACCATAAAAATAATAGGGGACTCTGTGCCAACTGATCAATCAACAATATTTTTCAATTTCGTGCTTAACGCTAAAATTCCAAATCAACTTCGACATAAAGTTGAACTCTTATTATCAACAAAAACTCTCGCCAATCTAATACTAACACTAGAGAATATTTTCAAACCTAAAAAATCACCAAACACAATATTAGAAGAAATCACACACGCACGACAAGGCAACCAAACAGTTACCAAATATGCTGAAAAACTTCAGTCTCTAATAACAGAGCTCAGCACTTAACAAATACAAAATATTGGTGAAGCAAATAAGCCAACAATACTAAAATCAAACGACCTAATAGCATTCAACGCTTTCAAAAACGGAATTAACAACTAGACCACTGTACAGACAATAACCGCAAGCAAGGCAAAAACGTTCCAAGAAAAGATACAAATCGCAGACGAAGCTGATGGAAATAATGAAAGGAGAGTACTAGCTTTCAACGTACGTCAACAATGGAACAATCGCGCACCTCTGAGACTCCAGCACCAACAAGGACGAGGCTCTTTAACAACAACAGACGACCAAACAACAACTATCGTCAAAATCATCAAAATTTTAATAATCAAACACCCCGATATCAAAATCCTCGTAGAACGAATCAACAGTAAGACTGGTACCAACAACGTACCAAGGAAAATACTAACTACAAACGAAACGGCAACAGCAACCGAGCAAGATATGGCAATAGGCCACACAATAGGCAATGACAATAGAAGAATATACACCGTACAAGGTGAAGACATAGAGTCTTGCATAAATTATGAGGGAAACTCCAAACGCGCCGACAACGAACAATAAAGACAAAATGTTACTCGGGGAAAACAAAATTAAAAACAAAATTGAAAACAGAATGTAAAACTAAATTAAAAACATATAAATTATGTATTAATAATAGTATAAGCAATTACATTAAATTACATTATAAGAATTACCATCTAAAATTTCTGGTCGATACTGGTGCTATAATAAATAGCACACAAAATGAATTTATCTCAAAAGACAATTCATGCATAATAACTGGCATTAATGAAACGAATACCTCCACAATAGGCACTTGCAATTTACATTTCCAACTACCTAATAAATACCAAGTGCATGAATTCCACGCAGTAGACGAAAATTTCCCAAATATAGCTGATGGAATATTAGGCAGAGATTTCTTACAAGCATTTGAAAAAAGAATTGACTATGGCAATTTTACACTCTCCTTATTTGTTAACAATTCTGAGTACGTATTGGATATACAAACAAAAATACATAAAATAACCATACCACCTCGAAGCGAACTAGTCCACCCCATAAACATTAAATTAACAGAAGACAATCTAGTATGCAACAAAAATTTAGGCGAAAACTTGTTTATAGCAAACTCAATAGTACCAGCAAAAGGAGTGAAACACATACGCATACTAAACATTTCAAACGAAACACAAATACTAGAAAATTTTGATTTAGAAGTAAAACCACTTCATTTATTCTCTGTCGTTCAAACGAATACAAAATCAACGCCAGAAAGATAGACTAATTTAAAATCTCAACTCAAATTTTGTTTCCCTGATCAAGTAGCTAACAAAACAGTTGCTGACATATGTAAATATTTTGAAGAAATTTTTCACTTAGACTGACAAACTCACATGAAACAATTTTTACAAACAGAAACTACACCTTTCAGACAAATCACCCGTATATATAAAAAATTACAGACTTCCACACACACAGCAATCCGATATCAGCGAACAAATAAATGCACTTATCAAAGATGACATAATAGTAAGTAAGTAATATCTGTAAGCCCTTACAATTCCCCATTACTTGTAGTACCTAAAAAGAGTACAATCGACACAAAAAAATGGAGTCTCGTAGTAGTGTACAGACAACTGAACAAAAAACTTACAAACGATAAATTTCCACTAACAAGGCTTGATGATGTACTCGACGTCATGGGAAGAGTAAAATATTTTTTAACTCTCGACATGACTAGCTCATTCCACCAAATAGAATTGGAAAAATCTTCAAGACCGTTAACCGCATTCTCAACAACCAATGGACACTTTCAATTTAAAAGACTTCCTTTTGGATTAAAAGTATCATCAAACAGTTTCCAACGCATGCTTTCAGGGTTAAATAGTGATGCATTTCTATACGTGGATGACATCATAGTATTTGGATGCTCTTTACAACACCACAACACAAATCTCACTAAAGTCTTTGAAAGACTTAGACAGTATAATTTAAAACTAAACACTCAAAAATGTAATTTTCTACAGCCAGAAGGCATTTATTTACGACATTTAATTACAGCAAACAGTGTAACAACCGATCCGCAAAAATGCAAATCCGTTGAAAAATATCCTGGTGGGTGCAGGCTTACGCAGACGAAGTAAAAAGATTCGTTGCAATCTGCAACTACTACCGACGCTTTGTCAAAAATTTCGCCGAAATAGCAAAGCCCTTGAATTCACTCTTAAAGAAAGGAAACAGTTTTGTTTGGAGTTCAGAATGCCAAGAAGCCTTTCAAAAATTAAAACTCGCAATAACACAACCACCTGTATTCCAATACCCAGATTTTACCAAAGAATTCGTACTCACAACTTATGCATTAAATGGATTAGGAGCAGTACTTTCCGAAGGTATTATTGGAAACGATTTGCCAATTTCATACGCAAGCCGCACTTTAAACAAGCACGAGGAGAAAAAGCCAGTTATAGAAAAAGAATTATTAGTCATACATTGGGCAATAAGCCACTTTAGACCTTACTTACGAGTATATGGCAATACATTCACAGTTGTAACAGACCACAGACCATTAGTAGCATTATTTTCACAAAAGGACCCATCATCAAAATTAACTAGAATTAGGTTAGACCTAATGGATTATAATTTTAAAATAGAATATAAAAAAGGCAGCATAAATACAGATGCCGATGCTCTAAGTAGAATTAGATTAGACTCTAATATAATTAAGAATATGATATCTTCAGTTTTAATAACAACTAGAAGTAAAAATCAAAATAGTATAGAAAACGAACCCAACGATTCAGAAGCAAATTCTATAATGGAGACTGGCCAACTCTTTATTTGGAATTGCATTTCAGTATCGGAAGTTCGAAAATTAAGAAAGTTAAAATTTATACAAGAAATTAAAAACGCGTCAAAGAAAAAGATAAGCTTATCAGATAAAAATAAAAATAAAAGTTTGCTTAATATAAAAATCACCGACACAGAAATAGTAATGCAAATTAGCGATAATCCAAACTCGGACTTAGGAACAATCTTGGAGAAACTAATCACTGTTTTACAGAAGAAAAATATAGAAAATGTAGCACTACAATCAAATGATTATATATATAAATGTCATGACAAAGAAAATTTAATGAGAACATTTAATGAAATTCATATGAAAATAATAAAATCCGGACGGCAAACTTCTGTTAAAATTCTCATTTATGACCCACCAATGACAGTGACAGAACACACTGATCAATTACGATTAATCAATGAGTATCACAATTCAAAGGTAGGAGGTCATGTCGGTGTAAAACGAACAATTTATAACTAAAACAAAAATACGAAAATTTACTTTCTTATTACACTTTCGTTTACAACACCACCCCATACACTGTTACTAACTATTCACCATTCGAACTGATCTTTGGGAAACTAGCAAAATTCCCAAAAGAAAAAATTAATAATAACTGAAAATTGTATAACTTAGAACAGAAATTTTACATGCACAAGAATCAGCACATAGAATGCTCGGGAAAGAAAAATGCACACGTAAACGAAGTTATGATAAAACATGCCATAGTAGTAATTTCAAAATAGGTGATCTAGTGTTTTTAAAATCCAGTGACCAAAGAAAACATGCCCATATGAGGGACTATACAAAATAATTGAAAGAAACTATATAAATTCTACTATACAAATAAAAAACAAAGCAAGAATAGTACATAACAATAATTTTAAAAAATTTATCTCAGCACATCTTTAATTAAACACATTATATATAAATATTATTTCCTAATTAAAATATATTACTTTACGAGTATATAAATAAATATATTCTTATCTAATGAAAATACATTACTTTACATAAATAAATATATTCTTATCTAATTAAAATACATTACTTTATATAAATAAATAATTTAAAATATGTAAACCTCAGTGCAACAAACGCCTAGTACAATCCTAAATAATAATTTTATTCTTTCAAACAAAATTATTTTTCTCTAAACGGTGAGGGTGTAGTGCATCTTAAACTCTTCGTGTAAATGCACCTTAATGCATCTAAAAACACACCTTAATGCACCCAAGCATACAGACAGCCTTCATGAGTGGTATCACAGTAGTGGCACACACTATCCCTTCTTTGTCAATCTCCCACGACTTGTTTATCGTTATGCGATAACAAGAAACGAGTATCGGACTGTCCAGACAGAGCTCGATACACGTGCCACAACAGTCGCCCAATGTTTTCTCACGCCTTTGATTTTGACGATATGACGGACAGTCATAAGAGCGTGCAAAACGACAGACAGACGATCCTGTTGCACATATCTGCCGCACTGCAGACCATTTACTCCATCTAATGCAGTATATGTAAAAACAATATACAGAAAGACCTTTCATTGCTCTCTTGAGTGAGAATCAACATATTGAAGTTGATGGCAACCACATTGGAAAACATGATCGGCAATTTCACGAAGCAGTCGTGAATATGTATCCATCGGCAGCCACACACATGGCTATTGTTGTTTGCACATTCGTATGAATAATTTAGTGCCTGTGATCACAGCAGAAACGACTGATTTGAAATCAAATTTTTATTTTCTGTTATGTGTGGCCGGGGTAGAATACACAAGAATTAATTTTCTGTATGGCAAAGGTTTCTAATTCGGAAAGTGGGGCTAAAAACAAAGCATTTGTGGTTTTGCGTATAAGAAAAATTTGCCATGTCATGACGAAACATAATGCGTGCATATTAGAACACCTGACAATATACAAGAAATATGCATGCTTAGGAGCTTTTATAAAGATCGAAGCGCAAGTGGTAAAGAGTTGGTCTATCAATTTTATGATGCCGGGTTCAAGTCCGCTGAGAAATGTATCTATTTTTATATTTTTTTAATTGTTCATCCTTTTTTGAAAGCAAACTAATAACTATTTTTATAAAAAATAATAAGAATAGTTTCCTACTTTAACATAAATTATCCAGTATTAAATAATTTTACTAAACCACATTGAATTGCTGCTGCTATAACATATCATTACACCAAAGAAATTTATATCTTCTAAAAATAGTCATAACGGTGTTTCTTAAATTACTACCTTTCACTTGTTTTTGTAATAATTTTTTTTGTAAATTTCAGTTCCAATAGACTACTCAGAGGCCCTCTTTGCACTCCTCGCTTTTTTTTGTTCTTATCCTTTTTTTCAAAGCCAATTTCATATCACTTGAATTTCAAAAAGTTTCATGCACTCTACTCAACACTTGATCTCAACTTCGTCCTCTGCTTTTCTTTTCACTCTCTTATATCTGTTTTTGCCTTTACCTCGTACCTTTACCTTGACGTGGTGGTAGGGCTTTTGTGCGTCGGTGAAAGGCTGGGCTGTGCCATCAGACTGCTTATGCAATCTGGTAGGGTCACCCATGATAGAGAGGTCAGCCTGGAGACGTCAGACAAAATTAGGCACAAGACTGGATGGTCGTTAAACACCCCCCCTAAGCCGGGATAGCACGCGAGTTACGCCAGCAGTTGGTGCGAACCCTAAATCTAACACCAAACGTTAGCTGAGATATCGTTCTTATCAAGTATGAATCTCACAAATGACCACCAAAGCCGTTTATGCACACAAACTCCCCAAAGAGCAAAGTCAGTACGATCAGCACAATGACAAAAATCAGCTGAAGTGCAATGACACAAACCTTCCAAAAAGCAAAGTCAGTACGATCAGTACAATGACATAAATTAACTGAAGTGCAATGACATAAACAACCCCTAAATGCAAAGTCTGCAATTCTCAGTGCATTAGCACTTGTTCAGCTACGGCTTTGCACTCTGCTTATTGGTGATTATAGACGTTTACCTCTCTTTCTACCCTCCTACATAATTTTGGAAAATACTTTTGTGCCTACAGCAGCGATAACAAATAATCGATGTTAAGTAAGTTAATTAAGGTTTCGGCATAAGTAATTTAAAATTGTTAGTTTAGTTTAAAGATAGACTCCGTAATAAAAAAAACGTTGAACCGAAGTTCTCTCCGCGTTTTATTAACGTAACTGGCGCAGTCGTGGAAATTAGTTCTGAAGAAATAATTAAGAACCAAAAATTAAAAAAAATAATTAACTGTGAAAAACATTTCTTAAGAAATATTGTAGAACAGAAAAAAACAATATATTAAGACCAAACGCACAAAATCAATTTATTATCGTGTTACATTAAAGAAAGTGCAGTGAACAAGAATTAACATAAAAAACTCTCAAGTCAATACCAAGTGAATCTTCAAGGCTAAACCGAGGCACAGCAAACCGAACAAAACCGATGCCAATAGAAACTAGATCCAGAAAATTCGAACTCCCGTCCAAGGAAGAAGACATACAAGCAGAGGCCAACACCAGATTAGAGATGTCGCAGGAGGAATCTGTACAAACAATACCAGCAGTTAGACCAGCACCACCGTTGCCAACAACCATAACACCGAACGACCTTCTGAAGGATGCGCAAAGGATACACGAGTTCACGGGGACTGGACATTATGCACTTTCTTCATTTCTACGAGAAGTGGATACGTTGTTACCATTACTGGACGGTAACCCGCAAATGAAGGCGTACATTTTCTCGAGGACCATCATAAATAAAATACAAGGACCTGCCTTAGCTGTTGTCAGAACCTTGGGATCTAACGCCTCTTGGGACGACATAAAGGACGCACTTATAACCAACTTTGGAGTGAAGGAGACGTACCACCAGCTGTACCAGCGAGCCATTGCAACAAAAAACTTTCAAGTAAGATCCTAGAATTTAGCCCAGCAAATAATGAGGGCATAATATTAAGAACCTTTATAAATAACATTAACATTAACTTAGAAACACTAATACTTAACAGAAATATAACAGTCTTACGGAGTGCATTCGACTTACTAGAAAGTTCAGGAATGATTAGGGATGCCAATAGTCATACTTCCACAGTACTCAATAATTTCAAACATAGTAACACTAGCTACAGACAATATAACCACGCACAAAATAATCCAGGACAATACACACAATACAACCACGGACAAAATAATCCAGGACAATACACACAATACAACCACGGACAAAATAATCGAGGACAATACAGACAATACAACCAAGTACAAAATAACCAAAGACAAATGCGACAGCACAATGAAAGGCAATATAATGGCCAAAACAGACAACAAAATAATCCTAGACAGGGTTACAATAATCGGAGAGAATCAAGGTTCACTAACGTAAACCACATGGATCATGAAGTAAATTTTCCCTCAACGCCTCACAAACGTACTTACCTATAGTAATCTTGTCGATAGGCAATGACACAATTAGGTGTCTAATAGTTACAGGATCATCAACATCCTTACTCGATGACAGAAAATTACCACAATATAGGAGGGAAAAACTAACAGCATCAATAAAATTCAATTCACTCAACAACCAAACGCTGATTGACACGCAAATTACAACTGCTTTACCTAGTGAATTTAATGAAGATGAAATCGGAAACGAAGATATGTCACAACTTACCAAATCTTTGAATTCTGAAGAATCAAGGCATTTGAAGAAGTTAATAAACTCTTATAATGACCTATTTTATAAAGACGGTGACTATCTAACAAACACTACTGGAATCGAACACGAAATTAACACGAAAAATGAGCAGCCAATATATTGAAAAATATATAGGTACCCGCAAATCCACGAGCAAGAGATATCTACTCAAATTGCAGATATGCTCCAACAAGGTATTATAAAGGAAAGTAATTCACCTTATAATAGTCCCCTATGGATTGTACCTAAGAAGACTGACTACTCTGAAAAGAAAAAAATGGCGCATAGTGATCGACTATAGGAAACTGAACGAAATAACAACCGATGACAAGTTTCCTATTCCCAACATTGACCACATTTTGGATAAATTAGGCAGGGCTCAGTATTTCACATCCCTTGACTTGGCAAAAGGCTTCCACCAAATTTTAGTGAAAGAGGAGGACAGGAAGAAAACTGCTTCTTCCACGCCTTTAGGACATTATGAGTACGTACGAATGCCGTTTGGTCTGAAAAATGCCCCATCAACTTTTCAACGCCTTATGAGTTCGGTATTACAGGAATTCATAAACAAGATCTGCGTAGTATATATGGACGACATATTGGTGTTTAGCACAACCATAGGCGAACATGTAAGTAGTATTAGGAAAATATTCGAGAAATTACGTTCGCATAACCTAAAAATTCAATTTGATAAATGCAAATTCTTTTCAAAAAGGACCGAATATTTGGGAAACGTTCTGACATCCGAAGGCGTCAAACCTAATCCAAGGAAAATCGAAACTATTTTAAACCTTAGATTGCCTCGAACAACAAAACAAATAAAATCATTTTTGGGAATAACTGGCTACTATCGCAAATTCATACGAGATTATTCCAAAATAGCTCAACCAATGACTCAATACCTCAAAAAAACAGCAAAATAAACATAAACGACTCAAACGCCTTTGAAGAACTAAAACTAATATTGACGGAAGCACCCATATTAAAATATCCTGACTAACTAAATTTAAAGTAGTTACCGATGCTAGCATGTTCGCTATAGGAGCTGTACTTCAACAGAATAATCACCCTATTTGCTACGCTAGCAGAACATTAAACGATCATGAACGAAACTACTCAACCACAGAAAAGGAATTACTAGCAATCGTGTGGGCTACCAATTACTTCAGACCATACATATATGGAGTAAGTTTTGAACTGGCAACAGACCACCAACCCTTAAAATGGTTACATGCTAAAAGAAAAGGCAAAGACATTAGTCCTCGATTGCAAAGATGGCTTTTAAAACTAGGAGAATACAATATAAACATGGATTACATCAAAGGAGGCGATAATAAAGTAGCAGATTTTTTAAGCCGAGTTAATGCAGACACAAATGAAATCAACACAATAGAAGTTCACAGTGAAGAACCTGGTATTGAACATCCAGATACACAATACCCTAACAACCATATACCAACATTAGATACTGTAGTGAATAGATTTAAAACACAAATCATACTTACAAATGACAAAACACAGGACTTTAGTATCAAACATGGCAATAAGAAAATTTTTTTAAGCGCAGCTGACCTACAACGTAACATATCTCATATTTTAAAGCACCACACAGAAAAGGGAAAAATAGGAGTTTACTCAGAGTTAACTGACAACGATTTTAAAACATTTGAACAAAAATCAAAAGACCTTTCCGAAAATAACTTAAAATTCGTAAGATGTGCCTACTATGCAAAAGATATGGACAATGAAGATGAAACCTACAAACAAATACAAAAATACCACAAATACGAAACAGGACATACTGGAATTAATGAAAATTATGAAGGCCTCAAAAAATATATATATTACCCTAACCTAAAAAATATGATTCAGAAATACATAAACAATTGCGATACTTGCAACCGCGTAAAATATGATAGAAATCCTATCAAGGAAAATTTTAAAATGACAGAGACTCCAACAGACTTTAACCAAATAGTACATATGGACGTATACACAAACTCAAAAGCTAATTTTTGGACATTTATCGATAGATTCTCTAAGTTCGCCACCGCATATTACCTTCAAGATAGAAATCACAGAGCGATTATTGAAAAACTAAGATGATCTCAGATCACAAAAGGGTCATTTTAAGAAACTTAAAAAACCAATTAATGTACAACAAGGGAAGTGTGACAAAAGTCAGATTTATACAAATATCATTAAAGAAAAAACTAGGTACATAATTAAACACAACACAAACAGAGAACACTTATCAGAAAATAGATCAGAAGGCTACATCAAAAATTATAAAAGTGTGAGGCATAATGAAGAACCAAAATATACTAAGAAAGCACTAGGAAATATACATACATCCAATATTAAAAGAGTAACTAAATTTGCAGGGAAAATGGATGTTAATATTAATCCTGATACTGTGGACACCGAACGTAGGCCACACCCATCTGCTAATGGAGAAGATAGAAACCAACCTGGGCTACACCGAACTAACAATAGACAACGTCGCTCTCGTTAAAAACTACGATACAATACTACACTTTATAAATCCATACGAAATCTTAGATATAGTCGACAACTTACAAAATAATATAAGAAAATCAAACCTACAAGAAAAATCGATTGCTTTAGAAATACAATTAAATAACACCCGAAACAAAATTTATACATTAATTCCACACAGAGAAAAACGTGGACTATTTAATTTTATGGGTACTGCACAAAAATGGCTTTATGGAACAATGACTGATGAAGACAGACAAGAAATAGAAGGACACCTTAACGTAATTGATACAAACAATCACAATGCTATACAAAACCTTAACAGTCAGATAAAAATTAACCAAAACTTCAACGAAACCTTCTCCATATTGAAAAACGCAATCGATAAAGACAGAATACTAATACAGAACAAACTTAATGACATTAGTGGTCAATCAAGTACACTATACAGACAAACACTATATATAGACTTCATATTAAAGATAAACATTTTACAAGATAACATAGACCATATACAGGACAACATTGCATCTGCTAGACTTGGCACTATTCATAGCAATTTACTAACAAACGAGGAAATAGAGGAATACAAAATCGACCTAGATAAGTTACAAAATATAAAATTAAGCACAATTCTAGACCAAAATAAAAATATTATATTTGTTATAAGAATACCAAAAGATACTGTTATTCTACAAAGAATATTACTGTACCCAATAGCAGATAACCATAATTTAGAATATATGTTTGAACCGCAAGAAATTGTCAAATATGAAAAACAGATATACAATTATGTTGGAGACAGATATATTAAAAATTTAAGAAGATGTAAAATCTGTATAATGAAAAAGAACTGCATGCACATATTTAATAACATTTCCGAAATTATGGAATTAAATAATGGAATTATACTAGCAAAAAACCAACATTTAGCAAATTTCTCAAATACTTGTGACGAACGTAAATTAATTTTATATGGAAATTATTTATTTAACTTCAACAACTGTTCAATCATTATAAATAATAATAAAATACAAACAGTTTAAACAAAGTTTCACGATACCAAATTATTTGGAAAGCTTTAAAGATTCAAATAAAAAGATGGTAATGGTAATGGTTGTAAGGGTTAGGCTAAGGCCTTTATGCACTGCGACCAACTTGATCTATTGTGCGCCCCTTCGTACTTAATTATTTAGTATACTTAGTATATCAAGGAATCGGACCAGCTCCTTTGGAGAGAGCATTTGAAGGTCTTCATCTTCTAGTATGTAGGAACCTAAGATCCTGTGTCTCCTGTGGCCTAATGCATCACAGTTGGTGATTAAGTGTCCCACAGACTCCTCTTCATCACAGCAGAATCTGCAAGTGCTCGTGCTAGATATACCTATTTTGTGTAGGTGTTTGTTGCAGGCGAAGTGGCCTGTTAATACTCCAGAGAGTGACCTAAGGCATTTTTTGTTTAAGGTAAGAGCGATTTTTGCTCTATTATCGTCAAAGCTCAGGAATTTTTTGGAGTGATCGAGGCCGTCAATGCTATTCCAATATCGCTGATTTTATGTTGGATCTATTTTTTGGTCTCTTGTTTTATGTTGTTTTTCTTAAAGCCAAAGAAGGGGGTGGGTCCAATAAATGATTCTTCAGCCCCTTTTTTGGCATAAAGGTCTGCCTTTTCGTTACCTTCGTGTCCTTCGTGTCCTGGCACCCAAACCAGAGAGACCTGATTGTGGATGGCCAGTTCGTTGAGTGCGTTGTTACACTCTATAAGGACTTTTGATGTAAATGTGTAGCTTTTAAGAGCTTTGAGGACTGATTGACTGTCTGAGAGTATTTTAATTTTTACTCCTTTAAGTCCTCTTTTAGATAAGATTTCCACTGTTTCCATTATAGCATAGAGCTCCGCATGGAAAATCGTGGTATCTGCACTTAGGGTTATTGATTTGTGTGCTCTAGGTCCCACTATTCCTGCTCCTACCCCCTTGAGCGTTTTAGATCCATCTGTATACCATTTTTGCGAATCATCGTGTAGCCATGTTGGGCTATCGTTCCATTCCTCCCTTGATGGGAATATGACATTGTACCTCTTGGTGAAATTGAGTACTGAGTCTGTGTGGTCACTTGCCTGGGTCATGTGCATAGCATCTTTGACCAAATTTAGAATTTCTAGGTGTCCAGTGAGATTTGCTGGTTTGAATTTTTCATTTGCATGGATTGAGAGTGTTTGCTTTGCAGCTTCCTCTTGTATTGCTAGGTGTAGCGGTGGTAAATTTAACAGCGCTTCCATGCCAGCAGTTGGGGTAGTTCTCATAGCCCCTGTGATGCTTAGGCATGCCAGCCTTTGTAATTTGCACAGTTTTAATTTGGCTGTTGTTTGTTTTGTTTTTCCCCACCATACCAATGCCCCATATAGTATGTTAGGTTTAACCATTTGGGTGTATATCCATAAGGTAATTTTGGGGCTCAGACTCCAGGATTTTCCCAGAAGTTATTTTGTAGTCCAAAGGTTTTTCGTGGCTTTTTTTATTACCGAGTTAAGGTGTGCCTCCCAGGTGAGTTTTTTATCCAGGATGATACCTAGATATTTTACCTCTTCATGTAAGGGTACCTCTATTCCATTTATTTTTAATGTTGGGATATCAAATGTCCTTTTCCTGGTGAAGGAGACAATAGTGGTTTTGGTGGGGTTGATTGATAGCCCCTCTTTCCTGCACCACTCCCATGTTGTGTCTAAGGCATCTTGCATCAGGTCTCCAATAGTCCTTTCATGATTGCCTTGGATTATTATAGATATGTCATCTGCATATCCAATTGTTTTGTATCCTTTATTATTAAGGATCTGTATTAGGTTATTAACTAGTATGGACCATAGCAGTGGTGATAGTACTCCCCCCTGCGGACATCCCTTTACCGCTGTAACACTCATGTTAACTTGCCCTAAAGAGGCTGTGATTATTCTTTGGTTTAGCATATTGCTTACCCATTTTACTATTGCTGGATCTGCTCCCCTGTTGGAGAGTGCCAGTTCTATTGCTTGAAAGTTCGCATTGTCGAAAGCACCCTCAATGTCCATGAATGCACAGAGGGCTACCTCCTTTAGGCCTAGTGCCTTTTCAATATCACGAACAATTGTGTGCAGTGCTGTGACTGTAGATTTCCCTTTTTGATAGGCAAATTGTAGCTTATGTAGTGGAGTATCAGAGATTACCTCCTCTCTTAGGTAGCAGTCCAATATCTTTTCCATGGTTTTTAACATCAAGGACGTTAGACTGATTGGCCTGTAGGATTTGGGAGATTCGGGGGGTTTATTTCCACCCTTTGGTAGGAATATAGCCTTAACCTCCCGCCAAACCTTAGGAACATATCCCAATATTAAAGTAGATCTAAAGATTTGAACCAAAATTTGTATTAATCTCCTGGTCCCTTTTGAAAGTAGGGCTGGAAATATACCATCAGGTCCAGGTGATTTGTAGGGTTTAAATGACTTGATTGCCCATTCAACCCTTTCAAATTTTACTATTCTGAAGATAGTAGAGTTTCTTGCCCTGTAGCGATTGTACGCTGACACCCCATGATCGTTGTCGCTGGTTGTGTTAGGCCGGCAATCAGGGAAATGAATTTTAAGAAGAAGCTCTATTGTATCATTAAAAGTGTTTGTGAAAGTACCATCCGGTGCCTTTAGAGTGCCAATTTAATTAATTACCCCCTTGGACAATGATTTTTGTATTCTGGCTGTCGTTGGGACATCTTTAAGTTCTTCACAGAAGTTTTTCCATGAGTTCCTTTTTGATTTCCTCAGTTCCTTGTTGTATAGTGTCAGGGATTTTTATATTCGTCCCATGTTTTGTATTTCTTTGCGTCATTGAATTTAGACCTTGCTATTTGACGCAAATTAGCTAGTTCTTTGTTCCACCAAGGGACCCTCTTCGTTGAGGTTTTTGTCTTGAGTGGACAACATTCGTGATATGAGGATATAATGGAGTCAGTCAGAGCTTCAACTGATGCATCCAATTCCTCTGTCGATCTTATGTGAAGCATGCTTCTGGTTAGCTTAGTTTCTAAGCACTCTGAGTATTTATCCCAGTTTGTTGATTTAGGGCTTTTATAGAGCATTACGCTCTTATTTAACCCCATGATTTCAAAGAGAATATGTTTATGATCAGACATTGAGTCCTCATCAGAGACTCTCCAGTTCGTGATCATATCAAGTGGATTATTTGTTATGAGTGTTAAGTCAAGAACCTCTTGTCGTATGGCATTTTCAAAGGTGGGTTTATTGCCCCTGTTTGCAATAGCTATTTTAGTTTGTAGTAAAAATTCTAGGAGCGACTCACCTCTTGTGTTTGTATCTGTACCGCCCCAGATTGTATTGTGCGCATTTGCATCGCAACCAATGATTAACGTCTTGTTGTGTGTCTTACAGTAGTTCACTAGACCTATGATATTCGGTGGTGGTGCTTCGTTGGTTTCTCCTGGAAAGTAAGCTGAGGCTATGACAGCCTCTATTTTCTTCCCATTTGCATCCACTTCGACGAGTACTGCTGCTGTGTCGCCATTCATAAACTCTATAAATGGCAGATATTTAATGTTAGTATCAATGATAAGTGCAGCCCTTAGTTTGACTGCACCCACGTCATAGATTACCTGTGTGTTTGGTGTTTTGAGGCCTACTATCTTGCCTCTATGTATCCAAATAAAAAGATAACATTTGACAACTTAATTCTAGAAAAAATTCAAAATCTGAAAGAAATCAGTGAAATTAAATATTCCAAGCACGAAAAATATGCATTTGGAAGCACTTTAGTAATAATTATAATTGTCATTATAATATTTATTGTAACGTTGACCTGTAAGCACAAAAACCTGCAAGTAAAGATAAAAAATATGATGCCTCAGGATTGTCCTCAAACTAAGGGGGAGGAGTTACGCCAGCAGTTGGTGCGAACCCTAAATCTAACACCAAACATCGGCTGAGATATCATTCTTATCAAGTATGAATCTCACAAATGACCACCAAAGCCGTTTATGCATTTTATAATTCGAGACCATTCTCAAGTGCAACGACACAAACCTCCCAAAGAGCAAAGTCAGTACGATCAGTACAATGATATAAATCAGCTGAAGTGCAATGACACAAACCTTCCAAAAAGCAAAGTCAATACGATCAGTACAATGACATAAATTAACTGAAGTGCAATGACATAAACAACCCCTAAATGCAACGTCTGCAATTCTCAGTGCATTAGCACTTGTTCAGCTACGGCTTTGCACTCTGCTTATTGGTAGTTATAGACGTTTACCTCTCTTTCTACCCTCCTACATAATTTTGGAAAAATACTTTTGTGCCTACAGCAGCGATAACAAATAATCGATGTTAAGTAAGTGAGTAAGGGTTTCGGCATAAGTAATTTAAAATTGTTAGTTTAGTTTAAAGATAGACTCCGTAATAAAAACTACGTTGAACCGAAGTTCTCTCCGCGTTTAACGTAACTCGCGTCCATCGGCTTGATGTTTGCAGTTAAGGGTTATCATACTGTATTCTAGCGTCGCACCTCACTGATACCTGCCCGCCTCAGTGAGTAATCATGGGCTTACCGTGTTACTGGGGGCTATGACACGGCTAACCTTCTTTCCACAGATTTAAATAAAATCAATAAACTAGCAGATACAACATTCTGCAACTCAGTTGGCGAATCAGGTGGAACGTAATGTTCTCAATACTGAGCGCCACATTCTAACTCCTAACCGGAGAGGACAGACGGAGGGCAAAGGTAACAGTGATAACAACTCTGCGCCTGCGCCACGGCCGGCAACTGGGCCCACTGTGGGTGCGGAGTGCGCTTCGACATCCAAGGCCAGAAATACACAGCCCTCGAACAGACGAGGCAGCTTCCCGGCTTCGGCGCTGCCAGGAAAAGTACAGGTTTGAGTGGGGCGGGTACTAAATGGTATCTGCGCTATCTCAACGAGGGCTTAACGCCCGAAGAAGCCAAACAGAAAGTGCTCAATCGCGCTAAGAGCACATCTGACGTAAGGAAAAGGGGCGCTATTAAAATCAGTCCAGCTGAGGGCAGCTCCGCCAAAAAAAGCAGGGCTTGTGATACTGCACCAGGGGTTGCCATGAAGAGAAGTTTGCCAAAACCTGCACCGAAACCATATGCGGCCACCAGGAAGGCGGGTGTCAGTTACGCCAGCATCACCAAAGGCGTTAGGCTGGCTGTAATACCAAAGTCCTTCCCGGAGGTCTTCCTTTCGCGTGAGGAGCAGTGGCAACTCGAAAATTTATTTATGGATGAAATGTTCAAGGGTTCTGAAACTGAACTTGAATTTGAGGGCATCCACTTTCGACCAGGCTTCATCCTGATCGATTGTTCTACCGATGCGGTTGCTGAATGCGTGAAGACGACGTTACCCAAGCTATCTGGTTGGAAGGGGACAGAGCTGACGACGTGCACTTGGGATGCTATCCCTGGTGTACATCTGATGACGGTATACCTTCCGCGAGCAGCAGTAGCAAGGACGAGGAGAACGGCAAGCTGTTAACGATCGGCATTGATGACCAATCGCTTGAAGCGATCAAAGCCAAGGATTGTAGAGTGGCCTACAGATTTATCAAGATCCCCGTCCATCTACACAAAGGACGTGTAATAGGTCATCCTCCAGATGCAGTGGCCACAACTGAGCAAAACTCAGCCGACGCAGAGGAGATCCTAAAAGAGGTGGCAGAAGAAGTGGTCAGGAGCGAGAGGCCGGCAGCCGAAGTCAGCGTTCTAGCTGTCGAAAGCGAGGACATTAATGCCATCAACCTTACAGCGCTAAAACTGACCGCTGAAGTAGAAGACTCCGACAAAGTACTCATGTCAGATATCGATGCTGCCCTGGTGGAGTGCGATGCGAAGGAGAAGAAAAACAAACAATAACGCGGAGATGGCCAGCATTAGAGTTGCTCAAATTAATCTCCATCATACGAAGGCCGCCTCGGCAGTCATCGCTAGAGCAACACTCAGGTCCTACGTGAGCATAGTGCTGGAACAGGAACCCTGGGTATTCAGGGTCAAATCAGAGGTTTGGTTCATCTTATACGCAGGTAATATGGGACATCAGGTGTGATAACCCAAGAGTCTGCATAGTACTAATGAAAAATATAAAATACTTATGTCTTCCAGAGATTCTCTCTAGAGATCTTGTAGCGGTGCAGATCCCGATCAATATCAACGGGTGTACACGTGAAGTTGTATTTGCATCAGGATACCTACCGGGGGAAGATACTCGGGTCCCACCCGAGCTTGTCTACAAACTGCTGGAGTACTGTGAAAGGAAGAAAAACCTCTAATACTTGGATGTGACGCCAATGCGCATAACGAGGTATGGGGCAGCACAGACACCAACAAGCGTGGTGAGTACCTTCTTGAATTTTTCATTAGTAATAAATTAGAAATTCTCAATGTGGGTAACACACCCACTTTCGTAACTAGCGTACGGAAAGAAGTCTTAGACATAACCTTAGGAAATACCTGCGGGTTTACTCTTGTTAAGAATTGGATAGTATCCAACGAACCATCTATGTCCGATCATAGGATACTACGATTTGACATAGAGGGTTTGCAATAAACGCAAAGAACTTTAAGGAATCCGAGGAAAACAAACTGGGAAAAATATCTAAGCAATTTGAATGCAAACCTAAGGCAACTAGAATTAGGCGACTGCATCAGAAACGAAATACAATTAGAAACTACGGTAGAAAGTCTCAATAAAGCAATTATTGATTCATACGAAGACAGCTGTCCAATATGCAAGGTAAGCTCTACCAAGGACGTACCTTGGTGGAACAATGATCTAAATAACTAAGAACTGAGGTTCGTAGGCTATCTAATAGATCAAAATTTACCGGGGATTGGACTGAATACAGAAGGACTCTAACACTCTACAACAAATAGATTAGAGAGGCAAATCGCACAAGTTTCAGAAATTTTTGCGAAAGCATTGAGCACAGCACTGAGGCTTCAAAACTCTATAAATTGATTGCCAAAGGCCGTAGTATATCATCCACCAACCTTACAAAAGAGGAAGGTTTCTTCACCGAAATTGAATAAGAGAGAGTAGAATTACTTCTTGATACACACTTCCCAGGATCTTCCACATATGTGGCAGCAGGGACAGAATATACTGAAAATCTGGGAAGAATAAGCAGGAATGAATGGGTCATAGCAAGCGAAATTTGCACGGAACCGAGGATTAGGCAGTTAACACATTTAAACCATTGAAATCACCTGGGGTAGACGGAATTTTTCCTGCCCTACTCCAGAAGGGTATAGAGCAGCTATTAGGTCCATTGACGAGAATAGCAAGAAGGAGTATAGCGCTAGGTTACATTCCTAAGATTTGGAGAAGGGCAAAGGTGGTATTTTTGCCGAAGGTAGGTAAGAGGGACTCCCTCCATCCGAAATCCTTCAGGCCAATCTGCCTGACATCCTTTGCTCTAAAAACTGTAGAGAAGGTAGTAGACAACTACAACCGGACCACGGTTTTAATACGAAACCCGCTGCACTCCTGTTAGCATGCATATAGAGCAGGGCATTCTAAAACTGCACTATACCAACTGACGAACTTACTGAAGGATAGCTTAGGAAAGACGCAAACGGCGCTATGCGCCTTCCTAGACATTGAAGGTGCTTTTGACAATACTTCACATGACGCTATCAGAAAAGCTCTTACAAGAAGAGGGGTTGACAATACTCTAGCTTCTTGGATGAGCAATATGCTTCATACCAGGAAGGTAGAAATTCCAACTAGTACAGGAAGTATAATCGCTAACACCACACGGGGTTGCCCACAAGAAGGTGTGCTATCACCACTTATGTGCAGTATAGTAGTAGTAGACGAGCATAACTTGAAAACAATGGTCTGTCATTTCAGGGCTATGCGGACGACATAGTCATCATCTATAGAGGCAAATTTGAGGATACTCTATGTGATAGAATTCAGCTAGGACTTAAACTAACGAAGAGATGGTGCGCCAAGGTTGGGCTGAATATTAATCCTGCAAAAACAACGTTAGTACCATTCACAAGAAAGTATAAACTGGCGCATCTTAAACCTATCCGTTTAGACGGTATAGAAATAGAACTTCAGAAAGAAACAAAATTCTTGGGTATCGTCTTAGACCAAAAATTACTGTGGAAAACTGAGTAAATTAAAAGCTATCAGTAAATTAAAAGCTATAAAGCTATCAAAACTTTCATGACGTGTAGAACTATTGCGGGCAAAAGTTGGGGCTGTACACCAAAAATCCTGCGATGGATATACAATTGTCAGCAAATGATAACCTATGGGGCATTAGTCTGGGAAAACTGCACAAATCAGCAGACAGTAACTAACACTCTTAGCAAGATACAAAGACTTGCATGTGTATGTATTACGGGAGCTATGCGAACATGTCCAACGGCATCAATGGAGGTACTCTTGGATCTCACTGCTCTTCATATTTATATCCAGTACCAAGCGAGGAGGTCGATGTTGAGGCTGGCTGGAAACAATACCGGCACAGGTAGTTATCTTAATCTAAGGTAGACAGAACTTCTCGTTAAGCAACTTCCTGAAATCTCAATGCCAAAGAACTCCATACTCCCAACGTTCAGCTTTAAGAAACATTTTAAAACTGAACTTAGTAAAAAAAAGATTGGGAACGTATATCAGAAACATACAAGGTAGACCAGTACATGATGACATGGTACACTGACGGCTCACTCACTGATGATGGAGCCTGGGCGGGTGTATTTGGACCACGGAAAAGATACTCTGAACACCTCTATTTTTCAAGCGAAAGTATACGCGATAGATAGATGTGAGCACTTTAACCTCGAACGAAACTATCGGAACCGCAGAATAGCAATACTGACTGACAGCCAGGCAGCTACCAAAGCACTTAAATCTTACCAAGTTACATCAAAACTGGTGATGGAGTGCATTGATAAGCTGAACATCCTAGGCCAACTCAATCTGGTGTGGATTCTATGGATTCCGGGGCATGTAGAGATTAAGGGAAACGAGATGGCAGACAAACTTGCCAGGAATGGAGCATCATCTCTATTTGTAGGACCCGAACCATTCTGTGGATTAGGATCGGGTAACATCTCCCATATTATCTGGGAAGAAGAGGATAGACAAAGAAGACTATACTGGGAAAAATTACCGGGGTTATCACATTCCAAATTAGCGCTAGAGACATACAACCCAAAACGCTACGAGGACTGTATGAATCTAACGAAGAACAACTTGAGAATCATTACGGGACTGCTAGCAGGATATTGTAGGTTGAATTATCACCTAACAAAACTGGGAATCTTCCCTGATGCTCTTTGTAGGTTCTGCAAGGAAGAGGACGAGACCGCACAACATGTGTTAGGGACTTGCCCCGCCCTGGTGCACAAGAGAAGGAAACACCTTGGCGTATTCATCATACTCGATGACGAACTCAGACTCTGTGTGGAGTAGGACCAATACTCCAACTCATCGAGGAAATTGGGCTAAGATAAAAACTCTAGGTCCAGGAATGGGCACAATAGATCTTATAGGTCGCAGTGCAACATCCCCGCAACGATAATAATAATCTGTTTGTGCCCTCCGTTACTAAATTTTATTCTAAATTATTAATTTATTCTTTTCTGAATTCAAACGGCAACCTCTTGGAGGTGAAAATCTCGCCAAACAAGCTGATGATGCCATTCCTATCCACTTCTCTATGCACCCATTCAGACCACACTCTACGCGCACTCCTCCGATAAAGAATTTAAATCCCTTGGTTGTTGTCCCTTCACAAATTAACCCAAAAAAATTCCTTCCACACCTTCCCCCTCCAATCCGCTGAAAGGCGATTCAGTTTATCTTTCAGCGTCGCCATTTCGATGAAGAACTGTTGACTGGAATTTCTGTTACTAAGAGTATTACTAACTTGTTTATCATCAGTATGACATTGTTCACTTTTTGTTTACAGGCATTTGAAATATGAATTTAATCAAAGAAAAAAAATTTTTGTTGTTTTGGAGATTTTCGCGTTGGTTATGTTTTAGCGATTTCAAATTCCGCTAATTGCTAGGCAAATTTTATAATTTTCTAAAGCAAACTGAACTTTTAAATGAATTGCATCTCCGTTTAAAAAAAATATTTAGGTTAACTATACGATAAATATCACATTCAAAATACTATGTTTGTAAAATTACAAAAATATATGATTTTCGCAAAATTTAATTGAAGTTAAAAAGGAAAAATTGCAATGAATTTTTTAAAAATAGCTTAGCCTGCTGGAAAAGAGAGTTTGACTTGCTTCTAGACTTAGACTCTTCTTTCAGGCATATAAGAATTTTTTTATAGGTACATTTTTGTGCTGCACTGTGTTATAAGTAAAATAATCCCAGAGACCGCGGCAGATATGACAGACGAGATTCCTGGAACATCCACACTCTTTCAATCCGACTACTGTAATTGAAGTAATAAGGGCCTCATCAGCAACACCTGTTCTCGGGACCAGTTCTGTAAAACCAATGGATGGTAGAACCGATCAAACTATAACGCTTTTGAAAGATAGCATTAAAATAATTTTCAAAAAGGTCTGCAATTAGCTCAAAATGAGTATTTTTAAAAATATCTAGAATTACAGCAAAAATTTGCAGAAAAACTTTCGAAAACAATTGCGGGACGAACAGAAACGTCAGACAGTAACGTCAAACTGATATTTTGTATTTTATATTTTAATTTTTTTTTTTACTTTTTATAACAAACTATAGTGATATTTGCAATATTATAAGTTAAGAAAAATTACTGTTCTAGATTTTAAGAAAAAACCTGAAGTGATATTTTTTTAGAATTATTTATAAATGAAGTCCTTTTAATAACATAAGGATTTTAAGTTTCATCTTTTTATAATTTAAGAAAAATGACTATTATAGATGTTTAGAAGAAAAACTGAAGCTATGTATTTTTTAGTGTTTAATGAGAAATACTAATAAATAAGTATATTTTATGGAATCTTTTTTATATTTAGGAAAAATTTTAAGAAAAGAAGCTAAAATGATACATTTCTAGAACCAATTACAAATATACAAATTTTTATTGTATTTTTAGTTTTATTTTAAATAAACTAGTTGTCAAGTACCCTATACGAATTATAACAAATTAAAATAATAAAATCATAAATTTTTTAATATAATTTATAGAATTCATGCATTTCATAAATATTAAAACACATCATTAAGAATACAAAACGAGTACAAGTCTGAACTCGGGTTAGACCGACTTCGAAATACCCTTTACATTTTCTTGTGCGTGCAATTTCAACAATGAGGATGTTTTCTTCATAAATCATCATTAGGAACATATTCACGGTAATTTTTGGTAGGGTACTTTGAAATGATTATATCGACCCCATTTCTTGGGTATGGCTTTCTAGTAGCAATATAACCACTAATATAAAATTTCGTCAAAAAATATTGTGTAGGTCAAAAGTTATAATAATATGTCAATAGTGCGCGTGGCTGTAAAAATAACACGCCCATTCTTTGTGTAGTGTTTAATGTTTCTACCCGCAACCTTCCTGTAAAATTTCGTTGAAAAACCTTTAATAGGAACCTAGTAATGATTTTTGGTTAATTGTGGGCGTGGCAATAGTAATAATCTGCCAATATTTGGAATGCTTGCTAGTACAAACCCAGTGCATACATCTACCAATTTTTTTCATATATCATCACTAGAAGCATAGATAGGGTAATTGTCTTTAAGTGGGGTCCCCAAAGTTCATTATATGGGAAGGAGGCGTATCCTTACTCTGATCGACCCCGAATCTTGTATGTGGCTTTATAGGGTCCATATACGTACCAATATAAAATTTCGTCCACAAATATTGTATAGGTCGCAAGTTATAATAATATGTCTGTAGATGTATGGCTGTAGAAATAACACGCCCATTTTTTGTGTGGTGTTTAATGTTAGTACCCGCAACATTCCTGTAAAATTTCGTTGAGAAATCTTTAATAGGAAAACAGTTATGATTTTTGATTAGTAGGACCCACATTTTCAATACTGCCAAATAATGTCAAGATTCCGTCATTTGGACCGAAGTTATAGTAATTTTAAAAAAGGTGAGAAAAGTTCCTTATATGGGAGGTAGGCATGGTTTTTGTCCAAATCGGCCCATATAGCTATCTTGTTCTGTATCTTTGTACAGCCTACACTTTTTCAAAATTTCATTAAGATAGCTCTAACGGTGTAAAAAAAAGAGGCCACAGACGGACAGACGGACAGACGGACAGACAAAATAAAAATTGCTTATAAAGTGATTCTGATCATATCTGTATATACGAGTATATGTCCATACCTACCACGGCTCCTTCTTGAAATTAATTGCAACCTCTCAAAAGCACAAAATTAGTATACCCTATTTGCCTTTTTTAAAGGTAAAGGGTATAAAGATGTTGGTTTCAACTGAGGCTTTAGGAAATAATTTATATTCTTTATTATTTAGTGAAGCAGAAAATCTTATAAATGTTCCTTATATAAAACTGTGTATTTTTCGCTGAGAATAACTTTAGTTTTGTGAAACAATTAGAAACATATTCAACATTAATAATTGCTGGTATTAGTGTGAATTTGTGAATTGATTATATATATTCTGTTATTGTCCAGCCGACATATCACATACATTATGTATTCTTATTTTTCCTGCTGAAGAAGAGGAGTCTCTTTCCAGCGAAATTACATCATTTAGGAACTGACATGAATCGTGTGACGTGTGTCGAACGGACGTATTTCAAATCGCTCCCCACAGTTTCCAAAATAGGCATATAATAGCCAATTAAAGTGAATTCAAACATTAACAGCAGAGATAGTGGCTATTTTATTGATCTTAGAGTGTATTGGTTTGACTTTATGGGCAGAGAAAACACAATTAGTTAATTTAAACAAAATTAAAACTTAGTGGATCAAAACAAAAAACAGTGACAATTTACATGAGCATTCGGCACTAACCGCCACAAGCGAGAGCTCGATGCCTCACCCCCGAGCGTCATACGCACGCAGAAATAGACTGTTACCTGTGTACCCCGTCTGCACTCATCGCCACAAGCGAGACCTCGATGACTCACCCCCGAGCGTCATACGCATGCAGAATCAGAGTGTAACCTGTGTACCCCGTCTGCACTCATCGCCACAAGCGAGATCTCGATGACTCACCCCCGAGCGTCATACGCATGCAGAAACAGACAGTAACCTGTGAACCCCGTCTGCACTCACCGCCACAAGCGAGACCTCGTTGACTCACCTGTCATACGCATGCAGTAAGCCGTTTATACCATCGAACCTCATTACGCCCACACCAGTAAAAGTAATAAACGAACAAAAGCAAAACAGCACCTCTCTTTGCACCGCCAAAAAATTGAGCGCAGATGCCTCTCCACAAAAAAATTAGACTCGATGCACAAAATATGCTTAAAAATTCACAGCTCTCTTGGAGTGTACAATGTGTCTCTCCAAATTTAATCGCATCACCAGCAATACAAAATAAGCACAATAAAGATTCTGCTACATGCATATATAAGCAACAATAGCTAACCAATGTTGCAAATAAAATATTAGAAATACAGAAACCAAACCAAAAGCAATTACACAAACAGGGGTTGATCGATATATAACAACAAAACCAAAACGCAGCCCGCTTGCCAAGGCATAAACGACGAAATTTGTTAAATCAAATACAGACACCCTGACAGCAAACGTTTTGCTCTATTAACCGATAATGCTGAGTCTGAACCAAAAAAAAACTATTGCTATTGGCAGCTTAATTGATAAAAATAATTTTCATGTTATTCCGTAGCTAAAGGGTAAAACACAGGAAACAAAACTACAAATTTAGTCAGAAAAGAACTATGGTACAGTTGTTTATTATTATTAAACATTACTTTAAAACAAAATGAAACCCACCCCATTTACAACCTACGATATTTAATGCATCATAGAATAACAGTCGAGGAGCCTCACAAGCGAAAAGGCCCTATACAATGCACAAACTGTTAGGAGTATGGTCCCTCAAAATCTGACTGCACCCTACTCACTGTATGGGTTGTGTGTGGTGACTTTCATCCAACAACCGAATTCAAGCTGAACGGAAGTGAGAAAGTTCAAAAAAATGCAGCAATTGTGGGGCTAATGACACTGCCAGTTACAGAGGCTTCCCGATATATACACAATTAAAAACCAGTAAGAATCAAACTGCTAATACAGTTGGTACCCAAAAATATAGTGCTGTACCTAACTACACAAACCATATTGGAACCAGCACAGAAAACATCTCTTCATCCTCTAACTATGCGAATGTACTAAAAAGCGGCATTTCAGACAAATCGGGTAATGCTATGCAGCCTCAAAACTTAGAAACATTTATATTTAACTTGTCCCAGTACATTACTATCTTTATGTCGTCGATGTAATCCATGATTCAAGAACATGTACTCGTACATAACCAAAACTTGCTTATGAAAACTCTACTATCTCAAAAATGAAATGTTGTAAAAATATGTGTATGAAATGCTAAAAGCATTAACCAAAACAAAATTGAAATAAAACATTTTCTAGACAGTAACAGCATATACATCATGATTATCTCGGAAACTCATTTAACTGCAAAATATAACTTCAAACTAGCAGACTACAGTTTTTAGTCAACAAACTACTAAGGTAAAGGGCATGGTGTTACGGGAATACTTATTAAGGCTCCATTAAAGCTTTACTTTCTAGAAATCTATGCCAAACAAAACATCCAATCTACTTCCATCTCTTTACAGTGTTGGAGTGAGAGATTAGTAACTTCATCAGTTTATTTCCCACCTAGGTTTTCTACTTCTACAACCGATTTTTTAACTTTCTTTAAATCGCTCGGGAACCAATTTCTCTCAGCCGGAGACTTCAACTCCAAGCATAAGTACTGGGGTTCACGGTTATTTAACCCTAAAGGCAAGCAATTATTTAATACGCTCATAGACTCTCAAAATGGTCTAGACTTTATATCATCTGGAAAACCCACATACTGGTCCACAGATCAAAGAAAAATTCCCGATCCTATTGACTTTGGCATGACCACAAATATAGAAAGGTCTTTGTTGGACACAGAGTCCTATTTCGTCATCTCATCCGTACAATCCCCGGTAATAATATATTTTTAAAAAAACTAGAATTCATTGGAAAAACAATAAAATTTACATCCAAGAAAACAAACTGGCTCAAATATCGTAAATAATAACGTGTGCGTTAATACAAAACTCAAGAGTAAGGAGGATATTGAATCGTCGACGCAGGCTTTTGGATCGATAATAAATGCAGCTGCCATGCCCGAACAAAACTCAACTAAAGCCAATACGACACACACTACATCGCAGCACGTAGAATGCCTCGTTATGGAAAATAGGATATTAAGGCGTGAGTGGCACTAAAGGTGAAACTAAAATTAGTCCAAACTCAGCTGAAAGACTCTTCGCGAAGAAAAGGAAGAAAGTCTAAATATATATCTGGAAGATTTGGCTCCTCTCAAAGTCACTAATTATGCTCTCTGGAAAGCCACAAAAATGGTTAAAACACCGATGGATAGTGAATCACCTCTAGGACAAAGCTATGGTACTTGGGCAAAAACAGAAAATTGCAACAACGACGCCAGCGGTTCCTTTTAAACCAAAAGAAGTCAAACGCCTGTGTACAACGAGTCTCAACCCAAAAAATGCACCTGGATGTGAATCAATTACCAACAAAGAGATAAGTGAATTGCCGCAAATAGCTCACATGCATCTTACACATATTTTTAATACAACTCTCTGTCTGGGCCACTTTCCTAGAACATGGAAAATATCCCAAATAATAATGATTCCAAAACCAGGAAAAGACCCTTCTCTAGTATCTTCATATCGGCCCATAAGTCTCCTGCCAGCCCTCTCTAAATTACTCGAGCGGTTATTTCTGGAAAAACTAAGATCAAAGCTCAATTCAATCATCAATTTGGGTTTCGGAAGCATCATAGAACTATCGAGCAAGTGCACCGCATTGCTTCTAAAATACGACGAGCATTCGAACAAAGGATATTCTGCTCAAGAATATTCCTAGATGTCGCACAGACCTTTGACAAGAATTAGAACGTTTCTGCCGAGCAATTCGCACAGGCTTCTGGAGTTTAACAAATCGGAAATTCAGAGTTAAATATAAAGAATTTCTAACACCGGACTTTGAAATTGGCTGGATTTCCACAAGGTAGTGTGCTTGGCCCGATTAGCGCATCAAGGTAAACGAGCATAAAAGTGCACATGTGACATTTACCATCAACCCCCGGTCTTGCCCGGCAGTCTCCTTAAATGGCATTGAAATCCCGAAAGCATCAAAGATCAAATACTTAGGAGTGCATTTCGACCGTCGGCTCACTTTGAGAAAGCATATGGGAGCGAAGAAAATGCTAATGAAACTCAGGGCAAGCTACTTGTACTGGCTTATCAACAAAATATCAGCTAAGACTATAATATAAAGTGCTTATATACAAGGCTTTAATTAAGCCAATTTGGACTTTCGGTGTCCAGATTTGGGCACTACTACTGCGTCAAATTTATAAATAATCCAAAGGGCTCAATCCAAAATTTTGAGAACCGTCACCGGCGCTCCATGGTTCATCAGAATACATGGAGCGTCACCGCGACCTGAATATATCACCGGTTGAAAGAGCACTCGTAGACTTAACAACGAAATATAAAATCAAATCAAGTAGCAAGGAATCTGCTTCAAGGGATGTATACATCTCGTCTTAAAAGACCACTACTTTAATATAATAATAGGACACAAATAATGGAGCTCATATCGCTTTATGAGTAAATTCCATTGCTCTACAAGACGAAATCCGAAGAATATAAGGATCGTATAAAATAATCGACTGTTTTGGAGAGCATTACTTCGCAGTTGAGGCTACTAAGACCAAAAGTAACTGTATACGAAGTGAAAAGTAACATTAAAACCATAAGAAACCAATACATACGGGAAAAAAATACCATTTTAAAATCAAAAAAAGTGGCGCAGGCATAGAAGAAGTGCATGAATCGCAATTATGGTTTTTCGAGTTTACTGCTGCTACTACCTCTTATTCAAATATTTCTCAGATGAGTGGAAGAAAATGAAGATAAAATAAATTATTCTAATAGTTATGTATTTTGATTTAGCCTAGTACAAGAACTTCTCCGGAAAGTTCGGAAGCTACACTCGTGCTCGATGAGAATGATATTTTGCCAAGCTAGGTTGGCGCAAAACGTAATAGATCCAGCTTAGAGATGCAAATTGGCAAATTAATTAAAATTGCGGAAGAACTGATGGGAAGTATTCGTTTGAGGAGGTCACAGACTCAAAAAGAGCAAGAAAAACGCTCTCCGCAATTTAGGGAAAATAGCGGAAACCGAACTAGGACTACCAGACTATCTGTTTCTTGAAGCAAAATGTTAAATAATGGGCACTATTCAAGAAACACAAAGAGAGCATTTTCGACTCCGGACTTCTCAAAATAAATATGATCCACTGTCAGTTTCTATGTCTGATATACCACAGTCATCCACATCTCGGTTATCTTTTGGCTCGTCTTCATCACCGGGTCCTAACCGATTGAGTCCCAAATTGGCCAAAGGCGTATCTGAAAACAGATGCACTTCAGGATTTAAAAAGCAAAAAACACAGACGTCCATATCAGAAAATGTGCAGTCAATGTGTTGAGGACCGTGTTCGTTGGTGTCCTCGGGGAGCGTCCTCTTGCTGCCTGTCCTGGGAGCGCGTGTACCTGCAAACTTAAAATCATTCTTGTTAAATAAAACACTACGTCACTCATTTACGTTAAAACATCAAGCAGATTTATTCTTAATATCAAAATTCTTATATACTATTTACAAAAAACACTTTCAGTCTGCGTACTGACCTTTCTGGTGTTCCAGTTTCACACCTGTTAAGTGGTGTCAGTTGGTCAAGCCAACTGACCTACTGTAAAAGTGTCGACGGTGCATTCTAAATTTCAATGCCCTTCGTCGACTCGACTGCGAAACTGTAACACCCTAAAAGTTTACATAATCATTATTACATAAATTCTGGTTACTTATAATACTTGCACCCTACAAATATGTGCTTTCTTACTTAACTCAATTTCTCAAAGCTAACCCCACCAAATGTGTAGTATCTGTTAGGAGTCGGTGCTGTGAGGCACAACATCTCTCCTTTCTAGTTAGTGCAACTAACTTCCATTAAATCTTTACAATATTGTGAGGACCAAAATTTAAAAATATAAATTTTGCCTCACAACAAAACCAACGAGCGCCGTTTAGGAACCTTTATACACACACACGCCATGAGTAACAAACCCAAGTATGGCATTTAAGAAAATAGCAAAAGCCTTCACGGCTAATGCAACGCAACATTGAATTAATTCCAACTTAAAGAGACACCGACATATGGATTATTACAACAAATACAAGCAAAGCCCAGAAGTGGAGTACCCAGTAGGAACCGAGCTTGCCGAATACGTTCGTTCACTAAAGAATATATCAACGACATGTAGAAACGAATACAAAACACAAAAGTAGCACGACAGAACGATCGCTACGCATGCCACCAGTACGGACAAAGCACAAAGAGGAAAAGAAGAAAATTATACATAAAATAATTGAGTGATGGACAACGCTGCAAAGGTGAACGAAGGGCAATTGTCCACAATAACAAAACACTATTGAAGGTTGCCAAAGGACAAATGAATAGGACAACAACAAACAGAAGAACAAAAACAAAGCGATGAAAGTGATGAAAGGACAAATACTCAGGACAGCAAAAAACAGAAGAACAACAACAAAGCGGCGAAGGTGATCAAAGGACAAACCACTACAACAACAACGAGCCTGGCTTAGCAACAAGCGACGCCGACCAACGGGAGTGGAACTTCAAACAACGGCCCGCCAACAACACTATATACTGGCAGTGGTGGTCGTTTAAGACTATATAAGCCGTGTCGTTCGAGGAGTAGCTCCCTTTTGCTGCATACCGCCGACGACATCAGACCTGCTCTTTTTTTGCTACATACCGCCGACGACATCAGACCTGCTCTTCTGCTGCATTCCGACAACGAGTTCAGACCTCTCGTGTACTCCAAACCGCCGAATATATCAGAGCTTCTTTTGATACATACCGCCGACTGGACAAGACTTATTCTACTAGACACATACGCTACGAACTCAGTGAGAACATCTGGTTTTCAATCGTTTTCTCACTGAGACACAAACGATATAGAGACTTAGAGACTTAGTGAGAACATCTGGTTTTCAATCGTTTTCTCACTAAGTAACATACGCTACGAGAACTTGAGGACTTAGCGAGAACATCTGGTTTTCAATCGTTTTCTCGCCAAGACCCATACGCTACCAGAACTTAAAGCCTCAGCGAGAACATCTGGTTTTCAATCGGTTTCTAACTGAGGCACATAGATCTGCAACGTGACAGTTCGCCTATAGGGACAAGGACAACAAAATAAAACCTTAGCTAGGCACGCGAAGAATACTACCCCAAGTGATAGACCTAAGAACAATTCAATAGTATTGTAAGGACTAACTAAGTCCATAGTAGTAAACTTTATTAATATATTTTAAATAAATAAAGAAATTTAAACTATAATATCCTGGTGGAATTCAATATATAAATTTTCTGTACACGACACCTGGAAGCCGCTGAGTCTACCGCAGCTATAGAAAGAGCAGTCGTCACGGGGGGCCCCGCACAGGGACTCTCAGAATAAGCAGAGTAAATAGAAAAAAGGTAGATTATCCAACTCAGGCCCCATCACCAGAGTCTGACACAGGATGGGAAAGACGAGTAGGGTGTACACCGTGCGAAAAGACCAACTGGTAGTCTGTTGTGTCGAGTTTGGCCTAGAGGCCACGGGCACTGTGGAAGAGCTACGAAAGAGGCTTCCGGAGTTCATCACCGACACAGAGATGACTCTAGACCAGAAGGTTCAGCAGAGCTACAGGCCCGACTCACGAGGAGTTTGTCGCCTGGACCCAGTTCACACTTGAGAGCTAGCCCCAGCGCAGAGCGACCTATAAGTCCCGGAGCATCGACAGCTACGAAGACATCTACGCTATGGGCAGCCGGAAATGTTCCAGCTGTATATGATACCGCGTTCCAGACAGTAGTCCCCGAAGTCTCGCGAAGCGGGGTTGCCATCTACTCGGCAGTCATCGACCACGTTAGGAAATGGTCCTTAAAATATGATGGAGGGCATGACCCGATAGCTTTCATAGAGCGAGTAGAAGAATTATCGGAAGACTATGGACTAAACAAGCACATGCTGCCTCGAACTATGCCAGAACTCCTAAAGGAGCGTGCTCTGCTCTGGTATAGAAACAACAACCGAGCATGGGTCGATTGGGTGCTATTCCAAAAGGACTTCTTAAAGTTTTTCCTACCCACCAGGTACTTCGAAAAGCTGGAGGGTGAAATTCGCCAACGACGGCAAAACCCACGTGAACACTTCAAACCGTACGTGGTAGAACTTCAAAGCCTGATGCGTCACACAGGATTCACGGAGGCCCAGAAATTAGAACGAATCTTTCGCAACAGCCTGGAGGAATACCAGTGGTATGTCCGGCGAAAGGATTTCGATACGCTGGAAGAACTGGTGGAAGTGGCGGAAGACCTCGAGGGTATACGTGGTGACAGCGAAACTTCACGAGCAGCACCACCACGACCAGCACCAGCACGACCATCACCACCGCGACCACCACCAACACGCCAAGAGATACAACCATGGGTCGAGAGCATGTACCCACGCGAAACGAAGAACCGACAAGTAGCACTGGCCAACTGTACCAACAATGTATTACCTATAAATCCACGAACAGCATGCAGACGATGTGGTCAGTCAGACTACATAGCGCGACACTGCCGCAATGCCCAAGTACTTTCCTGTTGGGAGTGCGGAAAGAGAGGTACTAGAACAGTTGAATGCTGTAGGACGGTAGGGGGAAACGAGCGGGGCTGCCGCCAGCCACAGGAAAAACTCTTGAAGAACACCAGAAAAATCTTGCCGAAGTCTTCAGGCGATTGCGAGAAGCAAATTTACAACTCAATCGAGAGAAGTGCGCTTTTTTCCGCAGCCAGATCAAAAATCTCGGCCACATAGTCAGCGAGAATGGTATCCACACGGACCCTGATAAGATGGCGGCTATTCGGGAATTAAAACCACCACAAAATATACGAGAGCTACGACGGTGCCTAGGCATTGCATCTTGGTACCGACGCTTCGTACCTGATTTTGCTAAAACCACACACCCCCTGACAGCACTACTAAAGAAGGGTAAGCACTTCAAGTGGACCGAAGACCAACAAACAGCGTTCGAGCAGTTAAAGCAACAACTAACAGAGGCCCCAATCCTCACCTGTACTGACTTCACGCAAAGATTTATATTACAGACGGACGCTAGTGACTATGGTTTGGGTGCTGTACTTACCCAAGAAATCGAAGGAACAGAGCGGGTAATAGCATACGCCAGCCGACACTTAAATGGAGCGGAGCAGAATTATTCACCAACGAAAAAAGAGTGCTTAGCCATAGTGTGGGGTATAAGAAAGATGCGGCCATATCTCGAGGGCTACCGGTTCACCGTGATTACAAACCATCTGTCGTTAAAATGGTTAAATTCTATTGAGAGTCCTTCGGGACGCATAGCCAGGTGGGCACTGGAACTGCAACAGCAAGGTGCAATACAGGCGGCGAAAACTCAACGTGTTGGCAGACGCACTCTCGAGACAGCCGAACCTGCACGCGGTGTGAAAGTACACGAAGAACATGAGCAGAACTGCAACTGGTGGAAGAAACGTAAGGCGGAAGTGATGGCGGAGCCCATGAAATACGCGGAATATGCCATCGAAGATGGACAACTCTACAGACATATACCAAATCGAGCAGGCGATGAAGACTACACTCCATGGAAGTTATGCGTTCCCAGACCATTGAGGGAACGCATTCTAAGAGAAAACCACGATGCACCGACAGCAGGACATCTGGGTATCCGGAAAACTATCGCCCGGATAGCCAATAGGTACAATTGGCCAGGTTTCTTCAGGGATACTAGCCGATATGTACGCCAGTGTAAACTTTGTCAAGGGTACAAAAGCAGCCAACAGCAGCCTGCGGGGAAAATGCTAACCTAAATACCCGATGAACCATGGGCAATTCTCTGCGCAGATTTTGTGGGACCACTGCCTCGTTCCACGCATGGGATCACCATGATGGTGGTGTTTTGTGATAAATTCACAAAATGGACAGAAATGGTACCACTCCGGAAAGCCACTACTGAGACTTTACAACGGGCCTTCCGGGAACGCATCATTGCACGCTTTGGGGTCCCAAAGATTCTAGTCACAGATAATTGATCCCAGTTCAGGAGCAAAACGTTTAGCAAGTTCACGCAGCACTACGGTATACGACATCAATTCACTGCACCTTACACGCCTCAAGAGAGCGCGGTTGAGCGCACAAATCGTACAGTGAAGACGATGATATCGCAGTTTGCCAACAAGCAACAACGAAAAAGGGACGATCTACTACCGAAATTAACGCTGGCAATAAAAACAAGTGTCTCGGAAACTAAGGGATATAGCCCCGCGTACCTAGTACAAGGACGGGAACCACGTTTGCCAAGAGCCATGTACGACGAAGTCACCATAGGAACTGGACAACTAACCAGAAGTCTCGATGAGCGAACGGCACAACTAAAGGAAATTTACACCCTCGTTAGACGCAATTTGGAACCAGCTGCACAGGATCAGGGTAGACATTACAATTTACGACATAGAGCATGGAAACCTAATATTGGGCAGATGGTATTAGTCAAGCCGCACCACCTGTCCAAAGCCACGGATCATTTCGCAGCTAAGTTGGCGTCACGCTACGATGGCCCATATAGAGTAGAAAATTTCCGTTCTCCTGTAATAGAGACGTTAGCACAGCAGGGAGGTAGACGAAAAAAAACTGCCCACATAAGTGAACTAAACCCGTACTGTACACCTGACACCAACGAAGGTCAAATTACCCTTCCACGAAGGTCAGGGAATGGGGAAAATTAATACAAGAAAACTGATAAAAGAACACGTTGACAAAGAACGAGGGAGAAGCCGAGAAAACAACAAACTACCGTTTCCCGAAAAAAAAAGTTTCGCGTATAAAGCTCGCAGCCACACAGCCAAGATCCTCTTTGAGAAACTAGCTGGAAACAAGTAAGTATCTAGTCAAAGTTTAAAAAATCCAAGATGAACAATGCAAAAATGGCCTACACAAAATTAACACGTGTCAACATTGAGACACCATGGACCAAGGAACTGCCTACACTGGAGATAAGTTCAGGAGATGAGGACGAATACCAACAAGAGGAAATACTCCTGGTGTACCCAACCGGCGTAGGAGGATTGGGCATCCGCAAAAACGACGTCGCACGCCTACAGGAGGGCCAGTTGCTGAATGATATAATCATAGATTTTTACCTCAAGTGGATTCGACATAACCTCATTCCCCGCAGTCAACAGGAAAAATTGTATATATTTAGCACACACTTCTTTTCGTCGCTTACGAAAGTGCCTGACACGCCCGAAAAACAACATCAACGTGTCAGACGATGGACCAAAGACGACAATATTTTCCAGAAAGACTTCATAATGAAATCTATCCACCAAAATCCACTGGTACCTCATCATCATATGTTTCCCTACAATGTTGCTACAATTTTAATTTTCGACTCCATGGTAAAGAGATCCTACACACGTGAAGCAGAAGCAGTTCGTCAATACCTGCAGGAGGAATTCAGGGCGAAAATTGGAGGAATGCCACCTGCCACATTCGATGGTAACAACATACCGGTTTATGTCCCAAAGACGCACCAACAACATAACCAGACGGACAGTGGTGTGTTTACCTTGCAAAATGCGGAGAGTTTCTTTACCAAGCCATAGGCAGCGACAAGTGGAGATCAGCCGATCTAAACAAATGGTACACAGATGATACGATCCGGCAGAAGAGACGAGAGATAATCCATATCCTCAAGCAACTGTGTCTAAATAAGCCTACCGACTCCCGGTTAAAATCAGAATCCACTCCAGCAAGGCGAAACTCTTCAGGCACCGACGACACCTCTGATGGGAACTGGAAGAGGCAGAAGACGACACCAGCTACACCGAAGACAACAGACGAATGCACGGCCTACACCCCAGAAACGCGATGGTCCGAGATAGTTTTTGAGAGCAACGCCGGTCTAGATGGAACCAAAGCTACACAACTGCCACCAAGCCTGGTGCAGGCACTAAAGGCCCACACACCGAGGAAATATGGCAGAGTCCGCTTCAATATACCACCATATCGTATAGTACGCATACGGGAGAGGACCACCATATACATCCACCGGAAAGTGGAGAGGGCGTGTGAGGACCAAAATTTACAAATATAAATTTTGCCTCACAACAAAACCAACGAGCGCCGTTTAGGAACCTTTATACACACACACGCCATAAGTAACAAACCCTCGTTCACTAAAGAATATATCAACGACATGTAGAAAGGAATACAAAACACAAAAGTAGCACGACTGAACGATCGCTACGCATGCCACCAGTACGGACAAAGCACAAAGAGGAAAAGAAGAAAATTATACATAAAATAATTGAGTGATGGACAACGCTGCAAAGGTGAACGAAGGGCAAATGTCCACAATAACAAAACACTATTGAAGGTTGCCAAAGGACAAATGATCAGGACAACAACAAACAGAAGAACAACAACAAAACGATGAAGGTGATCAAAGGACAAATACTGAGGACAGCAACAAACAAAAGAACAAAAACAAAGCGGCGAAGGTGCTCAAAGGACAAACCACTACAACAACAACGAGCCTGGCTTAGCAACAAGCGACGCCGACCAACGGGAGTGGAACTTCAAACAACGGCCCGCCAACAACACTATATACTGGCAGTGGTGGTCGTTTAAGACTATATAAGCCGTGTCGTTCGAGGAGTAGCTCCCTTTTGCTGCATACCGCCGACGACATCAGACCTGCTCTTTTTTTGCTACATACCGCCGACGACATCAGACCTGCTCTTCTGCTGCATTCCGACAACGAGTTCAGACCTCTCGTGTACTCCAAACCGCCGAATATATCAGAGCTTCTTTTGATACATACCGCCGACTGGACAAGACTTATTCTACTAGACACATACGCTACGAACTCAGTGAGAACATCTGGTTTTCAATCGTTTTCTCACTGAGACACAAACGATACAGAGACTTAGAGACTTAGTGAGAACATCTGGTTTTCAATCGTTTTCTCACTAAGTAACATACGCTACGAGAACTTGAGGACTTAGCGAGAACATCTGGTTTTCAATCGTTCTCTCGCTAAGACCCATACGCTACCAGAACTTAAAGCCTCAGTGAGAACATCTGGTTTTCAATCGGTTCCTATCTGAGGCACATAGATCTGCAACGTGACAGTTCGCCTATAGGGACAAGGACAACAAAATAAAACCTTAGCTAGGCACGCGAAGAGTACTACCCCAAGTGATAGACCTAAGAACAATTCAATAGTTTTGTAAGGACTAACTAAGTCCATAGTAGTAAACTTTATTAATATATTTTAAATAAATAAAGAAATTTAAACTATAATATCCTGGTGGAATTCAATATATAAATTTTCTGTACACGAAGCCGCTGAGTCTACCCCAGCTATAGAAAGAGGAGTCGTTACAATATCTTTCTTGCGGTGCAAACAATTATGTGCATCGGTTTAACTCTATAGTACATACATATAATTTGTTTTATATTTTCTTAAAATCGCCTTATTTGGGTTCTATCACGGTTTTTTTTCTTTTTTATTCTTTTCTTTTCCATATATATATTTTTTTCCTCTAACTTTTGTTTTCTTTTGTAGTTTTTTTTTAATTTGTTTTTGTTTTTTTTATTTTTATATATATATTTTTTTTTTATATTCCCGTTTTTATAATTTGGTCTTTCATTGACTCTTTTCTCATTGGCGTATATACAAACATCTATACAATAACACAATTCTATTCTATACCTAAAATCTTATATTATACCGCGACCTCTGCTACCTGCTGGTCTAGTTGACGACCGTCGTTGTTGGAGTGAAGTCCAATATGATATTCTAGGCTGGCGATCTTGTTTACCATTAAAACTTCGGTTGTAGTGGCCTTCTTCTTCTGATTTATATATCGTGCCCCAACGAATAGGTGGTACTGCCCCTTCTTATTATATTCAGCTTGTAAAATTTATTTATTTATTTTTTTTTTATCTCCATTTAATTAACTACAATCTGTCCAGCTGGACATTCAGTACTACTTATATTATATTTGGTTATAAACATGTGTATGAATTTTCACTAGCCTTCTATACATTAAGTACATTAATTTAACAAAGTTAGATTTCATATATATAATTTCATTCATTCCTTATTATTATTATTATTATTATTATTTTTTATTTCTTTCATTTTTTTTATATGTAATCTTATTTTTTAATTTTTAATTCTAATTTAATCTTAGGGGTAAATCTGAATGTTAAGTCCGATGGTTCATATTTTTTAAGTCTTCGCGCGCTGGTATCGCTGGTTATCAATTCTACCGCCAAGTTGTTAGGATGGACTCTAAGACGTTTGGGATATGAGTGGCTATATTTCATGATTTCATCATTTACTTTTGGGATGTCTAGATCGCGATGAATGATGTCGTTGCTGACATACCAAGGTGCATTAGCACACAGTCGTATGAATTTTGATTGGAATCGTTGTAGGATGTCCAGGTTTGACTTGGATGCTGATCCCCAAATTTGAATACCATAAGTCCATATGGGCTTCAGAATTACCTTATATATCAGGACTTTATTTCCAAGTGTTAGGGCTGACCTTCGTCCAAGTATCCAAAATAATGACCTATGGAGAAGATGTGACAGCGCCACGTGAGCCGGCGATCCAGGTGCACCCCAAGGTATTTTGCATGGTCTGCTTGTGGCAATTGGGAGTTACTTAGTGTCACTGGAGGGCAAGAACCTGCACGTAGGGTAAAAGTCGTTTGCACTGATTTTATTGCATTTGCTTTTATTCGCCACTTGTCTAGCCATAATTCAATTTGATTCAGGTTCTCCTGCAAATGCTTCGAGGCTAACACGTGGTTTTTGTTGCTGGCCATTACAACAATATCATCTGCAAAAGTTGCGGTATATGTGGTATCAGTCAGAAGCAGGTCAGCCGTGAATAGTGTGTAGAGCATAGGTCCCAACGCTCTCTTGTGGAACACCAGCTTTGATTAGATAGAGGGAAGTTACGTCGCTGTTAACTTTGACCATGAAGAATCTGCTTTCTAAGTAGGACTTTAATATGGCAAAGTAGTGATAGGGTAAATGCATTTTCAATTTGTACAGTAACCCTTGGTGCCACACCTTGTAGAATGCTTGGGTGATATCCAGGAATGCAGCTGAACTGTATTCTCTATTTTCTAGTGCATTCCGTGCAAATGCATATACTCGATTTATTTGTTCTATCGTAGCATGATGCTTTCGGAATCCAAATTGATGGGAAGGTATAAGTTGTTTTGACTCGATGATTGGGAGGAGTCGCTTCAAAAGAAGTTTCTCAAACATTTTGGAAAGTATCGGAAGCAAGCTAATTGGTCTATATGAAGTGACCACTTCTGCCGGTTTCCCAGGTTTGGGAACAAGGATAATTTGAGCCACTTTCCATTGGCTTGGGAAGTGGTCACATCGGATAATCGCATTGAATAGTTGTGCAATGAATTTATAGCCGCAATCTGGTAGCTCCTTTAGGATTCTGCTCGTAATAAGGTCATACCCCGGTGGATCTTTGCTTGAAAACGGCGCAAATACTTCTAATAAATAAAGAGCAAATGACTGTCCTTTTTCCTTGTCAGATCTGGCCCATCCGCCATCTTTCGTTTTAATAGGTGGTACATGTGATGTTGGTGGATTTTTTTTGTAGCTTTCCATAGAGAATAACCTGAAGCCTGTGAAAGTGATAAGCTGCTGAGATAGCTTTGCATTTCTGAATTTTTTTTACCGTAGGGCGTTTTTGAGTTGCTTTGTAGCACAATTGAACCGGTTTTTGTCATAGGGGCTTCTGGTCATTTGCAAAATTCGACGCAGTCTCTTCTTTTCTTTTAGTTGCTCCTTTACAACCTGGCTTACATCACGATGATTACTTATACAGCTGGGCTCCAATGTGATGTCCATGCAGCATGCTGAATGGTTGAATTCAAAAGTTCTACTGCATCGTCTATATTGGTTTTGTTTTTGATGTCCATGCAGCATGCTGAATGGTTGAATTCAAAAGTTCTACTGCATCGTCTATATTGGTTTTGTTTTTTAAAGGAATATTGGTGACTAGAGTCTCGATAATGCTTTGTCTAAACAACTCCCAATTTGCGCTTTTGTTGTGCAGACAGATTGTCCTTGCTCTGATCTGAACCTCACAACTAATTGATAGAACTATCGGTGAGTGATCTGATGACAGGTCCAGGCACGATTCCAAGGAAGTGTTTGTTGTTGGTACACTTTTGGATACAAAAAAGTCGATAACGTCTGGAACCTTGTTACTGTCCGTTGGCCAGTAGGTTGGCTCACCCGTTGATAGGTGGGACAAGCTGTTTTGTTGCATAGCTTTATATAGATTACGGCCTCTAGGAGTTGTTATTCTAGACTGCGGATGCTTAGCATTATAGTCACCCCCAGCGAAGAATCTTGATCCTACGGAGTTATAAAATTCTTGGAACTGTTCCAGATAATTGGATGGTTGGGAGGGCAATATACCGCTGCAATAGTTATGGGGCCTTTATAATCATCAGTTGTTATAACCGTTGATTGTAGGTATTTCTTTTTATAACATTCGTGCTCCACGTGTGCAATACTGTTACGAATAATTACAGCAGTTCCCCCACGTGCAGTGCCAGCTGGGTGGTTTGTGGAGTATAGGTCATATTGCGGAATTTTTGGGAAACTTTTTGCAGTGAAATGGGTTTCAGATATCAACATAATGTCAATTTGTCTGCTAAGAAAGCTGATATTTCATTGATAAGATGAACCCATTGGCATTCTAGACTGCGATTTTTAATGATTTATTCATTTCGACATATTTGCTACGACTGTGGTTAGTATATTAAGTAATGTACTCACTTGACCAATTAATGCTTTAAGCATGCTTTTTATCTCGGTCATATCCTCATTGAGTTGAGTATTTGGATTGTTGAGCGGAATGGTTAGGTTCGTATTGGTTTCTACCGGAGTATTGTTTCGTACTACATTCGCATACGACGTTGTTGTTCGTGGAGCGGATCTTTGAGGCGCTTTCTGGTTAATGTTCCTCGCTTCAATGTTTCTGAGTGCTGGGAACAACTTTTGTTGCAGCTCCTTATAGACAGTGCAACCTTTATAATTAGCGATATGATTGCCTTCGCAGAGCACACATCGAACGTCTTGTGCGACGAGTTTGTGGGAACATTCGGAAGTAAGGTGGTTTCCTGTACATTTAACGCATTATGGGCTACGGTTGCAGTATCGCTTGGTGTGTCCGTAACGTGTCCGCTTGTAAAATGCATTTGAAATACATGAGAGATGACAATACTCCTCCTTTATTTACTTTGCAGTAATGCCTTTTATGGTGGAAGTGATTCTCTTGAGCTTTCTCATAATAGAATTTGATTTCGTTGACCTCGATGTGTAGACTATCGGTATTTCTCTGAGATACACGGGTAATGACGCAATTTGCATACTCCGATCAAGATACCAGTATCTGTTTCTTCTTCTAGTAAATCAATTTCATATGCGAATAAAATTTCTTATGTTCATCCTCTAGATTGAACATATACTTTACTGAAGCAATTGATTTCCGTAAGTCAATTTTCCCCTCCTTATTATATTTGGTTGGTTTTGGTGTCAGTCACCCTCCTTATGCTTTTGCACATCTTCAACTTATTCTAAAACGATTCTGTTAAGATTGTGAATCACTGGGTGGACATTGTAACGTAAGACTGTCCAATGCAAAATATGACATCGTAAGGAAACCTGTTTATGTTTATGTTTCCATTGTTTGTCAATAAACCCATCCACAACGTGATCAAACATTGCAGCCATACGCTGTTTCGAGAAATATTATATAAGTCGCCAGTTATCTCTAATCCTTCGAATAATACGTTGGTCCCTTAGTCCGCACCGTCTTCCGATATACGCTGCTCCTGGAACTTTCAGCTTCGATTCACATCATCAGAGCTGAATACTTATAATAATTTTGTTAATTTTCTAGATAACATTTTAGTTTGATATATTTCTATGCTTAAGTTAGTCGAACATTTCATAAGTTAACTTAATAAATCAATTTCAAAATTATATAATATTTAAATAAATACACCATATATACTAAATATACTCTTGGGTATTTAGTATAACTTTCTTTTCTATTTAGTATAACTTTCTTTTCTTTGGATTATTACATTTATTTCATTATAAATTTAGATTTTAAATAATTATTTTCTGTAACTCTAATTATTTTCTAAACGACATTTGTTTTTAATTTTAACTTTTACACAGATTATAAATTTATAACTGTTCTTAATGCGAGTATATTTTGCATATTAAATACGTCTTAACATCCGAACTATAAATCATTAATAAAAACTATAATCTTTACAAATATTATTAATTAACTATGATACAATTTTTATAAATTGTTAGTTGTGTGGTCTCATGTGGAACAATTTCAATAAATTATTATGTAGCTTTTTATGCTTGCCGTTAATTGTTAAGACTGTTGTAACTGGGCTGCGGATCTCTGCTACTACATACGGACCTATCCAAACAGGTGAGAATTTGTTTCTCCTAGCCTGATTCTTCATTAGTACTTGGTCACCCACATGAAAGTCTACTGGGTTTAGTACCTTGTTGTAGGCTTCCCTGGCTAGGCGTTTAGCACAATCCTGGTTTTCTCTAACCAACTCTTGCGCTCGCTGTAGCTGATATTTTTGCAGTTTATTGTGGTCATCAGCATTGTATACTGGTGCACATTTGCGCTTCAGATTTGCTGGCATGTTGAAATCCAACCCGTAGAGTTTTCTAAACGGAGTTTGCTTCGTTGATACATGCACAGTATTATTTTGTACATGCATTGCAGTGGTCAACCATTGATCCCAATTCGAGCCGTCTTCCTTGGCAAAACTGCGCAAGTACTCGGCCAGAGGTCGATGACTATGCTCCAATGAGCCATTCGCCTGCGGATGATATGGTGTTATATGCAATTTCTTGATTCCCAGCATAAGAATAGTTTCGATACAAAATTTGAACCATTGCCGGTTATCAAGACCTTAGGTATGTTGTACCGTGCTATAATTTCGTCAAAGAATGCCTTGGCCACCGTACTTGCTTTAGCATCGGGTATAGCAACACACGCCATATTCTTTGAGAAATCGTCTTGGAGCGTCAAGATGCATTTATTTCGCGAAACTTTTTCAGGTAAAATACCTACAATATCCATATGAACTTTATCAAATGGCTGTTTTGGTGTGTCAGTTAACACCATTGACATCTTTGTTAGCCTTAAGCTCTTGTTGACCTGACATTTTGGACAACTCTTTATATACTTTTTTACGTCTCGGAGCATACCTTTCCATCCGTATACTCGCCTAATTCTGTCATGGGTTTTCCAGAATCCCTGGTGTCCACCTAGAGGTGCATCATGGAAATCCTTTAACACTGTCTGGATATCTTTTTTATCCTCCAGCCATTCCACACTACTGGCTGTTTTCTCATTGGCATCGAAACCCGCGTTGTTAACATCTTTTGTCGCATCAATTTTATCCCGTTGAATTCTCCCGGTCTTCTCCTTCTCTGACCTTGCTTTGGCCCTAGATTGCACTATCGATATCTACTGTTCCTGCGGTACTCTGCTGAGCGCATCCGCATTTAAATTCAGTATATATTTTAAATGGGCGTCCTAGCAGATATGCCCTAAAATTCTTCGTAGCCCACACTATAGCTAATAATTCCTTCTCTATTGTGGAGCATCTTTCTCCGTATCGCTAAGCGCCTTGCTCGCGAATGCTATTGCACGGTCATTACCGACTTCCCCTTGTGAAAACACTGCCATCAGTGGTGAACAAAAAAGTTTGCTCAAAGTCGGGGTACGCCAAAATCGGTGGTGAGCTAATTATTTCTTTTAGCCTCTTCGAACTTTGCTTCTTTTCGTAGCAACTTATTCACTGGGAACGAAATTCCGGCTAGTCCTTCCACGAACTTTCTATAATAGTTCACTAGTCTTAGGAGTGCTTGCACTTCCTTTCTATTTCTCGGACTCGGTAAATTTTTAACGCATTCCACCTTCTGCGGGTCAGGCAGGGCTTCTGCCTCCGAGCAACGATGGCCAAAACAAACCACCTCTCTTCGCAAAAATTGACATTTCTCCGTGTTCAATTTCAAATTGTGTTCTCGTAATTTCTGGAGCAGGTTCTTCCCATAAATTACAATATCATCCAGATACACAAAACAATATAACCTTTGCAAGCCTGTCAGCACATGGTTCATTAGCCGTTGGAAGGTAGCCGGTGCTCCTGTTAATCCAAAAGCCATTCTGTTAAACTCATAATACCCCAAACCGGTGCTGATCGTGGTTTTCTGCTTATCTTGGGTATCCACCAGAACTTGGTGGTAGCCACTCGCTAAATCAAGTCTAGAAAAATATCTACTGTGTCACAATTAATCCAGAATTTCTTCTATCCTTGGTATCGGGAACACTTGCTTGATAGTGGCGTCGTTCAATTTCGAAAAATCGACGACCATTCTCCACTTTTTCTGACCCTGAGCACCTCTCTTCTTTGGTACCAAAATTATTGGTGAGTTCCAATGCGAGACACTCGGTGAAATTGTGTTGTCCTTTAACAATCCTTCTACTTGAATGTTTACTTCATCTGTGAGAGATTGTGGCAACCTGTACTGTTTCTGGTTAATTGGTGGTTGATCCACTCTAGTAGGTATTTCATGCTCTACGTCTGGTGTATGGTCTCCTTCCAGCAAAAATATGTCATGGAATGACGTACAAATGGCTTCTATTGATGCCTTCTCTTCTAAATTTACGCTTGGGTCTAACTTCAGTGATTCTAGCACCCTCTCCATCCTTTCTCTTATATCTACCTGCTAATCTGATTAACCGATCTATAATTCGGTTTTTTTAAATTATCATAGATAGTGAACTTAGGCCTAAAATCCTTATCCATATAGTAGTCCTCTTCTGATGCGTTGAGTACGCAAGCGTACACCTTACCCTTGTCAACGTGCGTTATGGTCTCCCCCATATATACGCCCTCCGCTAGCTGCTGCTTGTACAAAACAAGGGTCCTGAGTTTCGTATTTACATGCATAGTAACTACTCTGGTTGACTTTCCATTTACTACCTCCATACACTTCTTAACCCAATTCACGGTTCCTTCCTGCCATGACATCAATGGAAGAGTAAGGATTCTATTCTTCTTATCATCATAAAATGATAACTGCTTGTCGACCGCATCCAGTATGGTGCGGCCCCAAAGATTATCGCGGCCAATAATCCCATCAGCCGGGATATCTTTCCTATCCACTTCCACTGCATGCACTCTAAAACTCATACCCTTAACTCCACTGTGCCCTATTCTGAGCGACCCCAATGTCCTAATGCACCCTCCAAACGCTCCGTTAAGCGTTCTTACGTCCATTTGATTAATATCTAACCCTTTCCGTAAAACACTAGGCACACGCCCCTGAATCTACCAAAATCACTAGCTTTCCACTAGCTACTTCCTTGCAGAGTATCTCGATGAAAGCATCACCCATCCTGCTCATAACGAAACAACGTCCTTTTGTTCCCAACATGGACGCGTATCCACTCCCTAACACTTCAAATTTTTTCCTCCATGTACCGCAGTTATCCTTTACAATCCAACACTCCCTATAAAATATCACAATTATCTTGCCTATGAACTCTCGTAACGCGTTCGCGGCAATTAGCCCATATATTCTAACCCTATTAAAACTTAACCTAAGTACTAGAATCATCAACATGTGATCAAAAATTTTTCCCGGAGAGTCTCTTGCTCCTCCTTATCTTGTATCATTGTTCTTACATTACTCGGTACGTGGTATTGGTGGGCCTCTTGCTCCTCATTCTACTGGACTGTAATTCCTACATTACCAGTCACACGTACTTCCGTCCTAATTATTACTTCCTTTCTTTTGGCTTTCCAATCTACTGGCCTCGACTGGGCCGCTGAAAGTTTCCCTGGTTCCTCTGTTGGAATTGTCTTTCCCTGCATTCCGCTCCCCGATGTCCCATTCGTCCACATGAGAAACATCTCAGACCCTGTTGGGTGTTGCTTATCCTTGGTTCACTTGGAATTCCAATTTGGTCGCTGCTGACCACTCCCAGGGTTGAAAGGATTTCTTCCTTGGTTAATTCCTTCCGTTGCAGCCGTCCCTCAATGGTGGATCCGGGCGCCTCGTACCTGGATGCCTTATACTTTGCCCCATTTAGTGACTACTTGGCACTGTCTACTTGCCTCATGACCATATGTTTGGCACTCCATACAGTAGGGCGTGGTTTTGCGTATAATGCACTCATCTCTTGTATGACCTTGCTTACTGCAGAACGTGCCCTCTGTGCAAACCCCCTGTACGGATTTCTCGGATTCGCGGCTCTGTTGTCGGAGACACCGGGATTATACGCTCCTCTGCATATGTTTGGGACGGAATTACTTCGCTCTCTATTCATGGCAGCGGCAGTGAAACTGTCTTGTCTGTTTTAGAACATATGTACCTCTCCCAAACCGGCCGAACTCCGTTCCACGAGGACTTGTGCTCTAATTGCTTATTCTACTAATTCCTCCAGATTTCCTGTTCTGCTATTCAGCATATGAATCTTTAGAGCGGAACTGCGGAGGCCCGCCACGAAAGTTGTTAACACCGACTTGTCAACTTCGAATAATAATGCTGTATCTCCAACGCCATTGTACTTTTTTTATTATTATGCTGAGCCATCATCTGAAGTGACTCTAAACGCCTAGCAAAGGCGCATATGTCTTCACCTGCCACCTGCTTTCCGATTCTGATCTCTTAGGATATGTCTTCCAGGGTTATCTCCTTTAAATAGGTTCTCTTTAGAAGGCCGTAAATCTTGTTCACACTAACGAATTGCTTTGATAGCACAAGGTTGTATGCATCTCCAAATACCCTTTACTTAACACAGTCGGAGAAGTCCTGCAACTCATCAGGGCTTATGCTTCGCTTTGCAAGTTCACAACCTTGAATGAACCTGTTGAGTTCTGAACGTAAATCTTCTGAAATAGCATCAGTAAACACAGGTACTAGCCTGGCCACTGCCTTTGAAATCTCCTCTATACCCATTTTACTTATTCTTGTTTTACTTATGGCTGGTAAACCTTGAGCGTTATCTTTTTGGGTGGTTTTCAAATTCACTTCTCCCGGATCTGAGATGTACTTGACCAGTGACGGACTCAAACTGATTAATTTTCGACTGCTTGCTCGTACAAGTGAAATACTGTCCACAGTATTGGGGCTTTGCTGGACTGCTACTGCTTCTGGCGCTGTTTGCGGATATCCCTGATTTTTATTATTTATCGGACTTCCTGGAGAAAATGGCTCGACACCGATTTCAGATGCGCCAAAACAAAAATTCCGCTTGAATTTCTTCACTAAAAACTAATCTTGGCTTTACCATGCGACTTATCCCTTCTGGTGTTAAATATCCCGGCCAGCGCACTTCCGGTGGCAATGTCAATACCGTCTGTGTAAATCCAGCCGATGCTGATTTAGATCTCGCCCTATTCAGTGAGGTCCTATTGGTCGCCCGTCCACTTTTTAATTCTGTACACTCCTTTTCCAACAGCGCTGCTACTTCCTCTGTTTCCGTCAATCTCTGAGAAAGTTCCTTTACCTTATTCTCAAGATACTCCTTTTGTGCTCTCAAATCCTCTGTTTTCTTATGAAACTTGAACAACTTTTCTTCTGTCCCTTTTTGGATTGTCGTTAAGGCTTGATCCGCTACTTCTAATGGTGACACAGCTTCTCTGGCGTTCGCCTGTTTCCACCATTCGTGAGCTTCTTCCCTGCTCGTAGTTGCTTTGAACTGCTCGAATACCCTCTCGGTGAAAAGATTCACCTCTTTTCTTACTGCTCTTAACTCGTCCTGTGCGTCTTCTTTTCTTTTTAACGGAGACCCACTCGGTGCCTCAATCGTTGCCAATTCCGTCTCGAATACTTTAAGTCACCCTGACACTAAATTTTTCACATATCCATGAAAACCAGTCGCAAAGTACTCGTCGTCCATACAGACCTCCTTGTGCGGCAGCAATTTTGCCCACTTCCTGGGATTTCAGCAACTCCTTCACTTCTTTCGAGAGTCCCATGGACTATGCATAATTCAATAAATATCCCGTTGAACAACCCAATCTCAAGGAAAAATGTCCATCCATCTGTTCATCCCAAATGCCAGAACAGATGCGTATCCCAATTAAAAATAAAACCCAATAATTGTTAAAACTTGTTATCAACTTATTCCAATATTTTATTCAGTCTTACTTAATGATTAAATACAAATTTATTAAAAAACATTCCACCGTAAATTCTATCTTTATATATATTCTTTCTTTACTTATCTTCCATTACAAGTTACATATCCGCTGTCTACCGGCATCCATTAAGTCCTTCCATCAATGCAAATTGGTCCTTGACTACCTCACAGATACTCCTTGATTTCCTCTCACCATCTTTAATACTCCCAAAAATCCATAGAAAAGGCTATATGTTCGCAAAAGCCGAAATTTGATTTACAGGCAAATGTGTCTTGATTCATTCCCGGAAAATTGAATCCATATTCAAAAATAAACCCGTAGCGTATGCGCCACGCAATAATAGCATTTAAATTTTTTCTTCAATATTTGCTTTCACTTTGTTTCGATTATGTTCTTACTAAACCCGATTTCGTTTCCCTGCTCCCGCTTATACTATTTTTCATTAACCTTATCATTTGACGCGAAAATTTATGATTTTATACAGTAAAACGAGTATTAGTATACCAATAAGTTTTAAGTTTTATTACTTAATAAAACAAACATTATTCCACATAGAAGGACAAGTGTAGCGTAATGCCGTGGAGAAAATAAAATTACTCGAATCACGTAAGTATAAAAATTATACTTAATTAATTGCACAACTACTGAAGGTAAATACAGATTATTTACAACAATACGTATTTACGATTTTGTTACTATTTTTCTATGAAACCATTTTGACAATGTTATTGGTTTCACGAAATTATTCTCCATATTTTTCTCCCCATCAAACTAAATTTCCAAACACAAAAAATAATTATAGCACTACTGACACATCCTCATTTCAGTAAAATGCTTTGTTGAGTTGTTTTGCTTTTCCGTGCAAAATATTCAGTAAACATTTTCTTTCTCTTTTTTTTTGTCGCAAATCGTAGTTTCGGAACTACTCAAACTTTGGCGACACAACCCGTTTTGTAAGTACTTCTTGAAGTATTTTTGCCTAATACCCTAAGCTTACAATGTCAAATAATTAAAACAATTTAACAAAAAATATAAATGTTCCTATCGACCAAAAAAATCTCGATTCCCCTACAAAAAATTCCTCACAGCTAGGACGACATACATAGACCGTCCGATCATACTGACGGTTTATGGTTGCCCATACAAAGCTGCGTGCAACATCGCAAACGCGCCTATATGTTGCGATTTCTTTGACCAGCGCTACGGCGCCTTCAGGGTCGCAGAAGTATCTACTTAAACTATGCTACTATACACTCTACTCACCATTATCTTGTCTGATGACATCTCCGCTTCAGAGTCCTCCTCCCTGGGTTATACTTCTCATGTGTTGCAGGATGCCTCCCTGATTCAGCGTTCCTTGTCCTGGGATTCCTCCTATAGGTCCTTAAGACCGGCTGCGCCAAAATGTTAGAGACCGTGTTCGTTTGTGTCCTCGGGAGCGTCCTTTTGTTGCCTGTCCTGAGCGCGCGTGTAGCTGCAACCTAGCAATTTTTCACAGAACAAATAACACTAACTTAGTTTGATTAGAAAAACAACAAGAAGCTTTATTTTTAAAATACTAAGAAGTTTTATTCTAAATATACTAAATACTAACCTTTATACTATTTACAAAGAACACTCTCAGTCTGCGTACTGACCTTTCTGGTGTTCCAGTTTCGCACCTATTAATTGGTGTCAGTTGGTCAAGCCAACTGACCTACTGTAAAAGTGTCGACGGTGCATTCTAAATTTTAATGCCCTTCGTCGACTCGACTGCGGAACTGTAACACCCTAAAAGTTTACATAATTATTATTACATAAATTCTTGCACCCTAAAAATATGTGCTTTCTTACTTAACTTAATTGCTTAAAGCTAGCCACACCAAATGTGTAGTATCTGTTAGGAGTCTGTGCTGTGAGTCAACTACTCGCAGGCAGCTTGATTCTAACTCACAACAAATGCCAATGACACAAAAACTTTTCCGGCCTATTGAAAGCAGTACCCACTGTCTTGAAAGCGACACAAAGTACATATCACACAAAATAATGCAGCAAAACAAACCTCAAATTTTAAATGTCTGCATCATGCAATCAGAATCGTCTGTCGCTTCAGAATATTCAAATGGTGGTTCTTAATTTTAGCATTTTTTATTATAATAAAATACAAGTAACATACTGTTGGTTGTAGGTTCGGTTTTGCAAGTTTTTTTATTTGACTAGACCTCCAACATGAACTATGTGCAACGCCAAAATTCTTCTCACTGTACATGATATTATTTTTTGAAAAAATTAATAAAATGAATTTAATAAAAAGAAACTACCAAAATATGCAATAGTTTTTGGTTTTTAATTTATTTTTATGGGACTCTATTTTCACAACTTACTGAATATAAGAACTATATATAAATATATATATATATATATATATATATATATATATATATATATATATATATTTATATATATATATATATATATATATATATATATATATATATATATACGAGTATATTATATATATATATATATATATATATATATATATATATATATATATATATATATATATATATATACGAGATGTGATCAAAAAATAAAGTATTTATTTATTCATCAACAACTATCTTGTCCCCTTCAAAGTAATTCCCCTCAGATATAATACACTTATGCCAGCGTTTTTTCCAATCCGTGAAACACTTCTGAAACGCTTTTTTTGGTATCGCCAACAGCTCCTGTTTCGATTTTTCTTTTATCTCCTCAATCGTAGCAAAACGCTTTCCTTTCATCGGTGTCTTCAGTTTTGGAAAGAGGAAAAAGTCAGCGGGGCCAAGTCCGGTGAATACGGTGGTTGAGGCATGATAACGGTTTTGTTTTTGGCCAAAAACAGCTCCTGAGCGATGTCCATGCGACGTTGTTTTTGCTAAAAATTTAGCAATTTTGGAACAATCTTCGCTGCCGCACGTTTCATGCCTAAAACATCCGTAAAAATTGCTTGGCATGAGCCGAACGATATGCCAACATCATCAGCAACCTCCCTGATAGTCATTCGACGATTATCCAAAATCATTTTCTTCACTGCGTCAATGTTTTCATCGGTTGTTGACGGCCTCGGGCGACCAGGACGAGCATCGTCATTGACATCTTCTCGGCCTTCCTTAACCCGGTTATACCAGAATTGAACTTGTTTTCTGCTCATAGTAGACTCGCCAAAGGCCACAGTCAACATTTCAAATGTCCTTGCGCATTTAATTGCATTTTTTACACAAAACAGAATACAGTTTCTTTGATCCATTTTTTCGAATAGTACAAAATCGAAGAGCACACCAAAACACGACTAACCTTTTTATCTGTCAAAAACAAACTGATGATCCAAAATGATTGGTACTGCCTACATATATAACAGACATGTGTACCAACATAACAGAAAAAAAATGCGAACATCGAACATACGTAACTCACGAAAAGATGAAAATAACGGTTATTTTTTGATCACACCTTGTATATATATATAAATATATATAAATATATATATATATATATATATATATATATATATATATATATATATATATATAAATATATATACGAGTATATATACTCGTATATATATATATATAAATATATATATATATATATATATATATATATATATATATATATATATATATATATATATATATATATATTTATATATATATATTTATATATATATATATAAATTAACAAAATATTAATTTAATTTAATTTTTAAAAAAGGTTGCGTGTTGGATTAGCAACACGTCTTACTTTATTTATGAACAAAACCGGACTGAAGTTTACAAACAATAATGATCTTAACATAACTTAACTAAAGACATAAACTGCTGACGTAGTCCACGCGCCGAGTGATGAGTGTGGGAACGTTGCTAAATACCTTTACCCGTTCTCAAGTGCAATAGGATCCCGCTGGAATGTTGGTGCTGACACAATGTCTGCGTTGTATGCTCGTGTGTGGACAAATACAATGTATTATACGTTAACTCCTCCCCCTCTAAGTTCCATACGTCCTCGAATGGAACATCAAAAGAATGGCAGGCTGTGGAATCTCTTTTTCTTGTCATTACTCGATATCCTGGTAAAATCATTTGTAGGTTGATTATCTTGTTGAGGCTCTTCGATAACATTTTCAACTGGTTTAGGTCTGATGTCTCTCCATTTCTTCCAGTATTTTGCAAGAACGAAAACCCCAATTAGCAGGAAAGTCGATACCATTCCCAAGTTCAATGATAGACTTATTTGGTTTATCGATTTAAGTTTACGGATTGCCAAAGAATTTTTGATATTGATGTCATTGATTAGTTCCAGAGATAATGTTCTTTCTTCAGCGTTGGAGCTCATGGGTTGAATTAAGGCAGGAAGAGGTTTTGTTGTAGTGATTTGTCTGGATAAGTATGTCCTGCTGTTTACTCGGACCGTAGAATTATAGTGGTGAATTACATACCATCCATTGAGCCACATGGTTGAGTTGTCAACATCAATTTGTCCACTGAATTGGTTCAAAAATAATATGCCATCCTCAATTTCTGCTGTTGTAAAAATGTGTTCGTTATTGGTGGTGGTGCACTTTGATGTCTGACTCGCCAAAAGTTTCGGGATGCACGGGGAATCTGTGATATCGTCATAAGTTTCAGGACTACATATTGATAAACTATTGTATGTTTTACATTTCTTTTTTAATCCAAATATTATTTTCTTATTCTTACAGTCTAGGACGTATTCATAATCTAGCCTAGTTACAATATTTTCCCTTTTGATAGCCTTAATTAGTAATCTAATACAATTTTCAGTATCTGTTGTCGGAACACTTAATATGTAAAGTATATTGTAACCTTCGAGAGCAATTTTTACTTCTGCAAAGTGCAGTAGTTCATCAGTACTAGAAAATGGAATATTACTTTTACTAAATATGTCATTTAGGATTTCGACTTCGAAAGATGAAAGGATAAATGAATTAACTATATTTACTTTTGCCAAATGAATTGCAAATTCAATATTCGCAACATCTTCTTTTAGAAGTTCAAGTTTATATTTCCATTCTAATTTTCTTTCATCATGAAGATTTTGTTCTGTCTTTAAGATTTTTATTATTTCGTTTGTGGTGTTCGTGAGTTTACTTATTTTCTCTAGTGACAGACGATTTATCACAATTTGTTTGCTATTATTTTCCAAAACGTCATCTATCTTTTTCTGAATTATCTCAAAGTCCTGACGGTCTGGACTTCCAGCAATCCATTTCCATGCACTACCGAGGAAATCCAGTGATCGTTTACACTTTACATTTGGTTTTAATCGTGATATGTAGGATTTAATTTGGGATATTGTGTATTTAAGGTAAGGGATCAGGGGATGGTTTAAGGTAATATTCCGAACAATATTATCTTCCATTTCATGGATCAGGTTATCGTAGCTCCGTAAATCAATCGTATGAACTATCTTGAAAGTTCCGGTCTGGACTTTAGCCAATCCGGAATGCATTGCCAATAATTTTGAATTCGAGTAATCCAATATTTGTGTTTCGCCAGCACATAATGCCGTCAAGATTAATAATCTGTAAAATAGGAGTTGTGAATTAATTTCTAATATGTCTCTTGTGTACAATTCTTCCGCTTTCGGTGACTATTGTAGAATTCCTGTTTTCTTTTACTATTTCTTCTTTAAATCGCTCTGATAACTTTGTCCCTAATCTCTTATTGATTTTAACGAAGACTGTCTGGCCTGGAATGTATTGTTGGTCGTTTTGTTTCCGTTTGTTATGATATTCTAAACTACGTTTCTGTTTTTCTTGGATTTTCTCCATATTCGACTGTCTAGTTCTGTCATAGCTACCTGGAGAAAAATCTACAGTTCTCCCAAAAAACAAATCAACAGGTTTCCTCTCAACAGTCGAGTGTATCGAATGATTATACTCGTTCACTACTTTTTCAAGGAGTTCTTCGAAATTTCTGCATACCCCTTCGTCCTTTAAACATCTTAACAATTCAGTAAGGGTTGAATGAAATCTTTCGACTTGACCGTTTGCTTCGCTTCTATAAGGAGGAGTAGTGAACACTTCGATGTTCAATTCATCCCTCATCATAAACAGAATAGTGGCGGAATTCAGAGACTTCTCATTATCGATGACGATAGTTTTTGGTACGCCAAAGAAGAATAGGAGTTCTCTTAGGGGTCTTCTCACATCCTCAATAGATTTTCCCGTTAACAATTTAACTTGTGCGTACTTGGTGAATTTATCCAAGGCTGTCATTACCAATTTTTTGACTGTTGAAAATATGTCAATATGCACTACCTGGCCGGGATATGAAGGTATAGGCGTTTCCCCTAACTTCGGATCATTGGGGTGCCTATCGTATTTGTTCTTCTTACATGTTGAGCAAAGTTTCACTATTCTCTTTATCTTGGCAAACATGCCTGGGAAATAACACTTCTCCAAAATCTGTAATTCATTTTCCGCTGCATTTCTGTGGGCCCTGTTGTGAGTATCAATTATGACATTTTCCTGGTCATTTTCTGAGTTCACGTCCTCCACGAATTTTTGTGTGAAGCGAACCTTATAATTCAACAAGTTCAGAGGATAGATTTCCTGGATTTTACCCATTACAAATTCTGGTGCCTTTATACCATTATTCACAGAGGGGTTCAAGTATCTTTTGAATAAGGCTAGGAGGTTATTCTGATCATACTCCCTTTCTACAATTGTATGTCTATGATACCCAGGGAATATAATTTGGAATTGATATGACGGCACTTCGTCCACACAAAGGAATATCTGATTTTTGAATGCATTGATAGGACCCTCCACGCTGGGTACCAAATTTTCCGCAGAACTTTCATGGCTATGAACGGTTCCAGTTAAAGAGTTCACGTTGGTCATTGGTGTTCTAGAGAGAGCATCTGCTACCACGTTAGATTTCCCTGGTTTGTACCTAATTTCATAGTTATATTCCTCGAGAATCGCCTTCCACCTTTTCATCTTGACATTACTATTTTTGTTACTCAGTGCATATGTTAGGGGCTGGTGGTCAGTGTAAACTATAATTCTAGCAGTTCCATATAGGTAGTTTCTGAAGATATGTAGGGCCCATACTATAGCTAGCATCTCTCTCTCATTTGTAGCATAGTTTTCCTCCGTTTCCAACAATACTCTGGAAATAAATGCTATTGGCCTATCGTCCTGGCTAAGCACGGCTCCGAGGGCTACGTTGGAGGCATCGGTCGTTAGATGAAATTCTTTCTCGTAGTTTGGGTAAAAAAGCATAACTTCTCGAGATAATAAAGCCTCCTTTAAAGAATCCATTGCCTTCATTTCCTTACAACCGAGTACTATTTTTACTTTGCTGGACTCGGACATGGGAATTGAACCATTTGGGCCACTCAGCATAGCAGTTAGGGGTTTAGCTATATCGGCATAACCCTTTATGAATCTTCTATAGTAATTGCAAAGCCCCAAAAAAGATCTTAATTGCCTCAAAGTTTTAGGGTAAGGAAGTCTTACCATGGCATCCACTCTGTCCTTTATTGTACTTATGCCACTCTCAGATACTTTGAAACCAAGAAATTCAATTTCTCTTTTAAAGAAGACGCATTTATCTAACTGCACTCTCATATTTGCCTCTGCCAACGTACAAAAGATTTCCTTCAAATGTTTAAAATGTGATTCTTCGTCTTTACTGAATATAATTATGTCATCGATATAGACATAACAAGTCCTTCCGATGAAGTTTCTTAGAATATCATCCAATGCTCTCTGGAATATTGATGGGGCATTTTTTAATCCAAACGGAAGCCTTGGGAACTCGTACTTCCCATTGTTCACTGAGAATGCCGTTTTCTCGATGTCTTCTTGCCTGAGCGGTATTTGATGAAAACCACTTTTCAGATCAATTACCGTAAAGAATTTGTTGCCGCCCAGTTGAGATAAAACTTCCCCAACTTCTGGTATTGGATATTTGTCTGCTACAGTAACCGCATTCAATTTTCTAAACTCCACTACTACTCTGTACTTCCTCTTTCCAGATGCATCCTCTTTTTTCGGCACGACCCATATGGGTGAATTATAGGGAGAATGAGATGGTCTTATGATACCGTATTTTAATAATTTGCTTATTTCTTCCTCGACAACATTTTTCAGAGCCATTGGGTAAGGATAGTTTCTTGTGTAAATAGGCTCGTCCGTGGTTGTACGAATTTCACCCTGTACTCTCGTTGTGTAAGTTAATTTTTCATCAGGATCTGCAAAAAGATTCTTGTGAGATTCTATGATTTTCATCATAGTTGATGTTTGGTTCTCAGAAAGGTGTTCAACTCGTATTTCCAGATTGTTCACGTCCTGCGACATATATTGGTAAATTGGTATTTTCATACCATTCGTTATTGTAAAGTAATTATCAGCTGTGTGAATGATTGCAGAAAGTTCCTTCAAGGTATCATTACCTAGTATTGCATCAAAAGTCCGCAATCCAGGTAGAAGGAAAAATTTAATAGGTTCAATAGGATCACCAAATATCCTTAGTAAGGTGTGGTGTGTAATTTGAACATTGCCAGATATTGTTTTAGCGCAGAAGTAGTCGCAATTTTTTTGAGGATTATTTGCCAGATCAGACTTAATATAATTCTTATTGCTACCAGTGTCCAGAAGGAATTTCAGTATTTTTCCGTTCCCCGTTCTTATCTTAAAGTATGGTAACGAGGAACTGTTTAACCAAAAAAATTAGGATCCGCATTAAGATCTTCAGTAGAAAAATCTTCCACTAGACTGTCCGAGGTTTTTACGTCCTCTCCTGAATAGTGTGTTAGTTCATTAATATATTCATTATTGGCCACATCCATGTATTCATTTATATCCGGTACACCTCCTACAGCTCCTTCGAGTGCTTCAATTTCTTTGTCAATTTTTGGATTATCCACTTCGCTGCCTCCTCTGTTGCAATTACCCTCTGTTCTTAAATGAAAGTTTCGTTGAGCCTTGTTGATTGGTCCTTGGAACGTACCTTCATAAGGCCTCTTATAACCATTATTGACCGGCGGTCTGTTGGCATAATTTATCTGCCTAGATTGGATGGACCGATCAATTTCCATCGGTTCCGGATTTGTAGGATATTGTTGATAATTTCGCGGATATCCTTGAGGTCTTTGATTCATGTTAGTGAACTGGTAATTTTGTTGACGGGGTTGATACTGAATATTCGGCCCATTCCTTGGCCTTGGTATGAATCGTGGTGGCAATTGTGGTCTGGTTGGAGCTCCCCCATGAGCGAGTTCAGGATAAAAAATATTTCTGGTGAATACCTGAGGACTTGGTTTGTATCCCTGCGCGTTTGGCTTAGGTATCTGCCCGTGAGCATGATGCATCCGATAAGTCATATTGTCTAACTTTAAACAGATATGAAATGCCTGTGGCAAAGATGTGGGTTCCTTGACGCTTAATAGTCTTGGCAAATCGCCTTTCAGCCCACGCACGAAGGTATCAAGTGCTTTTTCTCTATAAGCGTTTGTCATTGAAGAAAGGCTACCTGTGTCCAGTTCAAGACAAGTTATCTTGTCCAATATTAGTGATAGGTGTTGGTACACCGCTTGATAGAATTCTGTTATGGTTTTGTGTCCTTGACACATGGTTGTCATCTGATATTCAAGTGTACCAATATCTCTCCTATCGGAGTAATGCATCATTAGACACTTTCTTATCTTGACCCAGTCCAGAGGTGTTCTGTATGAATCAAGAGCAGTGTCTGCTTCCCCAGTAATTTTTGTCCGTATTGTATGGAGAATGGCAAAATATCTTCCCGTACCTTTAATGCTTTCGAAAAGCTCCAGTACCCTTTCTACCGATTTCCGCCATGAACCGAATTCGCCCGCAATTCCCGAAAATTCTCTTAGTGATCTAACAATATCGGGAATTTTGTCCAATTCTTCGATACGAATTGCTCCTATAGGTTGATCCCCTCCTTCATCAGGGGTGTCCTGTTTGAAGTAATTCAACACTATAGTTCTAACTTCCTCCTTTTGAGCTTGAGAGAGTCCACTGGAACTAGTGCTAGGCCTCTGTGGTTGGCTCATTGTGAGGGTTCTACTTAGTCTGTCCGTAATCTCTTCGATACTGTCAACTGGCATACTCTCTTTTAACAATATTTTTTCTGAACTTTTTCACAAAAAAAGGAAAGGAATAGGATGGACTAAGGAACGTTTTGTTTCGCGAATAAATATAAAATAGCAATCAATATGTAATCTTAAAATCTGCCACTCACCTTACAATCACCATGACTTTTTTTCCACTGATGCCGTTGATGCTGTTTGCTTCGTATGAATTTTTTCTTTCGAAAATTACAATTTCACTATTCTTTTTTTAACAACTTTTTTCCAATTTCTGTTTTTTCCTTTTTAATAATAATTTCTTAATATTTCTTCACATTTTTCATTTATTTTTAATTTTATTTTTTATTTACTAATTCTTTTTTTTTCAATGATAATTTCTTTTAATTTCTTCACACTTATTTATGTTTAATTTTCCTTTTCATTTAATAATTCTTTCTTTCAATGATAATTTCTTTTAATTTCTTCACACTTATAATTTGTTTTTAATTTTCCTCTTCATTTAATAATTCTTTTTGTCAATGATAATTTCTTTTAATTTCTTCTAATATTTAATTCTTTTCCTTTTAATAATAATTTCTTTCTTTTAAATAAATTTCCTCACTTTCTTAGATTATTATTTTTTCTTTAATAAAGTCACAATTTTATATTCTTAGGATTCTATAATTTATTTTCACCAACAATTTAAGCATTTACTTCACAATTTCCTTATTTTTTAAAGTTCTTAAACAGTACAGTGAGACTGCTGATGATCCCGTGATCACCTCCCGTTTGCGTTGACTACTAGGGCGCGTCCTTTTCTCACTCTAAACGGTGAGCCGGAATTGTTGGACCTTTTTCTGGGTTAAACCTCTTCGTCCTTACTTGCCTATCGTCTCAGGTAAATGTGTGCAAGGATACAAAAGAGGTCCCTGCTCGGGCGCCAATTAACAAAATATTAATTTAATTTAATTTTTAAAAAAGGTTGCGTGTTGGATTAGCAACACGTCTTACTTTATTTATGAACAAAACCGGACTGAAGTTTACAAACAATAATGATCTTAACATAACTTAACTAAAGACATAAACTGCTGACGTAGTCCACGCGCCGAGTGATGAGTGTGGGAACGTTGCTAAATACCTTTACCCGTTCCCAAGTGCAATACGATCCCGTTGGTGCTGACACAATGTCTGCGTTGTATGCTCCTGTGTGGACAAATACAATGTATTATACGTTAACTTTTATATATATATATATATATATATATATATATATATATATATATATATATAATTCATAACACTTTAGCTGGATATTTTACTAACGAAGGGCAAACTTTTTTATGTTTACAGATTTGATCGCATCATGTTTTTCTAAATTGTTGAATATATATACCTAAATTACCTAAAATGTTAGTTTTAAGAATCTAGAAGTAAAAAACTTCAATTGTAACCTTATATATATATTTATATATATTTATATATATATATATAAATTTATACATATAATTATATATATATATATATATATAAATTTTTTTTTTAATTTTTTTTTTATTTCCCTTTATTTCATACATCTGTCTCCATTATATTGACACCTAGTACATGATTTGACATTTTGTTTGAAAATTAATATTAAAAACACAATTTGGCCAATGCCAAGAAGTGATACAACAAAAATTATTTACATTAATTATAAAAGTTCACTATAATTATATTATAACAATTTATGATCAAATTTATGTTAATGATAATTATTTACATTTACATTTATAATACTATTACTAATATGTGTAGTCTGGATTTCCTAGTTCATTAGGTCGTTTGATCGAGTTCTCTTTAAACGGCGCATAGTAATTACTTCTAGATGTAGCAACTCGTTTATTTCTTCGTTATTATGCCCATGCAGTGTATCGTAGTGTTTTGTGGATATCTTTTTTATTTGTTCGTCAATTCTTGTCATATTTAGCTTGCGGTGTACTCGTATGTCTTCATTTGTTGTGTACCAACCAGACTTTATGATAACTCTTAATATTCTAGATTGCTTTCCTACACATTAACCAATATAGTTCCCAAAATTGTTCTTTTATTTGTTTCGTGTTTTGTTTGATGTGGTAGTGCCAATTTAGCTTTGAGTCCATATGTATACCAAGGTATTTAGTAGTAGACCCTATTTTTATATCTTTATTGTTTATTTTAGTAGGTATTGGGTTAAATTTTGTTTTAGTTGTAAAAGAGATTTAGAGTAACGATCACTAAGATAACTTTCAACAATCAAATAGTAGTCAAGTGGCAGCATCGTCTTCAGATTATGCAGCAGTCCTTTATGCCATACTTTGTCAAATGCTTTTGCAACGTCCAAGAATACAGCAACGCAGTACCGCTTATATTATATGTCTTTTTCAATTTTGTTTGTTATACGGTGTATCTGTTTAATTGTTGAATGTCGTTTTCTGAAGCCGAATTGATGATTTGGTATAATGTTTTTATTGTCAAGGATCTGGCTAAGTCTATCATGTAATAGTTTTTCAGCAACTTTAGAAATTATGGGAAGTAGGCTAATTGGTCTATACAACGAAGCAGTTGTAGCATCTTTTCCCTGCTTCGGTAGCGCTATAATTTTAGTAAATTTTCATACTTTGGGAAAAAGACTGCAGTCGGAACATTGAGTAACAACATTCCTTAAGTAGTTATAACCTATAGTAGGTAGCTCAGGGAGTGCTTTTCCTGTCAACATATCATATCCTGGTGCTTTTTTGTGGTTTATTCGTTTTTTAATGCAATTAATTATTTCTATTGTGTTTGTTTTCTTTATTTTGGTTGTAATGTCTATATTTAAGTCATTGCATGTATCAATATATTTATCTCCGTCATTTGATAGGACTTTTTCAAAGTATTTAGCCAATGTTGTTGCTTTTTCTTCATTGGTAGTAGCCCATGAGTTGTCATCTTTCCGTAGTGGTGGCTGATACCTTATCTGAGTTTTTAATTTCTTTGTGCATTTCCATAATGAGTAGTTCATTCGTATCCTGGGTAGGCGTCAAGTTTTTTAGGTAATTTTCAAATTCTATATTTTGTTTTTTAGTTAATATTTTCTTGAATTTTTTGCAGGCTATATTTAAATTGTGTTTATCCTTATGCGGTCTAGTTAGCTGCCATCTCTTTCTCAGCTTTCTCTTCTCAATAATCTGCTTTCTTTTGAAAATATCCGTTGTAGGTTTATTTCTTCTAAATTTGATTTGATTTGAGTACTGCTTCTAGGACCACATCGTTGAAGTGAATTATGGCACGTTCAATGTCTAATTGTGTTTTCAGTGCGATACATCTCCATTTTGTTTTGTGGTTAAAAATCTTAGCTATTGGTTTTATGGGTTTGATGTCAGTTGTGTAGTCAAGTATTATCGGAGAGTGGTCTGAAGAAAGTTCAAAACAAGCTTTAATTTTAATTGGTTACACTTTATGTTTTTTGTTATGCTGTAGACGATTATATCTGGTATCTTTTTCCTATCTGTTGGCCAGTATGTGGGTTCACCTGAGCTTAAAAATTTGCAGTTATTTTTGTTTATAGCATTAATCAGATTTCGTCCTTTTTTATTGGTTAGCCTAAATCCGCAGTCAGTGTGTTTTTCATTCAGATCTCCAGCTGCAATGAATTTTACGCCAAGCGTCTTTATGTACTCATTATATTGATCCGTCGTCATTAGGTGTCTGGGGAGACAGTAATCTGAGGAGATGAGTATTGTCCCACTTGTATCCTGAATTTGCACAGTAGTGGATTGAATATGAGGTGTTGCATATGGTTGCCGTTCAGAATGTTTTAATAGTGAATTTATTATGATAGCTGTCCCACCACGAGCTTTACCATCAGGATGATTTGTCACATACATTTTATATCCAGGCAATACTAAATAGCTTTTATTCGTAAAATGTGTTTCTGAAACTAGAGCTATATCAATTTTCTTGTCAGACAAAAATTGTTTCAACTCAAGAAAATGCTAAAAGCTACAATTTTTAAACTATTACTTTCGTACATTTAAGCTTGTTAGTAATATTGTAATGATATTCATCATATTAGTCATTTGAGTGATTAGGGATTTCACCATGTCTTTAAGTTCATTAATATCACTATCGTTTGAATTTTTTGTTTTTTCTTCAGTTTTATTTGGATTGGCGACACTGCTATTTCGGCATAGCTTACGCCTGGTTTAACTACTGATCCATCCATATTTTTCGTCTGTAGTAATAATGGATCCTTTCTGCGTAAAGATGGAAACCTTTGAATTTTTATGGCTTTGTATATTTCACAGCCTTTGTAGTTTGCAGTATGATTTCCGCCACATAGGGCATATTTGATTTCAGCTGCGTTGGTAATTTTTTTTGGCTTTCACTTGTTAGATGCTTTCCAGCGCATTTTACACATTCTGGATCCCTTGTACAGTAGTTTTTTGTATGTCCGTATTTTTGGCATTTAGTGCATTGCGCAACTTCTCTTTTATGATGAGGTGCCTCAAAAACTACTATGCAATGCATTAATTTGTTAATGCTATAAATATCTTTATTGTTAGAATTTGTCTCTGGTTCTATGCTAAACAGTGGTAGCGGTTTTTTTGTTGTCCGTTGATTTATGTTAGTTATGTTTAAAACTTTGTGACCGTTTTCACCAAGCTCATTTTACATTTCTTCTTGGTCTGCGGAGGGGTGCATATTGCGAAGAATGACTTTGAAACCCCTTTAATTTTTGGGTTTAAATGTGTACAGCTCCGTACCTTTTTGCTTTAGCAGTTTGAATATTTTTGTGTATATTTCCGAGTCATTCGATTGAACTCGAACTTCATTGTTTGTGAATATTTTAAATATAAAGTTACTTGCATTTTTTAACGTCTTTATGCATTCTACGCCTTGTACGTGTATAGAAGGTGGTTTGTTTAAACTTTTTTTTCGGACTAGTTGTTTTTTCTTTTTCGGACTCATTTTGATCAACTTGTCTACTTCAGCAAGTCATCACCAACGGTCGAAGCAGCAAATCTGTTTCTTCTTTCTGCTTACTTTGGCTTGGGTTTTTTGCTATTTTTTGCTTTTTGTTGTTGTGGGGGTTCTTTTCGCTTTATCTGTCGTGTGTGAGGTTCGTGCTCTCTTTGGTAGTGATTGTAGTTGGCTTACCTGCAAGCCTTTTGGTGCAATTTGCACACAGGCAGAAGAACATGTTGATGTCGCAGTTGTAGTCGAGAATGTAGTTGTTGTACCGTACGTAGAGAAGGCAGATGTTGTAGTTGCTGACGAATTTGTTGTAGTTGTCGCACAATCCTTTGCTATACTGGAGCAGGACATTATTGGAAGTTTGCCATATATATATATATATATATATATATATATATATATATATATATATATATATATATATATATATATATATATATATATATATATATATATATATATATATATATATATATATATATATATATATATATATATATATATATATATATATATATATATATATATATATATATATATATAGAAGCGTTGTGACCATGCGCTTGTCGGCGGTGAAAACATATAAAAAGAGAGCTCAACCCTTTTAATTCACAACAGCTCTGTTGTGGGTTAGAACCAAGCTACCTACGTGTAGTGGACTCACAGCATCGACTCCTAATAGATGCCACACTCTGTTGAATTACCATGTGCTAAAACTGTATTATGATACGGGGAGGAGGATAATGACCTGCCATTTGCAACCAACGAGTTGGATAGTAACTCTCAAGGATCTATAAATCAATTGGATATTGGCACACAAGCCCTGACGAGTCAATGGGTCGGCGCATGCAGAATGACACCAGGCTCCCTTGTAGTTTTAGAGGAAATTGCACGAGACAGGAAATTGCCAATGAACACACATTCAAAGAAGGCAAACGGCTTTTCAGCGAATTGCACAATTTACTTATACAGGGCAATCATTTCTGCAACTTCGTTGAAGACATCGCTAATTACGTATTTTTGGTCTACTCTACATTCACCCAGACAGCCACCTGCGAACCGTATACGCAGACTTTGAACGGCGGCACATTCTCGCCAATGGAGTGTCGTTTTGTCCGGAGACCGTTCGAGTGGTACATTTTTGATCGCACTCCTCGTTGGAAAAGGGAGGGATCGCCGCGATCATACCGCTGGCAATGATCGTTGCAGTAATCTCATATATATTCTGCCAGTTAAGGATACCCACAACGAGAACCACAACCTACGGCGCAGCACAACAACCATACCGACAACGGCAGCCGACAACCGGATCATCAGTTAGCGGAGGTTGTAGCATAAGATTTTAGATGTAATATCATAGCGAAAGCTAATATTTTAAGTATAAGAGTAAATTGTATTGTACGCCAGTGAGAAAAGAGTCGATGAACGACCAAGCATAAAAAGGGGAATAGAATTTTAAAAAAAAGAAAAGAAAAGGATAAAAGAACAAAATAAAACAAAAGAGAAAAGAAAAAAAACTATAAAAAAAGAAGTAATAAGAAAGCAAAAAATAAAACTAAAAAAAAAAAATCACAAAGAACCCAAAATATAAAAATAAGGCGAATTTGAAAAAAAAGATGAAAAAATTATGCATATGTATTGTAAGTTTAAGAAAATGCATAGTGTTTAAAGTGCAGAAATGATTGTAAACTCTCATTCGAAGTTAGTTGCACTAACTTCTTTTAGAAAGAGGGGAGGAATGTTGTGCACGCCCAAAGGAACCGCACAGCAGAAGGACGTCCCCCGTCAAGCAAGGACACAACACCCCAACATTTTGGCGCAGCCGGTAGGATCTAGCGTCGAGTGCCAGGAAAGAGCATTCCTACGTGGGAATCCACCAAGCATTGGGCCTGATTAGCCGCTGCGGTTAGGTGACAATAGGTCGATCCAAAAGGAAAATTTTTTACTTACGGTCTGGTTGAATAGGGTTGTTCCACTGAGATTAGGCTCATACTTTTTAATACATTTTGTTTCAGCATTCTCGGGGGATGTGGAGCGTGTCTGTTTATTCACGGATTTTGCGTTATTGAATTGCGAACTTGTGTATACCGGTTGGTTTGGTACCGTGCCACGGTATAGGGTTCGTACGGTTATGATAGAGGATTTGTGTTTGTTTGTCGGTAGGGACATTTATACGATTCAATTTATATTGTTTTGAAATCAAAATAAAGATTGATTTAAATATTTGGCATTTTGAGTTTAGGGTATTAGGTGAAGAGCTGCCGACAACACGAGTTGTTGCATCAAAGTTTTTGTAGTTCGGAAACTACGATTTGCGTAGCAATGTTGGAGAAAACATTTAAATGCTATTATTATGATGCGCATACGTTACGGATTTATTTTTAAATATGGATTTCGGTGTTTGCGAATTGGGAGGATTTTTTTTTTTTGAACAGATGCATGGAGATTTTTCTTTGAGATTGGGTTGTTCAACGGGATATTTATTGGATTAGGCTAGTACATGGGACTATCGAAGGAAGTGAAAGAGTTGCTGAAATCCCAGGAAGTGGTGGGCAAAGAGGTACAGAGGTTGATTTCCAACTTCAGGAAGGACCGGAAGGATGTAAAAACGGTGAAGTATTATCACAGACGAATCACCGAGTTGCGAGGTTTGGTGGAAAAATTTCAAAACAACCACGTAAAATTACTGCCGCACAAGGAGGTCTGTAGGGACGACGAATACTTTGCGACGAAGTTTCCTGAATATGTGGAAAATTTAGTGTCTGGGTGGCTCAAGGTATTCGAGACGGATTTAGCAACAATTGAGGCACCGAGTGGGTCTCCGTTAAAAAGCAAAGAAGACGCACAGGACGAACTAAAAGCAGTAAAAACAGAGGTGAATCTTTTCACCGAGAGGATATTCGAACATTTCGAAGCCAGCGCGGGTAAGACCGAAGCCCAGACGTTGTGGAAGGAGGCCAGAGTAAGGGGTAGAATATCGCCTTTGGAAGCAGCCGATTTGGCGCTGACTGCTATCTTGAGCAAGAGGGAAAAAGAATTAGAGGAAGTACGTGAGGAAAAGGAAGATCTGAAAGCTGATAGAGAATTCCTTCAAAATAAAACTAAGGAACTCTCAAGACGGCTCGAGGAAACAGAGGAGGAAGCTTCTTTGTTAGAGCAAGAGAATTTCAAGTTTAGGGAAGCGACGGTTGAGGTGAAGCCATCCCAGGTGAGGCCAAGGTCGGTGTCGACGTCGGAAATACAAACGCAGACGGTTCAAGCTTCGATACCGGAAGTAGGAGGATCAGGATACTTGACATCCCAGTGTACCCGAGGACATCTCGTTCCGAAAATAGTAGTGAGGGATTGCATTTTAGGAGGGCTACCGATTAGTTTCATTGAAGACTAGGCACAGCGCGAATCGCAGGTGAATAAGAAAGCAGCGACTCAACCGACGAGCGCAGGGGAAAAGGATAAAGCGTCTCAGTCGGAAGAGCCTATATACGACACGCCAACTAGGTTGGAAGCACGGCGGCCACTAAGTTAGCGCCAGGATCTGGTTAAGTATCTATTGGAAGAGGGGGTTAATAGCCAATTAGCTACACAAGAGGTGAGCGATACAGTTATTCCTGTGGTCGTTAACTCGACAGTCAGAATGAGCATTCTGGAGGTGGCCAAAGCTGTGGAGAAGCTTGTGCCTATGTTTTCTGGCGTTGAGATTTACGATCTCAGGACGGAAATCAGGAGGTTCAAGGAAGGATGCGAGCTTGCCCAACAAAGTCTTCCGGGAGCGGAGGTTGAACACTTGATAAGATGCATAAGACAGAGAACAACAGTAATGAGAAACGGGGAATGGACCATAGAGATCGACGACCGGCTGTAGAGGTCGTATGCTCATTTTGTAATAGGCACGGGCATTTCTGGGATGAGTGCCGGACGAGGAGGAATACTGCGTTTTGTGAGGATTGCGGTAATTATGGCCACCGAAGAGGGATGAGTTGTCCAAGGAATGCATCAGCAAGACAACAGGGTAGACAGGACTACTCCAGAGAAAGTTTCGGAAATCAGCAGCAAAGTACCATTGCCAGTCAGCAGAGACCCGTGTTGCCTCGTGGAAACCCAGGGGACCGCACATGGCAGCGGAACACGGGCGGCACTAGTAATAACCGTCATACCTATGGTTCGCAGCAAAACCAATCACACGATGCAAGGAACGAACGGAAAGGAAGTTGCCAACCGACATGTGCATGGTGTGGGCGCATTGGCCATATGGAAGAGAACTGTTTCGCAAGGAATAGCAACAGGCAGAATCAGGGAAACCGGTAGGGGGCCAACCTCAGCCTAGAGGTTGGAAACCCCAGAACACTGCTAATATACAGGCACCAAACGTGGTTTTCGCGTCAGCGACAGTCGAGAGACCACAAACTCCGAAGATACAGGATACAGCACTCTTAGGGACAATAAATTTCTTTTGTCTATTGCTTATGCTGTTTGGGGTAATTCGCAGGAGAGCAGTGGGGTTAGTCAGGAACTACCTCCCTAGTATATTAATATATAAATTAACAAAATATTAATTTAATTTATTTTTTAAAAAAGGTTGCGTGTTGGATTAGCAACACGTCGTACTTTTTTTATGAACAAAACCGGACTGAAGTTTACAAACAATAATGATCTTAACATATCTTGACTAAAGACATAAACTGCTGACGTAGTCCACGCGCCGAGTGATGAGTGTGGGAACGTTGCTAAATACCTTTACCCGTTCCCAAGTGCAATAGGATCCCGCTGGAATGTTGGTGCTGACACAATGTCTGCGTTGTATGCTCGTGTGTGGACAAATACAATATATTATACGTTAACTCCTCCCCCTCTAAGTTCCATACGTCCTCGAATGGAACATCAAAAGAATGGCAGGCTGTGGAATCTCTTTTTCTTGTCATTACTCGATATCCTGGTAAAATCTTTGTAGGTTGATTATCTTTTTGAGGCTCTTCGATAACATTTTCAACTGGTTTAGGTCTGATGTTTCTCCATTTCTTCCAGTATTTTGCAAGAACGAAAACCCCAATTAGCAGGAAAGTCGATACCATTCCCAAGTTCAATGATAGACTTATTTGGTTTATCGATTTAAGTTTACGGATTGCCAAAGAATTTTTGATATTGATGTCATTGATTAGTTCCAGAGATAATGTTCTTTCTTCAGCGTTGGAGCTCATGTGTTGAATTAAGGCAGGAAGAGGTTTTGTTGTAGTGATTTGTCTGGATAGGTATGTCCTGTTGTTTACTCGGACCGTAGAATTATAGTGGTGAATTACATACGATCCATTGAGCCACATGGTTGAGTTGTCAACATCAATTTGTCCACTGAATTGGTTCAAAAATAATATGCCATCCTCAATTTCTTCTGTTGTAAAAATGTGTTCGTTATTGGTGGTGCTGCACTTTGATGTCTGACTCGCCAAAAGTTTCGGGATGCACGGGGAATCTGTGATATCGTCATAAGTTTCAGGACTACATATTGATAAACTATTGTATGTTTTACATTTCTTTTTTAATCCAAATATTATTTTCTTATTCTTACAGTCTAGGACGTATTCATAATCTAGCCTAGTTACAATATTTTCCCTTTTGATAGCCTTAATTAGTAATCTAATACAATTTTCAGTATCTGTTGTCGGAACACTTAATATGTAAAGTATATTGTAACCTTCGAGAGCAATTTTTTCTTCTGCAAAGTGCAGTAGTTCATCAGTACTAGAAAATGGAATATTACTTTTACTAAATATGTCATTTAGGATTTCGACTTCGAAAGATGAAAGGATAAATGAATTAACTATATTTACTTTTGCCAAATGAATTGCAAATTCAATATTCGCAACATCTTCTTTTAGAAGTTCAAGTTTATATTTCCATTCTAATATTATTTCATCATGAAGATTTTGTTCTGTTTTTAAGATTTTTATTATTTCGTTTGTGGTGTTCGTGAGTTTACTTATTTTCTCTAGTGACAGACGATTTATCACAATTTGATTGCTATTATTTCCCAAAACGTCATCTATCTTTTTCTGAATTATCTCAAAGTCCTGAAATCCAGTGATCGTTAACTTTACATTTGGTTTTAATCGTGATATGTAGGATTTAATTTGGGATATTGTGTATTTAAGGTAAGGGATCAGGGGATGGTTTAAGGTGATATTCCGAACAATATTATCTTCCATTTCATGGATCAGGTTATCGTAGCTCCGTAAATCAATCGTATGAACTATCTTGAAAGTTCCGGTCTGGACTTTAGCCAATCCGGAATGCATTGCCAATAATTTTGAATCCGAGTAATCCAATATTTGTATTTCGCCAGCACATAATGCCGTCAAGATTAATAATCTGTAAAATAGTAGTTGTGAATTAATTTCTAATATATCTCTTGTGTACAATTCTTCCGCTTTCGGTGACTATTGTAGAATTCCTGTTTTCTTTTACTATTTCTTCTTTAAATCGCTCTGATAACTTTGTCCCTAATCTCTTATTGATTTTAACGAAGACTGTCTGGCCTGGAATGTATTGTTGGTCGTTTTGTTTCCGTTTGTTATGATATTCTAAACTACGTTTCTGTTTTTCTTGGATTTTCTCCATATTCGACTGTCTAGTTCTGTCATAGCTACCTGGAGAAAAATCTACAGTTCTCCCAAAAAACAAATCAACAGGTTTCCTCTCAACAGTCGAGTGTATCGAATGATTATACTCGTTCACTACTTTTTCAAGGAGTTCTTCGAAATTTCTGCATACCCCTTCGTCCTTTAAACATCTTAACAATTCAGCAAGGGTTGAATGAAATCTTTCGACTTGACCGTTTGCTTCGCTTCTGTAAGGAGGAGTAGTGAACACTTCGATGTTCAATTCATCCCTCATCATAAACAGAATAGTGGCGGAATTCAGAGACTTCTCATTATCGATGACGATAGTTTTTGGTACGCCAAAGAAGAATAGGAGTTCTCTTAGGGGTCTTCTCACATCCTCAATAGATTTTCCCGTTAATAATTTAACTTGTGCGTAGTTGGTGAATTTATCCAAGGCTGTCATTACCAATTTTTTGTCTGTTGAAAATATGTCAATATGCACTACCTGGCCGGGATATGAAGGTATAGGCGTTTCCCCTAATCTCGGATTATTGGGGTGGCTATCGTATGTGTTCTTCTTACATGTTGAGCAAAGTTTCACTATTCTCTTTATCTTGGCAAACATGCCTGGGAAATAACACTTCTCCAAAATCTGTAATTGATTTTCCGCTGCATTTCTGTGGGCCCTGTTGTGAGTATCAATAATGACATTTTCCTGGTCATTTTCTGAGGTCACGTCCTACACGAATTTTTGTGTGAAGCGAACCTTATAATTCAACAAGTGCAGAGGATAGATTTCCTGGATTTTACCCATTACAAATTCTGGTGCCTTTATACCATTATTCACAGAGGGGTTCAAGTATCTTTTCAATAAGGCTAGGAGGTTATTCTGATCATACTCCCTTTCTACAATTGTATGTCTATGATACCCAGGGAATATAATTTGGAATTGATATGACGGCACTTCGTCCACACAAAGGAATATCTGATTTTTGAATGCATTTATAGGACCCTCCACGCTGGGTACCAAATTTTCCGCAGAACTTTCATGGCTATGAACGGTTCCAGTTAAAGAGTTCACGTTGGTCATTGGTGTTCTAGAGAGAGCATCTGCTACCACGTTAGATTTCCCTGGTTTGTACCTAATTTCATAGTTATATTCCTCGAGAATCGCCTTCCACCTTTTCATCTTGACATTACTATTTTTGTTACTCAGTGCATATGTTAGGGGCTGGTGGTCAGTGTAAACTATAATTCTAGCAGTTCCATATAGGTAGTTTCTGAAGATATGTAGGGCCCATACTATAGCTAGCATCTCTCTCTCATTTGTAGCATAGTTTTCCTCCGTTTCCAACAATACTCTGGAAATAAATGCTATTGGCCTATCGTCCTGGCTAAGCACGGCTCCGAGGGCTACGTTGGAGGCATCGGTCGTTAGATGAAATTCTTTCTCGTAGTTTGGGTAAAAAAGCATAACTTCTCGAGATAATAAAGCCTCCTTTAAAGAATCCATTGCCTTCATTTCCTTACAACCGAGTACTATTTTTACTTTGCTGGACTCGGACATGGGAATTGAACCATTTGGGCCACTCAGCATAGCAGTTAGGGGTTTAGCTATATCGGCATAACCCTTTATGAATCTTCTATAGTAATTGCAAAGCCCCAAAAAAGATCTTAATTGCCTCAAAGTTTTAGGGTAACGAATTCTTACCATGGCATCCACTCTGTCCTTTATTGTATTTATGCCACTCTCTGATACTTTGAAACCAAGAAATTCAACTTCTCTTTTAAAGAAGACGCATTTATCTAACTGCACTCTCATTTTTGTCTCTGCCAACGTACAAAAGATTTCCTTCAAATGTTTAAAATGTGATTCTTCGTCTTTACTGAATATAATTATGTCATCGATATAGACATAACAAGTCCTTCCGATGAAGTTTCTTAGAATATCATCCAATGCTCTCTGGAATATTGATGGGGCATTTTTTAATCCAAACGGAAGCCTTGTGAACTCGTACTTCCCATTGTTCACTGAGAATGCCGTTTTCTCGATGTCTTCTTGCCTGAGCGGTATTTGATGAAAACCACTTTTCAGATCAATTACCGTAAAGAATTTGTTGCCGCCCAGTTGAGATAAAACTTCCCCAACTTCTGGTATTGGATATTTGTCTGCTACAGTAACCGCATTCAATTTTCTAAAATCCACTACGACTCTGTACTTCCTCTTTCCAGATGCATCCTCTTTTTTCGGCACGACCCATATGGGTGAATTATAGGGAGAATGAGATGGTCTTATGATCCCGTCTTTTAATAATTTGCGTATATCTTCCTCGACAACATTTTTCAGAGCCATTGGGTAAGGATAGTTTCTTGTGTAAGTAGGCTCGTCCGTGGTTGTACGAATTTCACCCTGTACTCTCGTTGTGTAAGTTAATTTTTCATCAGGATCTGCAAAAAGAATCTTGTGAGATTCTATGATTTTCATCATAGTTGATGTTTGGTTCTCAAAAAGGTGTTCAACTCGTATTTCCAGATTGTTCACGTCCTGCGACATATATTGGTAAATTGGTATTTTCATACCATTCGTTATTGTAAAGTAATTATCAGCTGTGTGAATGATTGCAGAAAGTTCCTTCAAGGTATCATTACCTAGTATTACATCAAAAGTCCGCAATCCAGGTAGAAGGAAAAATTTAATAGGTTCAATAGAATCACCAAATATCCTTAGTAAGGTGTGGTGTGTAATTTGAACATTGCCAGATATTGTTTTAGCGCAGAAGTAGTCGCAATTTTTTTGAGGATTATTCGCCAGATCAGACTTAATATAATTCTTATTGCTACCAGTGTCCAGAAGGAATTTCAGTATTTTTCCGTTCCCCGTTCTTATCTTAAAGTATGGTAACGAGGAACTGTTTAACCAAAAAAATTAAGATCCGCATTAAGATCTTCAGTAGAAAAATCTTCCACTAGACTGTCCGAGGTTTTTACGTCCTCTCCTGAATAGTGTGTTAGTTCATTAATATATTCATTATTGGCCACATCCATGCATTCATTTATATCCGGTACACCTCCTACAGCTCCTTCGAGTGCTTCAATTTCTTTGTCAATTTTTGGATTATCCACTTCGCTGCCTCCTCTGTTGCAATTACCCTCTGTTCTTAAATGAAAGTTTCGTTGAGCCTTGTTGATTGGTCCTTGGAACGTACCTTCATAAGGCCTCTTATAACCATTATTGACCGGCGGTCTGTTGGCATAATTTATCTGCCTAGATTGGATGGACCGATCAATTTCCATCGGTTCCGGATTTGTAGGATATTGTTGATAATTTCGCGGATATCCTTGAGGTCTTTGATTCATGTTAGTGAACCTGTAATTTTGTTGACGGGGTTGATACTGAATATTCGGCCCATTCCTTGGCCTTGGTATGAATCGTGGTGGCAATTGTGGTCTGGTTGGAGCTCCCCCATGAGCGAGTTCAGGATAAAAAATATTTTCGGTGAATACCTGAGGATTTGGTTTGTATCCCTGCGCGTTTGGCTAAGGTATCTGCCCGTGAGCATGATGCATCCGATAAGTCATATTGTCCAATTTTAAACAGATGTGTAATGCCTGTGGCAAAGATGTGGGTTCCTTGACGCTTAATAGTCTTGGCAAATCGCCTTTCAGCCCACGCACGAAGTAATCAAGTGCTTTTTCTCTATAAGCGTTTGTCATTGAAGAAAGGCTACCTGTGTCCAGTTCAAGACAAGTTATCTTGTCCAATATTAATGATAATTGTTGGTACACCGCTTGATAGAATTCTGTTATGGTTTTGTGTCCTTGACACATGGTTGTCATCTGATATTCAAGTGTACCAATATCTCTCCTATCGGAGTAATGCATCATTAGACACTTTCTTATCTTGACCCAGTCTAGAGGTGTTCTGTATGAATCAAGAGCAGTGTCTGCTTCCCCAGTAATTTTTGTCCGTATTGTATGGAGAATGGCAAAATATCTTCCCGTACCTTTAATGCTTTCGAAAAGCTCCAGTACCCTTTCTACCGATTTCCGCCATGAACCGAACAATATCGGTTCTCGGTGATCGGTGATCTAACAATATCGGGAATTTTGTCCAATTCTTCGATACGAATTGCTCCTATAGGTTGATCCCCTCCTTCATCAGGGGTGTCCTGTTTGAAGTAATTCAACACTATAGTTCTAACTTCCTCCTTTTGAGCTTGAGAGAGTCCACTGGAACTAGTGCTAGGCCTCTGTGGTTGGCTCATTGTGAGGGTTCTACTTAGTCTGTCCGTAATCTCGTCGATACTGTCAACTGGCATACTCTCTTTTAACAATATTTTTTCGGAACTGTTTCACAAAAAAAGGAAAGGAATAAGATGGACTAAGGAACGTTTTGTTTCGCGAATAAATATAAAATAGCAATCAATATGTAATCTTACAATCTGCCACTCACCTTACAATCACCATAACTTTTTTCCACTGATGCCGTTGATGCTGTTTGCGTCGTATGAATTTTTTCTTTCGAAAATTACAATTTCACTATTCTTTTTTTAACAACTTTTTTCCAATTTCTTCTTATTAATTTTTTTATATATTTTTCTTATTAATTTTCGGTTTTTTCTTAAGCTCAAACAAATTTTTTCAATTTCAGTTTTTTTTCTTTTTAATAATAATTTCTTAATATTTCTTCACATTTATCATTTATTTTTAATTTTATTTTTTATTTACTAATTCTTTTTTTTCACAATGATAATTTCTTTTAATGTCTTCACACTTATTTATGTTTAATTTTCCTTTTCATTTAATAATTTATTCTTTCAATGATAATTTCTTTTAATTTCTTCACACTTATAATTTATTTTTAATTTTCCTTTTCATTTAATAATTCTTTTTGTCAATGATAATTTCTTTTAATTTCTTCACACTTATAACTTATTTTTAATCTTCTTTTTTTCTAAATAATATTTAATTGTTTTCCTTTTAATAATAATTTCTTTCTTTTAAATAAATTTCCTCACTTTCTTAGATTATTATTTTTTCTTTAATAAAGTCACAATTTTATATTCTTAGGATTCTATAATTTATTTTCACCCACAATTTAAGAATTTACTTCACAATTTCCTTATTTTTTAAAGTTCTTAAACACTACAGTGAGACTGCTGATGATCCCGTGATCACCTCCCGTTTGCGTTGACTACTAGGGCGCGTCCTTTTCTCACTCTAAACAGTGAGCCGGAATTGTTGGACCTTTTTCTGGGTTAAACCTCTTCGTCCTTACTTGCCTATCGTCTCAGGCAAATGTGTGCAAGAATACAAAAGAGGTCCCTGCTCGGGCGCCAATTAACAAAATATTAATTTAATTTATTTTTTAAAAAGGTTGCGTGTTGGATTAGCAACACGTCTTACTTTATTTATGAACAAAACCGGACTGAAGTTTACAAATCATAATGATCTTAACATAACTTGACTAAAGACATAAACTGCTGACGTAGTCCACGCGCCGAGTGATGAGTGTGGGAACGTTGCAAAATACCTTTACCCGTTCCCAAGTGCAATAGAATCCCGCTGGAATGTTGGTGCTGACACAATGTCTGCGTTGTATGCTCGTGTGTGGACAAATACAATGTATTATACGTTAACTTATATAAGAAAAATTTTTAATAGTATTAGTGAAAGATGCAGACAGGTAATTCAGCCGGCCAGGGGCATGACAGCAGGTTTTAAAAACTGCAAGGGGAAGATGAATGGTAGTACGGCAAATTTTAAATCGTGTTTAAGTATACTTTTTGCTAGCACCGCTAGGTTTATGAGAGATATGTGTAGAGATCCTCCGCGATATAAACATTTTTTGGCTAACAATTTCAACAGTCAGTCTACGTACACGGATGATTCTTATGTGATCATTCCGTGCAAGGCAGCAAAAGCAGGTCATCTGGTATTATTGCTGGACACAGGTGCGGACACCAGTCTAATAAAGGCTGAATCCATGAGGTCATTTCCCAATGTACAAGCGTGCAGAATAAGCAGTTTAAGCGGGGCATTTGGGGGAAGTGTTAAAACTCTTTGCCTAGTGAAACTCGATATTCACCGTGCTGAGAATTTGGAATGGGATTTCCACATTATCCAGACTCAGGATGGTGTCCCGGCAGATGGAATACTGGGAAGAGATAATTTGTGGAATTGCTCTATAATAGATGCAGTACGTAAACGATTATCCGTATGCAATTGGAACGGGAAGACTGTGAAAAATTTAAGACTTTGTGCAAGGGACAGTATAGGAAGGAACCAGAGTAGAACACGGAGGGACAGTTTAAGCAGGGAGCAGGAAAGTCAATCAGAAGGCATAGCAAAGGCTAGGGCAACAACTGTAAAGAAGGTAAGCGTACCTGTGAAAGAGGGTTTAACAATAGTAAACAGGCAAGAGATACAGCCTGGTGTGCATATCAGCGATACTTTGGCATACGCCACGGATTATACAGTTGAGGCACCAGTGCTGAACACTCAAGAACCGGACGTAGTGTGGGATCGGAATTGCGAGGTGACATGTTCCAATATCTCGGAGTACGACATTAGAGAAGTAAGCGATGCGAGTGATTTTGTAGTGCAGGAAAAGTCCCGGGAGAATACCTAGAGAGCGGAGAAACGGGAACGGGGAGTATTTTGAATGAGGAGGAAATCCTTTCAATAGCAAGAATGAGCGCAGAGTATAACGATGTTTTCCTACTCGATGGAGACGCGCTGCCGTTCACATCTACAATTGAGCACAATATTCCCATAGCGGAGGGGCAGTTGCCCATAAATCAAAGGCAATATAGAACTCCAGAGGCTCATCGTGACGAAATGAATCGACAGGTGGACGAGTTGTTGGAGGAGGGCATAATAATGCCGAGCAATTCTCCATGGAATTCATCTTTATTATTGATTCCGAAAAAGTCCCAGGATAACACCAAGAAATGAAGATTGGTGATCGATTTCAGGAAATTAAATGACGTCACGCTGAAGCAAGTTTTTCCGTTCCCAAGAATTGACGAAATTCTGGATCAGATGGGTCATTGTAGGTATTTCTCTACGCTAGATTTGGCTAGTGGATACCATCAAGTCTTTTATGGGTGCGGGAGACAGAGAAAAAACAGCAGTGGTGAAGCTCTGGGAGCGGTTCTTTCGTAGGAACAAGAGGGTCGCGATCATCCCATAGCTTTCGCGAGTAGAGCGCTGAGTGAGACCGAGAAGCGGTACTCTACGATAGAGAGGGAGATGCTCGCTATAGTTTGGGCCACTCGTAACTTCAGATCATACCTTTTGGGGAGGCGGTTCACGGTTTACACTGACCACCAACCGCTAAGGGGAATCTTAAATTTGAAGGATCAAACGTCTAGACTGGCACGGTTCAGGCATAAGCTGTCCGAGTACACATTTAATATTGTATACAAGCCAGGGAAAACGAATTTGAATGCGGATACGCTGAGTAGGGCGCCGCAAAGTACGAGTGTTCTGAGAATCACTGAGAATATCGCGGGATATGCGATCATTGATGGGCTAACGGAATTATCAAAAGGGGAGCGAATAATAGTGAGGGCATGGATTGAGTTAGACAGGGTAAAAGTGGAAGTGGGGTTCTTGGAAGCGAGGGCAGTTGCCTTTGACATCACGAAAGACTGTTTAGCATACAGGTTCATCAGTGAGGAGTTGAGACGGTGTCTCGCTAGATTATATGATATAAACGTACAAGAACAAGAAAACTTGCGGGAAGCGCTTGAGGATACAGCAGCGAGAGTCCAACAGGTAGTAACTCGGTTAAGGGAAAAAGCGAGATTTTCACCAGCCGAGAGTTGGGACACAGCACAGCGGATAGCATCTGTCCAAACAAGAGTGCCATGGGTGACGGTACGACTCCAGAATTACCTTTTGTTACGGACGCTGTAATTGAACTGTCGGACCGAAAGGAGATTGAAACGGTGTTAAAAGATTGCCATAATTCTCCTTTGGGGGGTCACCAGAGTTTCATGAAGACGTATAGGCGTATACGCAAGAACTATAGGTGGCCTAAAATGATGTTGGATATACGGAAACTCATCGCTGGGTGTGAAAGTTGCTAGAAGAACAAGGTATCAAGGCTAACAAGGATGCCTATGCAACTAACTGATACTGCTAACAGACCATTCGAAAAGGTGTTCATGGATATGGTGGGACCATTGCCCGAGAGCTCGTCTGGGAATAAATACATCCTAACATTCCAGGACGACCTATCTAAATACTTTATAGCGGTTGCCATGCCGGATGCGGAGGCAACCACGGTAGCTAGGATTTTCTTTGGGGAAGTTGTAGCAAAATTAGGTGTCCCAAGGATACTTGTGCCAGATAACGGCACTAATTTCATTTAGAGAATTTTTTCTGAAACGTGTAAACTGCTAAAGGTGAAGAAACTTCACATCACCCCGTATCACCCTCAGGCTAACGGTTCGTTAGAACGTAGCCACCGACCGCTAGCTGAATACTTGAGGCATTTTGTGAAGGAGGATGGATCGAACTGGGACCAGTGGTTGGCGTCAGCAATGCATGTGCACAACAACACTGTACACGCATCCACTAACCAGACGCCATTTTTCACGTTGTATGGTTTTCAACCTCAAATGCCATCGAATTTGAAACGAAAGCCAGCGCCTTTATATAATACAGACGACTACCCACATCTGTTACGTTATCAAGTGCAGAAAGGGCACGAGTTGGCTAGGAAGGCGCAGGAAAGGGCAAAAGAGGTTTCCAAGAAGCAATATGATGCTTCCACTAATCCCGTGCAGTTCGTTGCTGGGGACAATGTTTTACTGCGTACCAGTAACAAGAAGAACAAATTTTCCCATATTTGGCTTGGTCCATATAAAGTAGAAAAGATTTTGGGGCCAGTAACAACAGAGGTTAGGATAGGAAACAAATTGAGACGTTTCCATAACAATCTGTTGAAGCCCTACAGATTGAATTAATAATTTTAGTGTGAAACTGGTTGCAATGATGAGTGAATTGAAGCAGAGGTTTTCTTTGCTTGACCTATCCCAAATTCAGTTCATGCGGAAAGTGACGACTGAAATGAGTGAAATTTTTATTAAATAATATCTTCAACCTTGAAAACGAAGAAAATTAAACGTAAGCAAGACAGCGGTATGAAAGAATGAAACCATATATTATGATTCAAGAGCGAGACAGTGTACGAAAGCCCGCGTGAAGTAGTAAAAGAAATAATTTTTGCGAGCTGAAAATATGACTTCAATAAAGAATGAAGAAAAAAAAATGGGAAGCAATAAATGCATATATATTTTTTTGTTTGTTTGTGCGGGTTAGGTAGTCGCATGAGCAGCAGAGTCAATAACTGGGGGGTTTATGCAATACGTTATTAAGTTTGTAGCTACTTATAACGTACACGGGTAATATGATGCGTTGACATTTTTGGCATGCGCTATAATGACAAGCGCATGTGGCATGTACATATGGATGTATGTCAATAAGTAAGTATGAGCGCGTGTAGCGTGTAAGTTTAATATGAGACATGGTGGTTTGCATGCATATGTTTAGCAGTAATATTTTAATTGTTTTATCAGTACGATATACATGAAGTCGTAGGGGTAGGGGCATGAAGGTAAACGTAAGTATGTTTGGAAGAGCAATAGAGAAGTAAGTAAAGTAAATAAATACGGAAGCAGTGTAATTAAACAATTTTATATTTAGTATAAGTAATGATAATAGGAAAAGAGGAAACTCAAGGAAATTGAAAAAGACACAAATTTCTAAATATCTTTTTTATTGATATGAATAATGTAATAAAGAGGATAAGTATGGAATACAATTGATTTCAATTAGTTTGAATACAACTTCCGGGTGTACGACCCTGGAAGTATCGAACGTTGGCAGCATCGGATGTTGGTCGCTCTAGCATTTGGTACAATCGGTGGAGTAAGATGGTAAGCCGACCAAGGCAAGTTTTGACTCGTTTAACAATTACGTAGGACAATTATGAATAGGGTTGTTTTGAAGTAAGAGGTTAGAAAGGGTCTTGTTAGTATATTTAGTTAATATGGCAGGTTGGTCTAAGCTAAAATAAGTTAGGGAGAATAATCAGTAACAAGCTAAGAGGGCTAGTTGAGAATGGATAGTAGTAAAATCGAAATTAGGTTAGATAGACTAAAGTTTGTTTGTAAGTTTATTGTGTGTATTAAGATAAGTGTTAATTGAGAGAAAATCTGGAGCTATAGGCTAGCTGACAGCGGTTCAGCGCAGTAGCAAGTAGGGTAGTGTTAATACCGAGGGGGTGCCTGTATGTTTCGTATGCATTCATAGAGGGGTTTTCCACACTAGAGGTGTTATGAATATATACGAAACCAGGAGTTTTTTTTTTTAAGAGAAGAAAGGAATTGGGTCATGCTATTGACAACGGAAATACATGGTCAAGGATATTTAGATATTCTAGATTATGGTAAGGAAAAAAAAAGCTGGAGAAAAGGTCGGTCGATGGTGGATGTTAGTGTAAAGTAATAATAACGATAATGTAGCAGTAATATAACCATAATGATTATTTAAATATTTAGAGAAATAGAAATATTTTATTAGATAAGTTATTATAGCGATTAGTACAGCATACGTGTAAGGCAGCTGTGTTCTTGGTAGCCTATTTGAGAGTTCCAGCGAAATGCAGCGAAACCGCGGAAGTGCGGGTGGAACCCTTGGCGGAAACGGACCAGATTTTGGAATCACTGGATAATGTTTGGTTCTCGAAAGACGAGTGGGTGGTGATATCGGAGTTTCTCGATGCTGATCTGGAGCCAGTACTGAAGAAACTAGAAGATTTGCAAAAGAAAATAATGGAGCTTTGCGAGTTAAGAGCAAATACGGCAGGATCTGACAGAAGTAAGAGAGGGTGGGAGATAACGGAAGCGGAATCGATAATAGCGGGGCTCAGATGAAACGAGCAAGCTATGTGATTTCGGGGTAGCAAACAACGCGCAGCAAGTTGACTCTGATCTTGTGGGTTGTGGTTCAGTGCTTTAATCTAATTATTTGTCAATTAAGTGCTGAACGAGTTCCAAAATCTAGCATTTTTTTAAATAGTCCGGGACTCCGCGATACGCACAATACTCCTGAGTATATCAGACGAAAATTACCTCCACAAACGTGCTATTGAACATGATTTCCTCATTGGAAAAGGGAGGGATCGCCGCGATCATAACGCTGGCAATGATCGTTGCAGTAATCTCATATATATTCTGCCAGTTAAGGATACCCACAACGAGAACCACAACCTACGGCGCAGCACAACAACCATACCGACAACGGCAGCCGACAACCGGATCATCAATTAGCGGAGGTTGTAGCATAAGATTTTAGATGTAATATCATAGCGAAATATAATATTTTAAGTATAAGAGTAAATTGTATTGTACGCCAGTGAGAAAAAAGTCGATGAACGACCAAGCATAAAAAAGGAGAATAGAATTAAAAAAAAAAGAAAAGAAAAGGATAAGGAACAAAATAAAAGAAAAGAGAAAAGAAAAAAAAACTATAAAAAAGAAGTAATAAGAAAGCAAAAAAAAACTAAAAAAAAAAATCACAAAGAACCCAAAATATAAAAATAAGGCGAATTTGAAAAAAAGAAGAAAAAATGATACATATGTATTGTAGGTTTAAGAAAATGCATAGTGTTTAAAGTGCAGAAATGATTGTAAACTCTCATTCGAAATTAGTTGCACTAACTTCTTTTAGAAAGAGGGGAGGAATGTTGTGCACGCCCAAAGGAACCGCACAGCAGAAGGACGTCCCCCGTCAAGCAAGGACACAACACCCCAACATTTTGGCGCAGCCGGTAGGATCTAGCGTCGAGTGCCAGGAAAGAGCATTCCTACGTGGGAATCCACCAAGCATTGGGCCTGATTAGCCGCTGCGGTTAGGTGACAATAGGTCGATCCAAAAGGAAAATTTTTTACTTACGGTCTGGTTGAATAGGGTTGTTCCACTGAGATTAGGCTCATACTTTTTAATACATTTTGTTTCAGCATTCTCGGGGGATGTGGAGCGTGTCTGTTTATTCACGGATTTTGCGTTATTGAATTGCGAACTTGTGTATACCGGTTGGTTTGGTACCGTGCCACGGTATAGGGTTCGTACGGTTATGATAGAGGATTTGTGTTTGTTTGTCGGTAGGGACATTTATACGATTCAATTTATATTGTTTTGAAATCAAAATAAAGATTGATTTAAATATTTGGCATTTTGAGTTTAGGGTATTAGGTGAAGAGCTGCCGACAACACGAGTTGTTGCATCAAAGTTTTTGTAGTTCGGAAACTACGATTTGCGTAGCAATGTTGGAGAAAACATTTAAATGCTATTATTATGATGCGCATACGTTACGGATTTATTTTTAAATATGGATTTCGGTGTTTGCGAATTGGGAGGATTTTTTTTTTTGAACAGATGCATGGAGATTTTTCTTTGAGATTGGGTTGTTCAACGGGATATTTATTGGATTAGGCTAGTACATGGGACTATCGAAGGAAGTGAAGGAGTTGCTGAAATCCCAGGAAGTGGTGGGCAAAGAGGTACAGAGGTTGATTTCCAACTTCAGGAAGGACCGGAAGGATGTAAAAACGGTGAAGTATTATCACAGACGAATCACCGAGTTGCGAGGTTTGGTGGAAAAATTTCAAAACAACCACGTAAAATTACTGCCGCACAAGGAGGTCTGTAGGGACGACGAATACTTTGCGACGAAGTTTCCTGAATATGTGGAAAATTTAGTGTCTGGATGGCTCAAGGTATTCGAGACGGATTTAGCAACAATTGAGGCACCGAGTGGGTCTCCGTTAAAAAGCAAAGAAGACGCACAGGACGAACTAAAAGCAGTAAAAACAGAGGTGAATCTTTTCACCGAGAGGATATTCGAACATTTCGAAGCCAGCGCGGGTAAGACCGAAGCCCAGACGTTGTGGGAGGAGGCCAGAGTAAGGGGTAGAATATCGCCTTTGGAAGCAGCCGATTTGGCGCTGACTGCTATCTTGAGCAAGAGGGAAAAAGAATTAGAGGAAGTACGTGAGGAAAAGGAAGATCTGAAAGCTGATAGAGAATTCCTTCAAAATAAAACTAAGGAACTCTCAAGACGGCTCGAGGAAACAGAGGAGGAAGCTTCTTTGTTAGAGCAAGAGAATTTCAAGTTTAGGGAAGCGACGGTTGAAGTGAAGCCATCCCAGGTGAGGCCAAGGTCGGTGTCGACGTCGGAAATACAAACGCAGACGGTTCAAGCTTCGATACCGGAAGTAGGAGGATCAGGATACTTGACATCCCAGTGTACCCGAGGACATCTCGTTCCGAAAATAGTAGTGAGGGATTGCATTTTAGGAGGGCTACCGATTAGTTTCATTGAAGACTAGGCACAGCGCGAATCGCAGGTGAATAAGAAAGCAGCGACTCAACCGACGAGCGCAGGGGAAAAGGATAAAGCGTCTCAGTCGGAAGAGCCTATATACGACACGCCAACTAGGTTGGAAGCACGGCGGCCACTAAGTTAGCGCCAGGATCTGGTTAAGTATCTATTGGAAGAGGGGGTTAATAGCCAATTAGCTACACAAGAGGTGAGCGATACAGTTATTCCTGTGGTCGTTAACTCGACAGTCAGAATGAGCATTCTGGAGGTGGCCAAAGCTGTGGAGAAGCTTGTGCCTATGTTTTCTGGCGTTGAGATTTACGATCTCAGGACGGAAATCAGGAGGTTCAAGGAAGGATGCGAGCTTGCCCAACAAAGTCTTCCGGGAGCGGAGGTTGAACACTTGATAAGATGCATAAGACAGAGAACAACAGTAATGAGAAACGGGGAATGGACCATAGAGATCGACGACCGGCTGTAGAGGTCGTATGCTCATTTTGTAATAGGCACGGGCATTTCTGGGATGAGTGCCGGACGAGGAGGAATACTGCGTTTTGTGAGGATTGCGGTAATTATGGCCACCGAAGAGGGATGAGTTGTCCAAGGAATGCATCAGCAAGACAACAGGGTAGACAGGACTACTCCAGAGAAAGTTTCGGAAATCAGCAGCAAAGTACCATTGCCAGTCAGCAGAGACCCGTGTTGCCTCGTGGAAACCCAGGGGACCGCACATGGCAGCGGAACACGGGCGGCACTAGTAATAACCGTCATACCTATGGTTCGCAGCAAAACCAATCACACGATGCAAGGAACGAACGGAAAGGAAGTTGCCAACCGACATGTGCATGGTGTGGGCGCATTGGCCATATGGAAGAGAACTGTTTCGCAAGGAATAGCAACAGGCAGAATCAGGGAAACCGGTAGGGGGCCAACCTCAGCCTAGAGGTTGGAAACCCCAGAACACTGCTAATATACAGGCACCAAACGTGGTTTTCGCGTCAGCGACAGTCGAGAGACCACAAACTCCGAAGATACAGGATACAGCACTCTTAGGGACAATAAATTTCTTTTGTCTATTGCTTATGCTGTTTGGGGTAATTCGCAGGAGAGCAGTGGGGTTAGTCAGGAACTACCTCCCTAGTATATTAATATATAAATTAACAAAATATTAATTTAATTTATTTTTTAAAAAAGGTTGCGTGTTGGATTAGCAACACGTCGTACTTTTTTTATGAACAAAACCGGACTGAAGTTTACAAACAATAATGATCTTAACATATCTTGACTAAAGACATAAACTGCTGACGTAGTCCACGCGCCGAGTGATGAGTGTGGGAACGTTGCTAAATACCTTTACCCGTTCCCACGTGCAATAGGATCCCGCTGGAATGTTGGTGCTGACACAATGTCTGCGTTGTATGCTCGTGTGTGGACAAATACAATATATTATACGTTAACTCCTCCCCCTCTAAGTTCCATACGTCCTCGAATGGAACATCAAAAGAATGGCAGGCTGTGGAATCTCTTTTTCTTGTCATTACTCGATATCCTGGTAAAATCTTTGTAGGTTGATTATCTTTTTGAGGCTCTTCGATAACATTTTCAACTGGTTTAGGTCTGATGTTTCTCCATTTCTTCCAGTATTTTGCAAGAACGAAAACCCCAATTAGCAGGAAAGTCGATACCATTCCCAAGTTCAATGATAGACTTATTTGGTTTATCGATTTAAGTTTACGGATTGCCAAAGAATTTTTGATATTGATGTCATTGATTAGTTCCAGAGATAATGTTCTTTCTTCAGCGTTGGAGCTCATGGGTTGAATTAAGGCAGGAAGAGGTTTTGTTGTAGTGATTTGTCTGGATAGGTATGTCCTGTTGTTTACTCGGACCGTAGAATTATAGTGGTGAATTACACACGATCCATTGAGCCACATGCTTGAGTTGTCAACATCAATTTGTCCACTGAATTGGTTCAAAAATAATATGCCATCCTCAATTTCTTCTGTTGTAAAAATGTGTTCGTTATTGGTGGTGCTGCACTTTGATGTCTGACTCGCCAAAAGTTTCGGGATGCACGGGGAATCTGTGATATCGTCATAAGTTTCAGGACTACATATTGATAAACTATTGTATGTTTTACATTTCTTTTTTAATCCAAATATTATTTTCTTATTCTTACAGTCGTAGGACGTATTCATAATCTAGCCTAGTTACAATATTTTCCCTTTTGATAGCCTTAATTAGTAATCTAATACAATTTTCAGTATCTGTTGTCGGAACACTTAATATGTAAAGTATATTGTAACCTTCGAGAGCAATTTTTTCTTCTGCAAAGTGCAGTAGTTCATCAGTACTAGAAAATGGAATATTACTTTTACTAAATATGTCATTTAGGATTTCGACTTCGAAAGATGAAAGGATAAATGAATTAACTATATTTACTTTTGCCAAATGAATTGCAAATTCAATATTCGCAACATCTTCTTTTAGAAGTTCAAGTTTATATTTCCATTCTAATATTATTTCATCATGAAGATTTTGTTCTGTTTTTAAGATTTTTATTATTTCGTTTGTGGTGTTCGTGAGTTTACTTATTTTCTCTAGTGACAGACGATTTATCACAATTTGATTGCTATTATTTTCCAAAACGTCATCTATCTTTTTCTGAATTATCTCAAAGTCCTGAAATCCAGTGATCGTTAACTTTACATTTGGTTTTAATCGTGATATGTAGGATTTAATTTGGGATATTGTGTATTTAAGGTAAGGGATCAGGGGATGGTTTAAGGTGATATTCCGAACAATATTATCGTCCATTTCATGGATCAGGTTATCGTAGCTCCGTAAATCAATCGTATGAACTATCTTGAAAGTTCCGGTCTGGACTTGAGCCAATCCGGAATGCATTGCCAATAATTTTGAATTCGAGTAATCCAATATTTGTATTTCGCCAGCACATAATGCCGTCAAGATTAATAATCTGTAAAATAGTAGTTGTGAATTAATTTCTAATATATCTCTTGTGTACAATTCTTCCGCTTTCGGTGACTATTGTAGAATTCCTGTTTTCTTTTACTATTTCTTCTTTAAATCGCTCTGATAACTTTGTCCCTAATCTCTTATTGATTTTAACGAAGACTGTCTGGCCTGGAATGTATTGTTGGTCGTTTTGTTTCCGTTTGTTATGATATTCTAAACTACGTTTCTGTTTTTCTTGGATTTTCTCCATATTCGACTGTCTAGTTCTGTCATAGCTACCTGGAGAAAAATCTACAGTTCTCCCAAAAAACAAATCAACAGGTTTCCTCTCAACAGTCGAGTGTATCGAATGATTATACTCGTTCACTGCTTTTTCAAGGAGTTCTTCGAAATTTCTGCATACCCCTTCGTCCTTTAAACATCTTAACAATTCAGCAAGGGTTGAATGAAATCTTTCGACTTGACCGTTTGCTTCGCTTCTGTAAGGAGGAGTAGTGAACACTTCGATGTTCAATTCATCCCTCATCATAAACAGAATAGTGGCGGAATTCAGAGACTTCTCATTATCGATGACGATAGTTTTTGGTACGCCAAAGAAGAATAGGAGTTCTCTTAGGGGTCTTCTCACATCCTCAATAGATTTTCCCGTTAATAATTTAACTTGTGCGTAGTTGGTGAATTTATCCAAGGCTGTCATTACCAATTTTTTGTCTGTTGAAAATATGTCAATATGCACTACCTGGCCGGGATATGAAGGTATAGGCGTTTCCCCTAATTTCGGATCATTGGGGTGGCTATCGTATGTGTTCTTCTTACATGTTGAGCAAAGTTTCACTATTCTCTTTATCTTGGCAAACATGCCTGGGAAATAACACTTCTCCAAAAAAAGGAACAAAATAAAAGAAAAGAGAAAAGAAAAAAAACTATAAAAAAAAAGAAGTAATAAGAAAGCAAAAAAAAAACTAAAAAAAAAAATCACAAAGAACCCAAAATATAAAAATAAGGCGAATTTGAAAAAAAGAAGAAAAAATGATACATATGTATTGTAGGTTTAAGAAAATGCATAGAGTGTTTAAAGTGCAGAAATGATTGTAAACTCTCATTAGAAGTTAGTTGCACTAACTTCTTTTAGAAAGAGGGGAGGAATGTTGTGGGTTAGAACCAAGCTACCTACGTGTAGTTGACTCACAGCATCGACCCCTAATAGATGCCACACTCTGTTGAATTAGCATGTGCTAAAACTGTTTTATGATAAGGCATACTTCTAGGGTCTAAGTATTTTAAGTTAATGTGATCTGTGTAATGTTATCATGTAAGCTTTTAGGGTATTACAGTTCCGCAGTCGAGTCGACGAGGGCAGCGTAATGCACCGTCGCCACTTTTGAAGTAGGTCGGTTGGCTTGACCAACTGACACCAATTAGCAGGTGCGGAACTGGAACACCAGAAAGGTCAGTTCACAGACTGAGATAGATGTAAAAAATAGTATATAAGTATTAGGTTTGGTAAGAATAAATCTCTTGTGATTTAAATCTTAAAAGTGGAAAGTGTTTTAATTTAACGTTAGGGTTTTTAATTTTTCAGCCACACGACCAAAGGAACCGCACAGCAGAAGGACGTCCCCCGTCAAACAAGGACACAAGACCCCAACAGCTCGAAGTAGAGAGACTACTACCGAATTAATTGCAATAATAAAATAATACAAAATAAATTTAAGATTTTTATAATATTAGATGTACATGCAGGAGATTATTTAACTTATATATATATATATATATATATATATATATATATATATATATATATATATATATATATATATATATATATATATATATATATATATATATATATACAGGGTGGCTGGTGAAAGCCGCTACCAAAAAAAATGTAATAACTTTTTTTCTATTTAATGAATCTGGTTTTTTTTTTATTTTGCAGATTGATTGTTAGATTTATCAAAAATGGATAACTGGGACACTGAAACAAGAATTTGGATTGTCCGCCGCTATCACGCACTGGAGTCCGTAGTTGCGGTTCAAAGGGAGTATAGGCGCACGTTTGGCGGCAATCCACCGAGCAGATGGACCATAATGAGACTTCTAAACAATTTTTCAGAGCATGGGACAGTCAACAGAAGACCTTACCATCGAAACCCTTCAGTTCGGACGGAGGAAACAATCGCTGCAGCAGCTGCTGCCATACAAAATAATCCAAGAGTTTCGACAAGAAGCTTATCTGCTCAAATGGGTATAAGCAGACAGTCATTGCAGTCAATTGTGCATAAAGATTTGGACTTATTCCCATATAAAATTCAATTGGCCAACAAATTGAACGCAGCAGACTTCCCGATTCGCTTGGAATTTTGCCAGAAGATGCTTCAAATGGTGGAAGAGGACGGAAACATGATCAACTGTCTTTTTATGTCTGACGAGGCCCATTTCGATTTAAACGGCAACATAAATAAACAAAATTGTCGAATATGGAGTGCTTCCAACCCACAGATACTCCATGAGATGGAATTACATCCACTTCGTGTTACAGTGTGGTGTGCAGTTTCATCGCTGCATTGTCGGGCCCTACTTCTTCGAAGAAAACGGTCACACCGTTACGGTTACTGGAGACCGTTACTTGGCCATGTTGAGAGACTTTTTCTATCCAGAATTACGCCGAATGAGAATTGCTTTCAACTCAGTGTGGTTTCAGCATGATGGTGCAAATCCTCACATAGCCCGGCCTGTTATGACAGAATTGCGACGAAAATTTCCCAATAAGCTGATATCCAGAAACTCCACATTCCGTTGGCCCCCCAGGTCGCCGGACCTTACTGCACCTGACTTTTTCTTGTGGGGTTATTGCAAACAGGAAGTCTACAAAGCAAAACCAACAAATTTGAATGAACTAAAGCAATCCATTCGAGAAACAATTGCGGCTATTCCTGTCTCAACTCTCCAAGCAGTAATGAATAAATTTTTGCTAAGATGCCGCACATGCATCAACGAGCAGGGGGGGCATTTACATTCCATTATTTTTAAAACTAATTAAGCTATATTTTATAAAATTGAATGAGCTTTAACATTAATAAAAGAAAAATGAATTCCATACACTGAAAAAAAAGTTATTTGAGTTTCTTAATGAAGCAATATTCATCAGCCACCCTGTATATATATATATATATATATATATATATATATATATATATATATATATATATATATATATATATATATATATATGTATATATATATATATATATATATATATATATATATATATATATATATATATGTATATATATATATATATATATATATATATATATATATATATATTATATATATATATATATATATATATATATATATATATATATATATATATATATATATATATAAATAAAATAATAACTTATTGTAATGCTAATCTGTGCACGATATTTCTTGTGTCCCATTTTCGGCATAAACAAATAAATCGGTGGGTTTACCAACGCGTGAACAGGCTACATATAGCTGTCCATGGGAGAAGCACGAATTCTCTAAATCTAAACCACAGATTTGCATTGACTGGCCTTGTGCTTCGTTGATGGTCATGGCAAAAGCTAAACGAACCGGGAACTGCAGTCGATTAAATTGTATTGGTGCATCAGTTGAATCATTGGAATTCGTGGCAATAAAACATGTTCCCCTTTGAAGTTTCCATTAACGATAGTTGCCTCAATAACGTGTCCCGTAAGTTTTTTAATAACTAATCTCGTTCCATTGCAAAGTTTTGGCGCATTGAGATTTCGTAACAAATTGATTGGGGAACCAACTTTTAATTGTAAATTATGTGACGGAAGACCTGGTAAATCCAAAGAATTCAGAAACTCTATTGGAAAATTAACGGCTTCATTTTCATCCACCACTGTATTTGGCGTGGCGTTGAACTGGCAGCAGCGTCGGCAAGAGTTAAATCCCAATGCAAATCTCCTTCTAATAATCCCAATGCTCGGCATAAATCATAATACATTGTATGTAGTGACCATTTACAGTTTTCAAATATTCGAACGATGTTGGTCCAGGAATATTAATTAACAACAATCGTAAAAAAGCATTCTCACTGTTTGGGATGAACTGTGTATAGTCGGCCTAATGCATTAGTACAAAATATTCCTGGATAATCGGCAACAGCTTTTCCTCTTTTACGGGGTTCCCATGTTTTTCTCGACTTATTCCACGTGAAATAGGTTGGTACTTCAGCATAGAGCAATGTTCTCGCAAATCGACCATAATCATTTTGTTGTGGCATAAACGAAAAAAATCAGTCAATGTTGTTGTTGGTTAAAAAACTGCTCGTGCTGCTGCATTTTGTTCAGTAAAATATACTCGTTGGCCGTTTTCGAGGTGAATAGCCAAATAAACGACAACTGGATCTCTTTCATGAATAGGGAAAGAAAGAATTCGCCATACAGCTTCATTGCTGCTGATGTATCTGCCCATTTGGTAGCGTGCAACCTCATCATTTTCATTCACATCTTCTACAGCGAAAACGGCCATGTCGCTACCTTTATGTACATATTTACAGATGTATTTAATTGACTTAACTGAACTGCAATATTCAACATTAATATGAACTTTATATGTTTTGGATAACAGTGGGGAGTACGGTACAACCCATTTATTATCAATTTCTATATCATTTCTGGCAGTCATCATAAAGGAATATCCACCATCTTCAGTCGATTGTCTACGATACAAAGGATATCCATCATTTCCAGTGATTGTAAACGAAAGCAAATCCTTTGGAAATCATTTTGTGCATTTACCATTGTCCATGCATGGTGAATTCATATTGATGGCACCGCAAGGACCATGGATCATGTTTGTAGTCACAATTTGGAATAACTCTGGATCAATGTCCGGATCTGGGATTTCGGCAGTGATTATGTTATCCATTTCTTCAGGTCTAATTCTGTTGATTAGCCAAATCAAAATATACGCATGTGGCAGTCCACGTTTTTGCCACTCAATTGAGTACATCCAACAGCGAGTTTCACCAAAAACATGATGTTTGACAATCAAATCAATTAGTGACTTTAATTTTTGCTTGAATACACACGCTGTAATATCTTGTCGATCACTTGCTGCTTGGCCAGGCAATAAATATTTTATTATTTCATCCCATTTTGGATTAGATGTGAAGGTGATGAGTAAGTCTGGCCGACCGTAAGCGCGAACATAAGCCATAGCATCCTGAATGTACTCTTGCATATGACGTGGACTGCCTTTCTATGATGATGGTAATATACACATATTTCATATTTCATTCGGATTGAAATTGCCGTCAATATTGTTATTAATTGCATCGCACAAATGAATGTATTCTTCGGCGCGCAATTTAGCTTGATTGAATCGGATATAACGTAATCGCTCGCTTTCGATTTTCGCATACATATCTACGATAAACTGATGGAATAAATAGCGGCATTTTAAAATAAGATTGTCCTGGTTGGTCCTAATCATAATTCTATGCGAATAAAAATTCATTGCGCTGACTCTTTTATTCGATTCATCACCTGTAAAATGAAGAAAAGGCTGTGTAAATGTATGTTAATAATTTTATATATATATATATATATATATATATATATATATATATATATATATATATATATATATATATATAAATATATATATATATATAAATATATATATATATATATATATATATATATATATAAAATAATAAATTATTGTAATGCTAATCTGTGCACGATATTTCTTGTGTCCCATTTTCGGCATAAACAAATAAATCGGTGGGTTTACCAACGCGTGAACAGGCTACATATAGCTGTCCATGGGAGAAGCACGAATTCTCTAAATCTAAACCACAGATTTGCATTGACTGGCCTTGTGCTTCGTTGATGGTCATGGCAAAAGCTAAACGAACCGGGAACTGCAGTCGATTAAATTGTATTGGTGCATCAGTTGAATCATTGGAATTCGTGGCAATAAAACATGTTCCCCTTTGAAGTTTCCATTAACGATAGTTGCCTCAATAACGTGTCCCGTAAGTTTTTTAATAACTAATCTCGTTCCATTGCAAAGTTTTGGCGCATTGAGATTTCGTAACAAATTGATTGGGGAACCAACTTTCAATTGTAAATTATGTGACGGAAGACCTGGTAAATCCAAAGAATTCAGAAACTCTATTGGAAAATTAACGGCTTCATTTTCATCCACCACTGTATTTGGCGTGGCGTTGAACTGGCAGCAGCGTCGGCAAGAGTTAAATCCCAATGCAAATCTCCTTCTAATAATCCCAATGCTCGGCATAAATCATAATACATTGTATGTAGTGACCATTTACAGTTTTCAAATATTCGAACGATGTTGGTCCAGGAATATTAATTAACAACAATCGTAAAAAAGCATTCTCGCTGTTTGGGATGAACTGTGTATAGTCGGCCTAATGCATTAGTACAAAATATTCCTGGATAATCGGCAACAGCTTTTCCTCTTTTACGGGGTTCCCATGTTTTTCTCGACTTATTCCACGTGAAATAGGTTGGTACTTCAGCATAGAGCAATGTTCTCGCAAATCGACCATAATCATTTTGTTGTGGCATAAACGAAAAAAATCAGTCAATGTTGTTGTTGGTTAAAAACTGCTCGTGCTGCTGCATTTTGTTCAGTAAAATATACTCGTTGGCCGTTTTCGAGGTGAATAGCCAAATAAACGACAACTGGATCTCTTTCATGAATAGGGAAAGAAAGAATTCGCCATACAGCTTCATTGCTGCTGATGTATCTGCCCATTTGGTAGCGTGCAACCTCATCATTTTCATTCTTATCTTCTACAGCGAAAACGGCCATGTCGCTACCTTTATGTACATATTTACAGATGTATTTAATTGACTTAACTGAACTGCAATATTCAACATTAATATGAACTTTATATGTTTTGGATAACAGTGGGGAGTACGGTACAACCCATTTATTATCAATTTCTATATCATTTCTGGCAGTCATCATAAAGGAATATCCACCATCTTCAGTCGATTGTCTACGATACAAAGGATATCCATCATTTCCAGTGATTGTAAACGAAAGCAAATCCTTTGGAAATCATTTTGTGCATTTACCATTGTCCATGCATGGTGAATTCATATTGATGGCACCGCAAGGACCATGGATCATGTTTGTAGTCACAATTTGGAATAACTCTGGATCAATGTCCGGATCTGGGATTTCGGCAGTGATTATGTTATCCATTTCTTCAGGTCTAATTCTGTTGATTAGCCAAATCAAAATATAGGCATGTGGCAGTCCACGTTTTTGCCACTCAATTGAGTACATCCAACAGCGAGTTTCACCAAAAACATGATGTTTGACAATCAAATCAATTAGTGACTTTAATTTTTGCTTGAATACACACGCTGTAATATCTTGTCGATCACTTGCTGCTTGGCCAGGCAATAAATATTTTATTATTTCATCCCATTTTGGATTAGATGTGAAGGTGATGAGTAAGTCTGGCCGACCGTAATCGCGAACATAAGCCATAGCATCCTGAATGTACTCTTGCATATGACGTGGACTGCCTTTCTATGATGATGGTAATATACACATATTTCATATTTCATTCGGATTGAAATTGCCGTCAATATTGTTATTAATTGCATCGCACAAATCAATGTATTCTTCGGCGCGCAATTTAGCTTGATTGAATCGGATATAACGTAATCGCTCGCTTTCGATTTTCGCATACATATCTACGATAAACTGATGGAATAAATAGCGGCATTTTAAAATAAGATTGTCCTGGTTGGTCCTAATCATAATTCTATGCGAATAAAAATTCATTGCGCTGACTCTTTTATTCGATTCATCACCTGTAAAATGAAGAAAAGGCTGTGTAAATGTATGTTAATAATTTTATATATATATATATATATATATATATATATATATATATATATATATATATATATATATAAATATAATAAATTATTGTAATGCTAATCTGTGCACGATATTTCTTGTGTCCCATTTTCGGCATAAACAAATAAATCGGTGGGTTTACCAACGCGTGAACAGGCTACATATAGCTGTCCATGGGAGAAGCACGAATTCTCTAAATCTAAACCACAGATTTGCATTGACTGGCCTTGTGCTTCGTTGATGGTCATGGCAAAAGCTAAACGAACCGGGAACTGCAGTCGATTAAATTGTATTGGTGCATCAGTTGAATCATTGGAATTCGTGGCAATAAAACATGTTCCCCTTTGAAGTTTCCATTAACGATAGTTGCCTCAATAACGTGTCCCGTAAGTTTTTTAATAACTAATCTCGTTCCATTGCAAAGTTTTGGCGCATTGAGATTTCGTAACAAATTGATTGGGGAACCAACTTTCAATTGTAAATTATGTGACGGAAGACCTGGTAAATCCAAAGAATTCAGAAACTCTATTGGAAAATTAACGGCTTCATTTTCATCCACCACTGTATTTGGCGTGGCGTTGAACTGGCAGCAGCGTCGGCACGAGTTAAATCCCAATGCAAATCTCCTTCTAATAATCCCAATGCTCGGCATAAATCATAATACATTGTATGTAGTGACCATTTACAGTTTTCAAATATTCGAACGATGTTGGTCCAGGAATATTAATTAACAACAATCGTAAAAAAGCATTCTCGCTGTTTGGGATGAACTGTGTATAGTCGGCCTAATGCATTAGTACAAAATATTCCTGGATAATCGGCAACAGCTTTTCCTCTTTTACGGGGTTCCCATGTTTTTCTCGACTTATTCCACGTGAAATAGGTTGGTACTTCAGCATAGAGCAATGTTCTCGCAAATCGACCATAATCATTTTGTTGTGGCATAAACGAAAAAAATCAGTCAATGTTGTTGTTGGTTAAAAAACTGCTCGTGCTGCTGCATTTTGTTCAGTAAAATATACTCGTTGGCCGTTTTCGAGGTGAATAGCCAAATAAACGACAACTGGATCTCTTTCATGAATAGGGAAAGAAAGAATTCGCCATACAGCTTCATTGCTGCTGATGTATCTGCCCATTTGGTAGCGTGCAACCTCATCATTTTCATTCACATCTTCTACAGCGAAAACGGCCATGTCGCTACCTTTATGTACATATTTACAGATGTATTTAATTGACTTAACTGAACTGCAATATTCAACATTAATATGAACTTTATATGTTTTGGATAACAGTGGGGAGTACGGTACAACCCATTTATTATCAATTTCTATATCATTTCTGGCAGTCATCATAAAGGAATATCCACCATCTTCAGTCGATTGTCTACGATACAAAGGATATCCATCATTTCCAGTGATTGTAAACGAAAGCAAATCCTTTGGAAATCATTTTGTGCATTTACCATTGTCCATGCATGGTGAATTCATATTGATGGCACCGCAAGGACCATGGATCATGTTTGTAGTCACAATTTGGAATAACTCTGGATCAATGTCCGGATCTGGGATTTCGGCAGTGATTATGTTATCCATTTCTTCAGGTCTAATTCTGTTGATTAGCCAAATCAAAATATAGGCATGTGGCAGTCCACGTTTTTGCCACTCAATTGAGTACATCCAACAGCGAGTTTCACCAAAAACATGATGTTTGACAATCAAATCAATTAGTGACTTTAATTTTTGCTTGAATACACACGCTGTAATATCTTGTTGATCACTTGCTGCTTGTCCAGGCAATAAATATTTTATTATTTCATCCCATTTTGGATTAGATGTGAAGGTGATGAGTAAGTCTGGCCGACCGTAAGCGCGAACATAAGCCATAGCATCCTGAATGTACTCTTGCATATGACGTGGACTGCCTTTCTATGATGATGGTAATATACACATATTTCATATTTCATTCGGATTGAAATTGCCGTCAATATTGTTATTAATTGCATCGCACAAATGAATGTATTCTTCGGCGCGCAATTTAGCTTGATTGAATCGGATATAACGTAATCGCTCGCTTTCGATTTTCGCATACATATCTACGATAAACTGATGGAATAAATAGCGGCATTTTAAAATATGATTGTCCTGGTTGGTCCTAATCATAATTCTATGTGAATAAAATTTCATTGCGCTGACTCTTTTATTCGATTCATCACCTGTAAAATGAAGAAAAGGCTGTGTAAATGTATGTTAATATTAAACATTTGAGTAGTTAAGTGTACCTGTTGCTGGATTTGTTTGTTTGATATTGATATGATAACCATCTTCGCCTTCCCAAAGTATTAATGGATATTGCAAGGCGTCATAGGAACGATGCGTATCTTGAATAGTCTGAAAAGTGTTATTTCGGCGCAAAATACAAATATCTCTATTTTCAAATGCAAAATCAACCATTACAATCCCAACTTCATTAACAGTGGGAGCATTGAATCGACGCGAATGCTCTCCAACTGGAACTTTATCGGCTTTAATGACAATCATATAATTGTCGTTCGCTAATTTATCCCGCATTTGATGGAACAATTGAATCAGTTGATTTTTTTCTTACAAAAAAGTTTGTAATGTTGATGCTATTGCTCGCTGTTCAATTTGCTGAATCCGATTATAATCACAACGAACATTAACTTGTTCTTCTGCGTCTCCTACAAAATATATTTGCAGGAATTTGGGAGTTTTAGTTGGAATTGGAAGCAAGGAGCCAATATCATGATACACTTGGCCTTGTATTTTAAACGTAGAATTGAAATAACGGCCTCGTTCATACACGGATGAAATTATTTTTGCAGCAAAAGATGTCATTTGAAAGCAACTATTAAATTTTCTGATGTTTTTTAGAAATAATTTTGAATCTTCATTATCTCCGGACATTAATGATTTCAATGGATCTGTTGGTGGATGTAATACTGTTTAAACAACTTTTCCAGAGGCACAACACATCCCTGCGGTCTCATTTTTAAATTTTAGAGCGTGACAATAAGTACATTCTTTATCCATGTTGCCAATCATAATTTTTACGTGAGCACAATATTCAATTTCTGGATCATATTCAAATGCGATACGATTAAAAGATGACAATGTAAATGCTCTGGCTGTCTGCATACGTTCTTTGTTTGTGAGTTGATATAAATTGCGATTTGCACCTGCTCTATGTTGGCGTCTGTCTCTGATTGTGTTTCTCATTAATGTCCGGCGTTCATTCTGATGTTCAGTAGTTTGTGCTGAACGTAATCGCGATACTCTTAATCTGGTTGCTTCATTCACTTGTAATCTTTGTTCCGTGTTTAAATTTCCTCGATCCGTATTTCTTCTTTGCGACGTGGTGGCATTGTTACACTAATTATATGTGGAGAGAAATTGTTTGGTTTTGAGTTACGTGTGTTGGAATTTTATATTGTTGAAAATAAAAATATTATCATATTGTAAAAACACATAATATATTCCCACTTTTTTTATTTTACCTTTGAAAAACAATCGAATTTAAATATTTTGTGTTGTTAAATTTGTCTTCAATGTGTTTTTTATATACGCAAAATCTAATAACTAAAAATGAAATGTCAAATATTAATACATATTGAATTGATATGAAACCCTATCAAAAAAATCTTTCTCTAAACCTAACGCATAGTGTTTGTACGAAATGTATGAAAAAAAAACTTTTGTAGCGCCACCTGGCGGATGAAATATATACTATAAACTCACAGGCCACGACACAAATATATGTTGTAAATTTAGTTATGATATCTCTTATGGTTGCGGAGATCCTTCGAGACGTACCTACGCATGAACGATTTTATATATTAAGATATTCTTTCCTTTCTTTCCAAATATTTCAATCAAAAACAATTTACAAAAAAGTGGAACAAAACTGCTATAATATAAACGAAAGCAATCCAAAGTCCAAATTAACAACTAACTTTAAATTTTTGCTTATATCGCACTTTCACTTAAAAAAAATATAAATAATTCCATCAATAAAGAAAGTAGCAGGTTAAATTTGTAAAGATTCCAACATTTGCCAAAATTATAGAGCGATATAAAAGAGTTATCTGCCTATATTATAATTTTTCAAGGCGAATGAACCCGATCGCAAAGTTTTGTTTTTCTGGACCCCCTGTATCCATAAGCTAAGTATATCACCATTCACAACACGCCATGAGTTTTTCCATCATGCAAGGCAGTTCAAACAAAGTACATATAGAATAGACACTGTAATGAATGGATTTGAGCGAGTTCGGCTAGTGCGAGGAAGTTTTAAAGTTAATGTATGTAGTGGTAAAAATTCAGTGCTCTCCCTTAATTCTAACGATCGTAATTTCTCAAATAACTTCTCAAAATAAATGAAAACATGCAATTTTTTTGATAATTTCTCATTGTCAATGAACCCTCAAGATCAACAAGTCGAAATATTGCATTTGCATTTAAGTAAAAAAATTAATTCGATAAGTTAAAAAATTGTTTTCGTCATTATTAAAGAAAGAGACACTACCTCTGTTTAATTAAAACCATAAAGCCGTTAACTTAATTCGTTTAGCTGCATTTTTAACTATTTTGAAGATTTTTCTGAGATTATTGAAACTTGTTATTTGTGAAAATTGTGTAAAAACGTTTAATTCTCTTTTGACCAGCAATTTCTTAATCTTGACATCCCTCTGTTCCAAATTCTAACTCCTTAGTGTCTCCTTAACAGATTCATTCGTCGAGTCAACTCACCACATCAGAGATGCAAAAATTGGTAGTTTTCTAAGTTTTCAAAGTTTTTAATAATTTATTTTTACTTTTATATCGTGAAGAATTAATTAAATTGGAATAAGGTCTCATTAATGCTCACAAATTAAGTTTAAGTTTTAGCAATGAGAAATGCAAAATTATTGCACATTATTTGTTGCGAAATAATCAATTTCGCGGAATTTTAAGAAATATGTGCGAATTTAACTAGTATAGTGGTTTAATAAAAGTGAACGCCCCTCGTGTTGAGTTTATTCTTACATAAAGTTATATCTATATACTCGTATACTGCATGAAATATGTTTTATATATATATATATATATATATATATATATATATATATATATATATATATATATATATATATATATATATATATATATATATATATATATATATATATATATATATATATATATATATATATATATATATATATATATATATATATATATATATATATATATAAAACATATTTCATGCAGTATACGAGTATATAGATATAACTTTATGTAAGAATAAACTCAACACGAGGGGCGTTCACTTTTATTAAACCACTATACTAGTTAAATTCGCACATATTTCTTAAAATTCCGCGAAATTGATTATTTCGCAACAAATAATGTGCAATAATTTTGCATTTCTCATTGCTAAAACTTAAACTTAATTTGTGAGCATTAATGAGACCTTATTCCAATTTAATTAATTCTTCACGATATAAAAGTAAAAATAAATTATTAAAAACTTTGAAAACTTAGAAAACTACCAATTTTTGCATCTCTGATGTGGTGAGTTGACTCGACGAATGAATCTGTTAAGGAGACACTAAGGAGTTAGAATTTGGAACAGAGGGATGTCAAGATTAAGAAATTGCTGGTCAAAAGAGAATTAAACGTTTTTACACAATTTTCACAAATAACAAGTTTCAATAATCTCAGAAAAATCTTCAAAATAGTTAAAAATGCAGCTAAACGAATTAAGTTAACGGCTTTATGGTTTTAATTAAACAGAGGTAGTGTCTCTTTCTTTAATAATGACGAAAACAATTTTTTAACTTATCGAATTAATTTTTTTACTTAAATGCAAATGCAATATTTCGACTTGTTGATCTTGAGGGTTCATTGACAATGAGAAATTATCAAAAAAATTGCATGTTTTCATTTATTTTGAGAAGTTATTTGAGAAATTACGATCGTTAGAATTAAGGGAGAGCACTGAATTTTTACCACTACATACATTAACTTTAAAACTTCCTCGCACTAGCCGAACTCGCTCAAATCCATTCATTACAGTGTCTATTCTATATGTACTTTGTTTGAACTGCCTTGCATGATGGAAAAACTCATGGCGTGTTGTGAATGGTGATATACTTAGCTTATGGATACAGGGGGTCCAGAAAAACAAAACTTTGCGATCGGGTTCATTCGCCTTGAAAAATTATAATATAGGCAGATAACTCTTTTATATCGCTCTATAATTTTGGCAAATGTTGGAATCTTTACAAATTTAACCTGCTACTTTCTTTATTGATGGAATTATTTATATTTTTTTTAAGTGAAAGTGCGATATAAGCAAAAATTTAAAGTTAGTTGTTAATTTGGACTTTGGATTGCTTTCGTTTATATTATAGCAGTTTTGTTCCACTTTTTTGTAAATTGTTTTTGATTGAAATATTTGGAAAGAAAGGAAAGAATATCTTAATATATAAAATCGTTCATGCGTAGGTACGTCTCGAAGGATCTCCGCAACCATAAGAGATATCATAACTAAATTTACAACATATATTTGTGTCGTGGCCTGTGAGTTTATAGTATATATTTCATCCGCCAGGTGGCGCTACAAAAGTTTTTTTTTCATACATTTCGTACAAACACTATGCGTTAGGTTTAGAGAAAGATTTTTTTGATAGGGTTTCATATCAATTCAATATGTATTAATATTTGACATTTCATTTTTAGTTATTAGATTTTGCGTATATAAAAAACACATTGAAGACAAATTTAACAACACAAAATATTTAAATTCGATTGTTTTTCTGTTTTTCAAAGGTAAAATAAAAAAAGTGGGAATATATTATGTGTTTTTACAATATGATAATATTTTTATTTTCAACAATATAAAATTCCAACACACGTAACTCAAAACCAAACAATTTCTCTCCACATATAATTAGTGTAACAATGCCACCACGTCGCAAAGAAGAAATACGGATCGAGGAAATTTAAACACGGAACAAAGATTACAAGTGAATGAAGCAACCAGATTAAGAGTATCGCGATTACGTTCAGCACAAACTACTGAACATCAGAATGAACGCCGGACATTAATGAGAAACACAATCAGAGACAGACGCCAACATAGAGCAGGTGCAAATCGCAATTTATATCAACTCACAAACAAAGAACGTATGCAGACAGCCAGAGCATTTACATTGTCATCTTTTAATCGTATCGCATTTGAATATGATCCAGAAATTGAATATTGTGCTCACGTAAAAATTATGATTGGCAACATGGATAAAGAATGTACTTATTGTCACGCTCTAAAATTTAAAAATGAGACCGCAGGGATGTGTTGTGCCTCTGGAAAAGTTGTTTAAACAGTATTACATCCACCAACAGATCCATTGAAATCATTAATGTCCGGAGATAATGAAGATTCAAAATTATTTCTAAAAAACATCAGAAAATTTAATAGTTGCTTTCAAATGACATCTTTTGCTGCAAAAATAATTTCATCCGTGTATGAACGAGGCCGTTATTTCAATTCTACGTTTAAAATACAAGGCCAAGTGTATCATGATATTGGCTCCTTGCTTCCAATTCCAACTAAAACTCCCAAATTCCTGCAAATATATTTTGTAGGAGACGCAGAAGAACAAGTTAATGTTCGTTGTGATTATAATCGGATTCAGCAAATTGAACAGCGAGCAATAGCATCAACATTACAAACTTTTTTGTAAGAAAAAAATCAACTGATTCAATTGTTCCATCAAATGCGGGATAAATTAGCGAACGACAATTATATGATTGTCATTAAAGCCGATAAAGTTCCAGTTGGAGAGCATTCGCGTCGATTCAATGCTCCCACTGTTAATGAAGTTGGGATTGTAATGGTTGATTTTGCATTTGAAAATAGAGATATTTGTATTTTGCGCCGAAATAACACTTTTCAGACTATTCAAGATACGCATCGTTCCTATGACGCCTTGCAATATCCATTAATACTTTGGGAAGGCGAAGATGGTTATCATATCAATATCAAACAAACAAATCCAGCAACAGGTACACTTAACTACTCAAATGTTTAATATTAACATACATTTACACAGCCTTTTCTTCATTTTACAGGTGATGAATCGAATAAAAGAGTCAGCGCAATGAAATTTTATTCACATAGAATTATGATTAGGACCAACCAGGACAATCATATTTTAAAATGCCGCTATTTATTCCATCAGTTTATCGTAGATATGTATGCGAAAATCGAAAGCGAGCGATTACGTTATATCCGATTCAATCAAGCTAAATTGCGCGCCGAAGAATACATTCATTTGTGCGATGCAATTAATAACAATATTGACGGCAATTTCAATCCGAATGAAATATGAAATATGTGTATATTACCATCATCATAGAAAGGCAGTCCACGTCATATGCAAGAGTACATTCAGGATGCTATGGCTTATGTTCGCGCTTACGGTCGGCCAGACTTACTCATCACCTTCACATCTAATCCAAAATGGGATGAAATAATAAAATATTTATTGCCTGGACAAGCAGCAAGTGATCAACAAGATATTACAGCGTGTGTATTCAAGCAAAAATTAAAGTCACTAATTGATTTGATTGTCAAACATCATGTTTTTGGTGAAACTCGCTGTTGGATGTACTCAATTGAGTGGCAAAAACGTGGACTGCCACATGCCTATATTTTGATTTGGCTAATCAACAGAATTAGACCTGAAGAAATGGATAACATAATCACTGCCGAAATCCCAGATCCGGACATTGATCCAGAGTTATTCCAAATTGTGACTACAAACATGATCCATGGTCCTTGCGGTGCCATCAATATGAATTCACCATGCATGGACAATGGTAAATGCACAAAATGATTTCCAAAGGATTTGCTTTCGTTTACAATCACTGGAAATGATGGATATCCTTTGTATCGTAGACAATCGACTGAAGATGGTGGATATTCCTTTATGATGACTGCCAGAAATGATATAGAAATTGATAATAAATGGGTTGTACCGTACTCCCCACTGTTATCCAAAACATATAAAGCTCCCTTAATTCTAACGATCGTAATTTCTCAAATAACTTCTCAAAATAAATGAAAACATGCAATTTTTTTGATAATTTCTCATTGTCAATGAACCCTCAAGATCAACAAGTCGAAATATTGCATTTGCATTTAAGTAAAAAAATTAATTCGATAAGTTAAAAAATTGTTTTCGTCATTATTAAAGAAAGAGACACTACCTCTGTTTAATTAAAACCATAAAGCCGTTAACTTAATTCGTTTAGCTGCATTTTTAACTATTTTGAAGATTTTTCTGAGATTATTGAAACTTGTTATTTGTGAAAATTGTGTAAAAACGTTTAATTCTCTTTTGACCAGCAATTTCTTAATCTTGACATCCCTCTGTTCCAAATTCTAACTCCTTAGTGTCTCCTTAACAGATTCATTCGTCGAGTCAACTCACCACATCAGAGATGCAAAAATTGGTAGTTTTCTAAGTTTTCAAAGTTTTTAATAATTTATTTTTACTTTTATATCGTGAAGAATTAATTAAATTGGAATAAGGTCTCATTAATGCTCACAAATTAAGTTTAAGTTTTAGCAATGAGAAATGCAAAATTATTGCACATTATTTGTTGCGAAATAATCAATTTCGCGGAATTTTAAGAAATATGTGCGAATTTAACTAGTATAGTGGTTTAATAAAAGTGAACGCCCCTCGTGTTGAGTTTATTCTTACATAAAGTTATATCTATATACTCGTATACTGCATGAAATATGTTTTATATATATATATATATATATATATATATATATATATATATATATATATATATATATATATATATATATATATATATATATATATAT